>CM060200.1:30944089-31444093 GCA_030562195.1 Nipponacmea schrenckii
TTGACTTAAGGAATATACCCGAAAATCGATAAATACATTCAATGATAGACTGAGACCCCATTTTTGACTCTATAGACTCGTCCGCGGGTTTTAAAAAAAAGTCGTCTGCTTGAAACGGCCACTATAAAATCGATACAATCCATTCCTCGCCGATTTGCTATATACCATTAAGAACGCACACGTTATGACCCCTATCTAATTTAATATTCCTAAACGACATACAACACTTGACCTAATTCTATGAGTAATGATGCGAACGTAACGCGTAAAAGGGTTTAAATTGTAGTAAATTCTTTATACTCGAAAATCGATAAAATACATTCAATTATGTCCCTTTGTCTCGACAGACCGAGATCCCAGTTAAACTCTCTTTAGACTCGACGGTTTAAAAAAAAAATCGTCTGCTTCGGTACGTTACAACCCTTTTCGACCGCGCGCCGTATACCCCAGCACCGTGACGTACGCGCACCGTGACGTTTCCGGTCTCTCGCGCACGCGCAGAAATTAAGGCGCCGCTAGCCACGACCTTTGACCCCGATACTCCTCAGCCAATCAGCGTCTAGTATTACCCTTGACCCCGATACTCCTCAGCCAATCAGCGTTCAGTATTACCTTTGACCACGCCCCCTCATTTGCATATTTAGGGGCTGTCTGACCATTCCTTCTACTAGTGCGTCTCACATTTGACACAGGGGTGAATCGTTACCTGAAATAAAATCCCCAGACAACGCGTGGGCAATTAATTTTCCATGACACTTTCTAAAAAAAAATAGGACATTTCAAGATGGCATTTGATTCGATATTTTATTTAAGAAATGAACGATGGACATACTGCAGTTACGGTGATATGAATACATTGGACACAGGACCAAATCCAACGAAGTTAAATAAATGTTAATCTCACACGGATTTGCCACGCCCATCCACAAAATATTGTTATATCCATTATGACCTGCACAATGGTGAATATTCAAATTTTCAAGCAATAACGATCTTTTTGTCTTTTTAAAAATGTCGGTGGTAAATAGAAATCGCCAAATTACGCACAGTTACTATAGAAAGCAATCTAAAATTTTAAATTTCAAAGGTCGCAATTTTGATCAAAATATAAAGTGTGATATATACGTTTAGAAGGGTGAGATGACACACATTAAGAATATACAAGAAATATTGTCGTATGTTAATTAGATCACGTGACAGTTTTCAAAGTAAAAATTCGCGATTTTAAATGGCTGTAGAATGAAGGGTTGATGTTGCACGTCCAAAATGGTGACATATTTGGATAGATCTCATAAAGAGGTACAACTTGTGTGCAGGTCACAAGTTCACAAAATGCATAGGTCACAAGATATGAGCCTTGACAGTTTGGGAAGTTTTTTTCAAAAAATCAACCGGAAATTACAAAAAATTGAAATCGAAATTCAAAAATCGACTCTCACACAATTGTGAGGAATTGTTCAATGATAATAAACACATGAAAATAATTCAAATAGGAAAAAACCTTATGCTATAAAGTTCTTTTATAGAGAAATTAGCAAATATCAAGATGGCGGCTGATCCGATGATTCTGGGACAAATTTTAGTAATGAATAATTCTTCTTTTATTACTAATATCATATGTCTGAAAAAAAATTCAAATATCTGTTAAATTCCAGAAGTTAAAATTTCAACTTTAGAAGCAAATGATGTAAAAAACCGGAAGTGATATCGAAATTTTGAAAAGAGATTTTTGGTTGCAATTAAAATTTCTATCTACTTGTAAGTTTTCAGATCGATCGAATTAAAATTGTAGAAGTTGGAAAGGAGTTAAAAAAGGTTGTTGGTTCGGTGAATAAGGACACCTTTAATTTACGCACAGTTACTATAGAAAGCAATCCAAAATTTTCAAATTTCAAAAGCCGCAATATTGATCAAAATATCAAGTGTGATATATGTTTAGAAAGGTTAGATGACGCACATTAAGAATACACAAGCAATATTGTCATATGATCATTAGGTCACGTGACAGAGCAGTTCAAAGTTAAAATTCGCGATTTTCAAATGGCTGTAGAATGAAAGGTTGATGTTGCACGTCAGCGATGTTGGTATATTTGGATAGATCTCACAAAATGCAACAACATTGGTGCAGGTTACAAGGTCACAAAAGGTCAAGGTCACAAGATATGAGTCTTGACAGTTTTTGGAGTTTTTTCAAAAATTCAACCGGAAATAACTAAAATTTGAAATCGAAATTCAAAAATCGGTTGCCACACGATTGTTGAATTATTTAATGATAAAAAATACATGAAAATAATAAAAATCGGAGAAAACCCTGATCAAAAAAGTACTTTTATACAGGAATTAGGCATATCAAGATGGCGGCTGATCTGATGAATCTGGGACAAATTTTTATTAATGTATAATTCTTCTTTTATTACTAATATCATATGTCAGAAAGAAATTCTCAAATATCTGTTAAATTCCAGAAGTTAAAATTTCAACTTTAGAAGCAAATGACGTCAAAACCGGAAGTGATATCGAAATTTTGAAAATAGATTTTTGGTTGCAATTAAAATGTCTATCTACATGTAAGTTTTCAGATCTTTCGAATTAAAATTGTAGAAGTTGGAAAGGAGTTAAAAAAGGCTGTTGGTTCGGTGAATAAGGACACCTTAAATTTACGCACAGTTACTATAGAAAGCAATCCAAAATTTTCAAATTTCAAAATCCGCTATTTTGATCAAAATATCAAGTGTGATATATGTTTAGAAAGGTGAGATGACGCACATTAAGAATACACAAGCAATATTGTCATATGTCCATTAGGTCACGTGACAGAGCTCTTCAAAGTTAAAATTCGCGATTTTCAAATGGCTGTAGAATGAAAGGTTGATGTTGCACGTCAGCGATGTTGGTATATTTGGATAGATCTCACAAAATGCAACAACATTGGTGCAGGTCACAAGGTCACAAAAGGTCAAGGTCACAAGATATGAGTCTTGACAGATTTGGGAGTTTTTTCAAAAATTCAACCGGAAATAACTAACATTTGAAATCGAAATTCAAAAATCGGCTCCCACACGATTGTGTGGAATTATTCAATGATAAAAAATACATGAAAATAATACAAATCGGAGAAAACCCTGATCCCAAAAAGTACTTTTATAGAGAAATAAGGCATATCAAGATGGCGGCTGATCCGATGAATCTGGGACAAATTTCATTAATGTATAATTCTTCTTTTATTACTAATATTATATGTCGGAAAGAAATTTTCAAATATCTGTTAAATTCCGGAAGTTAAAATTTCAACTTTAGAAGCATATGACGTCAAAACCGGAAGTAATATCGAAATTGTGAAAAATGAATTTTGTTCGCAATTAAAATGTCTATCCACTTGTAAGTTTTCAATTCGATCGTAATAAAACTGTAGAAGTTGAAAAAAACACAAAAATTTAAATTAAAAAAGTCAGCGACAAAAGTCAAAATCTGAAATTTTTTAAAGTGCTATCTTTTGACCTTTTGTTCAAAATGATGAACAAAGCTGAAAGTGCGATGGAAAGGAATACAGAATGCTAATGACAATTGCAATGGTGTTTTTTAAAAGTGACTTCCTAAGTCACTTCCGGTGTGACGAAAATGCGTCATTTTACATTCACCTAGTACGGACACGCAATGTGTGAGAGATGATCATGTCAACTAAAATGTGACATGCACAGTTTTGGCTGTGCGTTCTGACCAGAAAGCGAAAAAAAAAAATAGTCATTTGCAAAACAAAGCAGTGCGTTCGATAGAACGCACTGCAAATAGTCATTTCGAAAACAAAGCAGTGCGTTCGAAAAGAAAGCAGTGCGTTCGAAGAACGCACTGCAAAAAAAAATACATTTCGAAAACAAAGCAGCAATAATAAAATAATCCGAACGATTACAATACGTTTTCGCCAAAGTCGAAATACGTAATGATCCGAACGATTACAATACGTTTTCGTCAAAGTCGAAATACGTAAATAATCCGAACGATTACAATACGTTTTCGCCAAAGTCGAAATACGTAATGAATGGAGTTTTTTTCCTATTATTCTGTGCCTATGCTATATAATCTTAATAGGGCTCAATATTAGAGCATTGTCCTAATTGATTACCTAATAAAGAATTTACTACAAATGATGATTTGTGACCACTGTTCTAAGCCTACAGAGACAGTAGATTTTTTGGTGACAAAGTTTTGATTACAAGTATAGTGATGTTAAAACTGAGTTAATACTAGTTAAAATACTAAGTAATTTTGAGAAGTAAATCATTTGGGTACACAACAACTCTTAGTCATATAGATTATACTAGTATAGACAAAACCAACTTATTGCAGAGTGGCATCAGATGCTCTTGTAACGTTCAAAAACTTTAAATTTGCTCCCTCTTTCTTTATTTCATATATAAATATATTTTTCACCCCAAAACTGAAACTTCTTATAAAGTTCAGTCTGAAAGCAATTGTCTCTTGCCAATACAATATACATATTGATCAAAATGAAATTCTAAACTTATCGGCAAGGCCACAACCCCGTTATTTTTATATCAACTTTATCATTTTATCATGTAGGTCATTTACATTCAAAGTATTTTGTTACTGTGAATTATGCCTACTCTTACTTTAGCAGACCCTTTTTCGGATAAATAAACTACGCACTTTACACGCAAATATACGGTATTAATTAAGTTAACATAGGGTTGAAACCATTGGACTCCAGCTTCTTATACTAGTCGGTAACATAAATGACCATCTCATTTTCGGATAATTTTCAACATATCCTCAAAAATAGCATGGTAAATTCATGCATTATATAAAATTAAAGTTTTGTGCACAAAAAAACATTCGTCAGATAGACACTTGTCTTAGTCGATGTATTAGTATGCAATTGATGGAAAGTGAACATATCACAGAACGTTTAATTTTTGTAGAAAATATCTCCAATAGACGGACAATCGTCCTCGATGATATTGCATAAGTCTTGAAGTGATGGGAAATGAATAAATTATTCATAGTTTAGGTAAAATACCTAAAAAAATGGATAAACATTGTCGAAGGTAAATGTATCGTGCTTCAATTTATGGAAAATGAATACATCATTTATATTTACATAAAATATCCCCTGAAAGAAGGACAAGCGATATCCAAGGTAATGTTTCAGTCTTGAATTGATGTAAAATGGCTAAAAATGTATAAATACATGTATCTTCAAAAAATGGACAAGCCAAGCCTTATCCATATTATTTTAATTGGTCTTGAATTAATGGGAAATTGATAAATCACAAAATAAGATTGCTTGTCAGATTAAGAGATTTGACAACAGCGTTTTTCTGTTTTTCTACTTATTTGTGTGTCATGGACAATTGCAATTTTACCCAGATTTTTGTGTGCCCTTTTCCTGAAAAAATATGAACGACAAGGAAGTACGGATAGTTTGTCATCCAAATCCCATTGTTCAAGAGAGAAGTATCCTTATGTGTAAAGCTAAGTTACGTTGTGGTTACCTACCTTTTAAAGGAATATATCTCCTTTATTAATGTGTATCAGGAATATTGTAAGCAATGTATATTTGATATTGTGTTTCGTTTTGCCGGTCGGCTCGTTAGTTCTTGGTTTATTTATTAGCATCGATCCCTCTTAGTATTCATTCGTCTAAAGCTACTTCAATTCATCAAAATTGTGGCTTTTTTATTTTGGAGGGTTATAAAAAAAGGATCATTCGACCTCATGGCTTATGAAATGAATACTACCTCTTAGAATGCTCATAAAATTTTTAAATCTCAAACTAAGTCAACAAGAGTAAACAGTCATAAGCTGGACTTACCAGGTGTCATAACTAAAATATTTTTATTTATACTAAGTTATTATTGAAAAACACTGTTTCGAAGTCACTTAATTTAATGGATTCTGTTGGTAATTTTGACATCAGGTCATGCCAATAACGAAAAGTTAGTTTAAAAATTTCAATTTTTTGGTCATCTTCAGAGTTGGTATACCTTTTACTCACTGGTCCACTTGTTTATTTCTTCTAACTTTTTTAGAGTAAATTTTCTATGGCTTTATGAACCTGTTGAGCCTATTGAATATCAGTTGGGCTGATGACCATTGAATACAACAACAAGCATTTGATACACAATTTATTTAATTTATTTTTTCCAAACTCAATCAAGATTTTCCCATACTTTTTGGAATGCATGGCTTTCATAGGATTATTTTTCATACATAGAAATTCTTCTTCCAGCTATATTAGATTTTTCTCAGGACTAAATAACCATCAACCTGAATATGCTGAAAAAAAAGAGTACAATTCAAACACAAAAAAAAAAATTCTATGAAATTTGGTCACAAGGAATTGTTAAGAAAGAGGAGCTTTGACACATTTATCACAGTAACTTAATTCACCAGTTAAATGTGTTAAAGCAATATTGCTATTACTATTTTACCTTGTAACCATTTACTGTACAATTAAATAAGTTTCAGTTTACTGACACCAAATTTCTTGGAAAGTCACAGGAGTCTAGCAAAAGTAAATGAAATTTAATGAATGGAGTTTGAAGTCTTACACTTTTGCACCTAATAGGCTAATGAAGATGGACGACACCATGCAGGGTGCAATGAGGACAATTTGTCAGGATAGCGTCATTTGCCTACTCTTGTTTTCCAATTGTCGAGGGATCTTTAACATGCTCAGCACACATTATTGTCCCCTCTGAATGACTAGACATTTTGTTCAATGTCAACCCATCCTATCTGCATCAGAGAAAAGGAGAAAGCGAAAGTTCATCACAACCTTTGCATGGATTGAACCCTAGACCCCCAGGTTTCCGAGCAAGCATCTAAATCACTAAGCCACTGCGGCTCCAATAGTAAACATAAAAATTACCTTTATGTTATGTTGAGGATTCTCTTTGCCTCAGATGAAAACAAACAAATTTTTTTAGTATATAAACATGAAAGATACACCTATTTGTTAAGAACTTTTGCAAAAAATGGATATTTAAGTAATTTGCTTTTAGTCATTTTAAAGGATTTATAGGATTGTAAAGGTTTTCTTAACTTTCATGAGGTCATTATGGAAAAAGTGATAGGGATGTCATAATATACATAGATTAAATCGAATTACAAGAACTACAGATATCTGATTGAAAATTGGGATAGTGCAAAACAATGTTATCAGTAAATTTGGTACATATAAGATAACGCATTGAGAAAATATGAATCTTGATTTCATATCCACTATATACAAAAATTCTTGGGAACCTGAAGTCATCTTGTCCTTCTGTTTGCCATCTCTTTCTGATAATCAACTTAGCCATCATCATCTATTTTGCATAATATTCCTGATACGTAGAAGGCAGAAAATATAAAAATCTGCCACAATGTTTATCTTATGAAGACAACATAATGCTCAACAGGACAGTCAACTTTTGGAATAAACGATAACATTTCAGCTTAGAAAATTAATTAATCAGCAAAGTTATAAACATATAACCTTAAATCTTATCATTTAATGTTACCTATAATCAATCTTTTATTAAATTGTCAAAATATTCCCCAATAACATCTTTAAGAAGATATCTCTCTCTGTCAGATCCAAATCTTTTCATTCTCTGTAAAATACAAAAAGAGGGAATATATTTTACCTTGTTATATTGATATATTGAAGCATGCCTATAGTTTCTAAAAATGAGTAAACTTTCTCATTTTATTACATTTTACTCAAAGGTAGTGAAACTTGTAAAAATTCAATTGAAATTGAGTTATATTTTTCTAATATTGGGCTTAAGAAATATTCATGCTTGCCTTTAGTATAGAATTGAATAAACTTTGTCATTGTATTACATTTAATAAAAAAAAGTAGTGCTCATGATACAACACACATAAATAAACCAATTAAAACTAAGTCTCTAATTTGCTAGCAAGAATTTTTTTTGCATGTTTTGGCCATGTCAAAGGTAATACAAAAACTGTTATTTGAACTTTTGTGCTACAAACCAAATCCATCTGACAGCCAATGGCCATTGATCCATCAAAAAATGACATTTAATATTTTATTCAAGACTGTAGTCACAATAGGTATAAGTACATTGGGCATGGTCATTAGTTGAAGATTGGTTGGTTGATAGAATTTTTCTAGGGGCAATCCATTTTTGTGGCACAGTGCTGACAGGCCTGATTTTTAAAAATCAATGGTCTTTAGTCATGATTGTTTATTTTATGATTTATTAGTTATTTAGGTTGCTTACAATGAAGGTAGTCCTACTAGTTTCTGAGCCTTTAGTAGCTTTGAAACAATACCAAAGAGTGAAAATGCTTATATATTGCATATGCTATCATATTTCCCTTATACCATTCGTGTCACACCTGCCTTTGCGTCAATTTTAAAATTCGCCATTTCAATAGCATGCGCATCCAAAATAATCAACATTTCAGGGTCAAGTGGAACACATTTAACAAAAGTACAGGGTGATGGTTGACGTGACCACAGGTGTGCATGGATGGTGTAGGCAGGTAATAATGGCATGATGAACTACAAAATCATCCATATTCTAAATATATCAGGGTTTGGTGGATTCGGAGTATTTAAATATGCTTAAAAACCCTACACCCACGGATGTGTTGAAAATCCCCAAATAATGTGCCCTCCAGCAGCCATGTCTGTCCAAATAGCTAGAATGGGAATAGGGTCAGACTAAGTAACAGAACAAAACATATTGATTCAATGGAAGTTACCTTTGTCAGAGTTGCCCTATCTTTCTTGTCCAACCCTCCCCCATGGAAAATTTTTTGAAAGTGTTCATGCAGAGAACTTCAATTGTTCTACCCCCTCCTCACAATAATGCCCCCCCCCCCCCAATCACCTTATTATGGGCCTATTGATTCTCAAATGGTGTAGACATAAATTTCACTGTTTAGTATCCGAAAAGAAGAGGCTGATGAAATGAAAACATCATACCTGACAGAAATGGTAGAATAAACAACAAATTCTGTGAAATTCCAGTTCTTGGTTCTTGAATCAGCGAAGAATATCGTTGTCTTTTCTTCTTGCCTCCGTTATCCAGGCGCAATTATGGGGGTCTATCAATAGTTATAGGATTATTATTTTCTTCCAGATTTAGAATAAAGCGAAGTGATTTCCTGTGAAGAATAGACTTGCAAGGCAAGGTAACATACGCCCACTTCAGCAAACAGAATATTCCATGTTTTTTTCATTTAATCAAGGGCAATAACTCATTAACCGACGTCTGGAATCGCACCATTTTTTAACTTGTCCGAGATGTTATTAAGATGAATACACAAGTTTCATTCAAATCGGATAAAAACTACAGCTTCTATTGCGTACAAAAGTACATTTTAACGTTTATTTATTTAATCAAGGGCCATAACTCATAAACCGACATCTGGCGAGATATTATCAAGATGAATACACATACCAAGTTTCATTCATATCGGATAAAAACTAGAGCTTCTATTGCATACACAAGTACATTTTAATGTTTTTTCATTTAATCAAGGGTCATAACTCATAAACCGACATCTGGCGAGATATTATCAAGATGAATACACATACCGAGTTTCATTCATATTGGATGAAAACTATAGCTTCTATTGCATACACAAGAACATTTTAACGTTTTTTCATTTAATCAAGGGCCATAACTCATAAACCGACATCTGGAATCGTGCCATTTTCAAACTTGTCTGAGATATTATCAAGATGAATACACATACCAAGTTTAATTCAAGTCGGATGAAAACTACAGCTTCTATTGCGTACACAAGTAAATTTTAACGTTTTTTCATTTAATCAAGGGCCATAAGTCATAAACCAACATCTGGAATCGTGCCATTTTTGAACTTGTCCGAGATATTATTAAGATGAATACACATACCAAGTTTCATTCAAATCCGATAAAAACTACAGCTTCTATTGCGTACACAAGTAAATTTTAACGTTTTTTCCTTTAATCAAGGGCCTTAAGTCATTAACCGACATCTGGAATTGTGCCATTTTCGAACTTGTCCGAGATATTATTAAGATGAATACACATACCAAGTTTCATTGAAATCAGATAAAAATTCTGACCAGTATCGCGGACCGACGGACGGACATGGGTGATGGCAATATACGTCCACATTTTCATGTGGGCGTATAAAAACATAGCTTTTTCTGCCTTTTTAAAGCAAATTATTTTTAAAATGCTCAGAATCATCGGTTGACTAATGCCAGAAAAACGGGTCGAATTTCCCAAATTTGGTCCTTGACCTTGGGGTGAAAAGAAAACTGTTTTGTTATGAAAATACAAAATAATTATTATGAAATAAGTAGCGATATGAGTATTGGTCTCTACTTCACGGCTTTAAAGTATGAAGAAAATAAAATATCAGTCATTTAATTTAATTAGACGTAAAACTCAAATGACCCGCCCATAAGTGGCAATATTTTATTTTGATTAGTCAAAATTTTCCTATTCCTTAACATTGAGTTGCCTTTTCAAAGGATCTGTATGATTCATACATATTAATATATTATAATATATCTCCTTTTCAAAGACCATTATAACGATTTTAATATCCCTTTGAAAATATATTGAGCGTTTCACAAATTCCACATCAGTTATCATGGTTCCCTCAAATTATAACAGTTGATATTAGCGTTATGAAATAGTAGGCCTTCAGAATAACGCTTGTAAAGTGTAAATGCCAAGGTAATGTATAATCTGAATATCAAAGGTCGCAGACCCAAATTAAAATACGCAGATCCCCTATACTTGAATCCGCGGAACCAATATAGAAACCACAGACCGGCTATACTTGAATAAACAGACCCCCTACAAAATTCTAGACCGAACTAGAATCCGCAGACCTCTTAAACTAGAATCCGCAGACCACAATATTATATTCCGCAGATCCCCTTCAAAGATTTTTTGTCGTCGCCCCTCTCCGTCGGTCCGTCCGTCCATCCGTCAACATTTGTTGTAGACACAATATAAACTACAATTTTCATTTGATTTGTATAAAACTTAGTGTGAGCATTAGAATTGATAAGACGGCGGTCAAGTTCGATTTTGATGATTTTTCGATGAACGGTTTTTTGGTTATTGCCCCTGCCTCAATATTTGTTGTAGGCACAATAGAAGCTATAATTTTCAATAGATTTTAATGAAACTTTATGTGAGCATTGGAATTGATAAGACGGCGGTCAAGTTCGAATTTGAAGATTTTTCGAGGAACGGTTTTTGAGTTATTGCCCTTGACTTAGTTACCACACGTCAAAATTTATTGTTGATACAATAGAAGCTACAATTTTCAATGGATTTGAATAAAACTTGGTATGAGCATTGAAATTTATAAGACGGCAGTCAAGTTCGATTTGAACGATTTTTCGATAAACAGTTTTTGAGTTATTGCTCCTGCCTCTATATTTGTTGTAGACATAATAGAAGCTTCAATTTTCTATGGATTTTAATGAAACTTGGTATGAGCATTGGAATTGATAAGACGGCAGTCAAGTTCGATTTGGATGATTTTTCGATAAACGGTTTTTGAGTTATTGCCCTACCTCTATATTTGTTGTAGACACAATAGAAGCTACAATTTTCAATCGATTTTAATGAAACTTTGTGTGAGCATTGGAATTGATAAGACGGCGGTCAAGTTCGAATTTGAAGATTTTTCGATGAAAGGTTTTTGAGTTATTGCCCTTGAATTAGTTGCATCAAGTCAAAATTTATTGTTGATGCAATAGAAGCTACAATTTTCAATGGATTTGAATGAAACTTGGTATGAGCATTGGAATTGCATTATGAAGATGATCCCTATTGATTTTCGTGATGATTGGATAATTTTTCACTGAAATATCGTGTCTGACTTAGCCTTTTTCACTTCATAAGCTACGGGGTGCAACTCGTGCTCATTCTACGCTCTACAATTCTCTATGGATTCTTTTGATTTTTATTTTGTGGGTCAGTGTCATTATGAAGATGATCTCTATTGATTCTCGTGATGATTGGATAATTTTTCACCGGAATATGGCATCTGAGTAAGCGTTTTTCAATTCATTAAATTTAGTGTGCAACTCGTGCTCACTCCTTATTGATTCTTTTGATTTTTACTTTGTGGGTCAGTTTCTTTCAGTCTTGTGGTGTTTATATCGGCCATGAAAAGACATAGTTAGTTATAACTATAACTTTAAAACACATTAATTAAACTAACACATAATTGACATGGCGGTCTGACCACATCAACCTCCGACTGCAATAGAGAATACCCTCCAGGACGTCATGTGACCTTATGCAATAATTATGTATAGGCCTACTAGGCGCAAAATATATTCGACTATCGACTAAAGACACAACATATTTTCCCCCCTTTTAACTAAGCACATACATGGTCAAATAGAATTAATAAATATAGGAATCCTCAGAGAAACGAAACATGTTATAACACTGCCTGTAAAAATTCTATGTCCTATAAAATAGCATGCATTACTCTTAGAACACTTATTTAAACATAATCGTTCAAATAGGCAGGCCTGTGCCGTATTCTTTGTGGATGATTACGAACTGGAACATTTCGATTACGGTTTCGTTCAGATTTGGAATGTCCAGAGGAACATTATCGTTATTACCGCGATGATTATCGAAATTATAGTAGTATGGATATTCCTCATTCTCTTCACGATCCTGTGTCTGATACGAACGAATACATCTTCTAGCATTCCAACAACTACCGTCACTTAAACGAAACGATGATTTTCCAAGACGTTGAGTAATAGATTTCGGATTAGACAATGTAGACTGAAGTTTATGTCGTTGTACCGGTCTTTTAGTTCTGACGTAATCTCCAACTCTCAAATTAGTTTCTCTGGCATTTCTCCTCTTGTCAACGTAAGATTTCATCTTATTTTGTCTTGATGCGATATAGAATGATCTTCTTTCAATGTCAGGAGGCACTGGATCTGGAGGTTTAAGATTTGCTAACGGCAGTTTCATTTGTCTTCCAATCATTAATTCTGAAGGAGATTTCTTAGTTAAAGAATGTGGTGTGGCTCAAAATAATACGTAGACCCCTATGGCTTCTGCAAAAGGTTTACCATCTTGTAAGTGAGCCTTGAAGTAATTTTTGAGCATTTGATGATTTCTGGCCATTAGGAATGTAAATCATGTATCACAAGTAAAAATCTAGAATCTTGAAGATCGACTTGAACTTTTCCAAAAATATCTATTTGAGTTTCTTTCCAGGGAGACGTAGGCCATGGAATAGGTTGAGTAGGAAGCTGAGTAGGTCTAAGTGATTTTTCACTTAAAGCACAAGACTGACAGTTTCTAACAAAGTCTTCAATTTGATGATCCATGCCATACCATACAGTTTCACGACAGCGTTGTTTCATTTCAACTATGCCGGGGTGTCCTTCGTGAGCCATAGTTAAAACATTTTCCTGTAGACTATCAGGAATCACAGCACGACAACCTCGAGAAACACAAACATTATCCCAAATTGATAGTTCATCCCGTAACCGATAAAAGGATTGTAATTCGTTTGCAATAATTTTAGGCCATTCATTAATAAGAAAATTTCGAACTTGCAAAAGAGTATTGTCAGTTGCTGATTCACGTTTCAGTTCGTGGCGAGTAACAAGTGAAAAGTCTATTTCTAAAACAATAGCTGAGTCTAATTCCTGAATTAAATGACAATTCGGATTATCAATAACAATCTACTTCACATATCAGCAACTAAGTTTTTCGAACCAGTCATATACTAGTATTCAATTTATAAATCATACTGATGTAAACGATCTGACCATGCGTAAAGGTTTGTGACCCGAACCTGCAGTTGCTAATCAAGTTGTAAGGGCTTGGTCAGTTCTCAGAGTAAATTTTCTACCATACAAATAATCATGCCAATGTTCACATGCTAAAATACAAGCTAAGGCTTTGCGTTCGCCTGTGGAGTATTTTCTTTCCGCTGGAGATAAAGTTCGTGAATAGAAAGAAACAGGTAGTTCCTTTTTGAATACTGGGGCGTCGGTAGTGACAAATGTAGGCAAATCTGATGAAAAATTAACTAATATAGGAGGTGAAGCGATTTTCTGTTTAAGTAATTCAAACGCAACAGTATGTTCACTAGTCCACTGTCATTGACTATCCTTACGTAAAAGACGACGTAACGGTTCAGCAATATCAGCATAATTTGGAACAAATTTCAAATAAAACTTAGTTGTACCTAAAAATGAAGATAATTGTTTATAGTCTTTAGGCACTGGCAATTCTAAAATAGAATCTACATTTGACTTTAGAGGTAAAACACCATCACCTGAGACTCTGAAGCCTAAAAAAAATCAGTTTCTTTTGTTGCAATCATACACTTGTCTTTGTTCAATGTTAAATTATATTCTTGTAACCGTTTAAGTACAGTTTCTAAACGTAGGTTATGCCCGTCATGTTTCTTCCATGAATAACTATATCGTCTAACATATTAAGTGTTCCAGGGCATCGGTCTAGTACCATGCTTAGAATTTTCTGAAAGGCACTTGGAGCGCTGTATAAGCTATATGGACATCTTTTGTATTGAAACAATCCATCATGAGTTATAAACGTTGTTAAATGTTTAGCTGATTCCGCTAAATTAATTTGTAGATAAGATCTACGAAGATCTAATTTTGTGAACACAGTAATTCCAGAAAATTCAGCTGACAATTCTTCCATTGTCGGTAAAGGATACTTGTCAGGAACAATTGCTTTATTAACATCTTTAACCCTCAAACTGCAACCCTTTTTTCCGACGCGAACTGTAACCCTGGGCCTCGGAGGCCCGGGCATCCCATTTGTCGTATTCCTTCAAATACGTGACTGCAACTTCAAGTGTGGAAATGCGTTGCTCACAAATCAGATTCTTGTCGACGGATCAATAACTATGGACCAGCTTCAGATTGTAGCAAAAGACATTGGGTAAATATTTTGTATCTATTATGGCCAACAATAAGGCGTTTATAATGTTGGTGTTTTAAAAATTAAACGCATTTCCATGTTGTACGTGTTAAATCATATGTAAATCATAAGAACACTATTCCAATGCACATGCGCGTTTGATTTGCATTACATAATCGGATAGAAGTTCCAGTCCCATAGTTTGATCAGTGAAGAAGTTGTCTGAGGTTATATTTCTTTTGGATTTGAAGAATGGGCGGCAGACATCAACGGTAACCTTCTGTCCCAAGCCAGTCTGGACGGTTGTTCCCTCTTTGCCAAGGTAGGGCAAGCATTTCAATGGGTAGCAGTTGTCGGAATCGACAATCCAGAAGACGATCAGTCCGTATTTGTCCGGCTTAGCAGGCAAGTATTGAATAAATGAACAGCGACCCCTGAATGGAACAAGCTGCTCGTCAACGGTCAGATTTTCCCCAGGAGCATAGTGGTGAAGCAGACTTCGAATTCTCTCCAGATATCGCGGATCGGTGCAATTTATCGCGTTTACGACGCAGTTCTCTCGACCTCTTGCTGTCAAAGCGGAGCATGGTCATCAAGTTTTGGAACCGACGCTTTGACATGGTTGCACGTAGAATTGGAGGGCCATATTCCTTGCTCCAGAGAACATCAACAGACACCATATTTTGTCTGAGATGTCCACACAAAGGGAGGATTCCAACAAGCGCTAATATTTCGGTATCATCAGTAGGTTTCCAATTGTCTTCGTTACCACTACGTCCCATCATAACCCTACGGCTCTCTTCGTTTGTATAGGTAACTATATCTTTAACTATGGAGGGGGTGATGTACAACTTAAAATACCCTATTTCACTGGACACGTCGTCAGCGTTGAGAACCTTCTGAAGTTGACCGCGAAGTATGTTTCGAGTCTGAACACGAGATTGTGCAGGGGGTTCTTTGACCATTTACTTCCATCAACGCCTGTGTAGTGGTCAGTTTCATTATTAACAGGCCTGTCCTGTGTTGCATTCAAAGCAACTTCCTCACCAGAACCATCCGATTCCTCTTCCGATGAACTGAGATCATCATGTTCGGTAGGACAATATTCATAATCGGATCCACTTTCAATGCTAATGTGTATTGGAATCTGTTAATATGGCTAAATCAACTTATTTGTGGATTACATAGAGGTGGTAGAATTATAGTTACATAATTGAATGAGCTGGAATGACCCAAACATACGTTCAGGTCCAAAAGGACCCAGAATACAGTTTGAGAGTTAAGATCGATGCAAAGTCTAATTTCTCCTGATTTACGTCTGGCTACAACTAAATTTGAAACCCATGATGAGGAATCTACACGTTCAATTATATCTGAGTCCTCTCAACGTTTAAATTCATCAGAGACTTCTTGTCGAACAGAAATAGGCAGGCGTCTAAGCCTTTGAGAGACAGGTGAAAGATGTTCGAGCACCTGTGGGTTGTGTGAAATTTTTTTGATCCTTCCTAGCCCCGAAAATACCGATGGGTATTTTAAAGTATGTCTGATGCTACAGTTTGGATTTTTTCACCATAATGAGACAATTCAAAACCTAGACTATTAAACAAATCAAGACCCATTAAACTTGTACCATATTTAGTAATATAAAATTCAAACTGATCTAAAGTTTGATATATTTACTTGACAGGAATCTTAATTGTTCCCAAAACATCAATAGATTTACCATCGAAACTAATTAAATTCTTAAGCGGTCTTTGTAGCTTAAAACGTTTAAAGTACAAATTATATAAACTTTCATTAAGTATAGATACTTTTGCACCCAAATCAATTAATAAAGTCCATGGAATGTCATTTATGCGAACAACAAGTCTTTTAAAATCTTCGTTAGGACCATTTAGGCACTGACGAATATGTTCATTTTGTTGAATTGTACAAACATCAAAGTCATTGTTAAAAGGTTTATCTTTTTCATCGTCGGTGTCGAAACCTTTATCGACAACATATCGAATTGCATTCTGGTCTTGATAACTTCTATGCTGACCCGAACTATGAGCTGAAGCGATTCAATTTTCCGTAAGATTTACAAACTTCTCCCATGGCAGGACAGTTACTACGATGAGCTCTGAAAGAAGTTGACCCACAATTAGTACAGTGTTGGTTTCCAGCATTGGAATTGATTGTATCATAATTTTTAAAATTTTGACCCCTAGCCTACTTGATCTTTGTTTTGGCACATATTGATTTCTATAGTGTTGACTTTGGTTTCTTGGTCTCGATGGAGCACCGTAGATTTTCTTATTTTCTTCAAACGTTGACGGGTGTCTATAAAACGACGACCTAAGACCTAAGACTTATGTGTAAAGTTTAGTTAATGTGTATTAAAGTTATAGTTATAACTATGTCTTTTCATGGCCGATATAAACACCAAAAATTAGCGACGAGGATAGTCCTGAAGAAGAATGGGTGGTAATTTAGTAGGTTCGTTGCCTCCTCCCTCACCTTTTCTCGCTCCAACCGGCGATCCACCTTTTCCATATCAAAGATGGATAGAAGCTTTGAAGAATTACCTCACTGCTAATGCCTTAGACGGCGCAGATGTCTCTGATGACAGAAGAAAGGCAATATACTGTTTCATTGTTTGGGGGATGAAGGGCAACGAATATTTAGAACTTTGGCTAACACAGATACGTACACTGATGCACGATGCACTCAAAGCTCGCTTTGGAAAACGGATATCGGTTATAATGGCTAGAAACACTTTTCAAGAAAGAGTCCAACGCCCAGGTGAGAAAATAATTTAATTTATTACTGCCTTGAAGGAACTGTATGGAACGCCGTAACTGCCTTCTGTTAGTATTTTTGCAGTATCAGCATCTTTTTGTATTATCAGCATCATCTTTTCGTATTATCATCCTTTTCTATTATCATCTTTTTGTATTATATGCATCATCTTTTTGCAGTATCAGCATCTTTTTGTATTATCAGCATCATCTTTTCGTATTATCATCTTTTCGTATTATCATCTTTTTGCATTATAAGCATCATCTTTTTGCAGTATCAGCATCTATTTGTATTATCAGCATCATCTTTTCGTATTATCATCTTTTTGTATTATCATCTTTTTGCATTATCAGTATCATCTTTCTGTATTATCATCTTTTTGTATTATCAGTATTATCTCGCAGAAGCAGAAATGTAGAAAGTAAAAAATGATGGTCTGATGTAGAAAGCTGTTTAAAGGGGGTGGGGGTGGGGCAGTAAACAGTCAAATATTTAAGCCTGAAGGAATATAGATTCAGAGGTAGGAAGTCTAGCAATAGGAAGTCGGGCATGGTAATCAGATTTAGGACGTTGGGAATCACGTATGAAGTTGAAAGTGACAGTCTGATGTAGGTTGTTGAAGGTCAGAAGTTCTATTTTCACGGGGGTTTAGAAAAATGAAAATGCTATGGTTTTTAAATGTGTTCTGACAAAGTCTGGCATGAAGAGAAAATTGAGAATCGTATTGCAGCTAATTCTCTAACAATGTCAAAATCATTTGTGTGGCACTAAATTTGCTATCGTTAACTATTTGTGCTATGAATAAAAGAATTTGAATATTTCTATTGCACCAGTTTTTTTTTATTACCATATGGTTAAATCTTCATGTAATGTTAATGTTTATTCCCTTTTGATATTGGATTTGTCTCAACATATTTTCCCCACTTCTTGGAAATTGAAAATGCATCATTGACTTAAGATTTTAACTCAGTATCGTTAATTTGAGTAAAACTGCGAACGGATAAGTCAAAAAATGCCATTCGCCGATATACAGTTCTTTCCGATACAGACAGCAACTTTGAAATTTAAGATATTTTGAAACCAGAGTCTTATAAACTCTCTAACAATTGTTTTGATTCAAAACAATTCTGTTGTGTTTGCATTCTAACTGGGCATATTTAATACATTCTGTTCCGATTTTCATCATATCTGAAGAATTTGATATCCCAAGGCATTCCATATCATATCTGGACAAATGGCAAACTAAATCAGGAGTTATTTTTTCTCTTTGAAAGGCAGGCGTATGCAATGAAAGGTGTAAATTTTCTAAAATGGTATCAATTTTGACAAATTAAAAGTTGCGTCTCATTAACCTAGTCTACGACATTTTCTTTACGTCGACTTTTTACGAGATTAACGTTGATTTCCGTAAACCTACGGCCAGTTACGGAAAAGATGATCATACAAAAAGATGATAATACAAAAAGATGATGCTGATAATACAAAAAGATGATAATACAAAAAGATGATGCTGATAATGCAAAAAGATGATAATACAAAAAGATGATAATACGAAAAGATGATGCTGATAATACAAAACGATGCTGATACTGCAAAAAGATGATGCTTATAATGCAAAAAGATGATAATACGAAAAGATGATAATACGAAAAGATGATGCTGATAATACAAAAAGATGCTTATACTGCAAAAAGATGATGCATATAATACAAAAAGATGATAACCGAAAAAGATGATAATACGAAAAGATGATGCTGATAATACAAAAAGATGCTGATACTGCAAAAATACTAACAGAAGGCAGTTACGGCGTTCCATAGAACTGGCTAAATATTGTGAATATTGTGATTTGGGGTGTCTATAAAACGAAGACCTAAGACCTAAGACTCTATAAAACGAAGACCCAGCTTTAAAACGAAGACCCACAGGACTATAAAACGAAGACCCATAGGACTATAAAACGAAGACCCATAGGACTATAAAACGAAGACCCAACTATAAAACGAAGACCCATAGGACTATAAAACGAAGACCCAACTATAAAACGAAGACCCCTAGGACTATAAAACGAAGACCCATAGGACTATAAAACGAAGACCCATAGGACTACGGTGGGTTCGTTTTGCCGCATTGCCCAGCTCGCCGCATCGTACCCATCGTACTACAGGTTTCTGATCAAATCTGTAATGGCTCATTTTCCATAGTATATTGCCTTTCCTCTGTCATCAGAGATATCTGCGCCGTCTAAGGCATTAGCAATGAGGTAATTCTTAAAAGCTTCTATCAGGCCCGTAGCTACAGGGGGGCAAGGGGGGGGGGGTCGGCAAAGCCCAGGGGCGTAGCTACCGGGGGGTGTGGGGGAAGCGGAATCGGTCGGTAAAAAGGGGGTCATGGATTGAACCGTCGGTAAAACGCGGAATCGATCGATTAAACCGATTAATTAACCTAAAAAGTCAAAACATTGTGTTGGTTATGATCGGTCGATAAAAGACGGCAAGGTGGGACCGTCGGTAAAACCAGTTAACATAAAAAGTAAAAACCTTGTCAACATTAAAAGTATTTTTTTACTGAAACTACCGGAATCGGTCGGTATAAGTTGGTTTTCACTGGAGTCTTCGGTAAAACCGATTGGTTAACCAATACCCTTGTTATTGGTAAAAAAAATTAAAGAGTTAAGGAATCTTTCTCTTTAGAGAATCCTTGTTTCGCTCCGACGCGTTTCGTACAATCTGTACTCTTCGGGGAGACTGTCGCTACTGGGCCGCATTCCTTTTATTTATACCCTATGGTGGATGGAGGCGCTTCATGGAGGACCTCAGTGAAAGCGCTACTGTTGCTTGGTTGCCAAGACGTAATAACAATGGCGTGGAGGCGTGCCATTTGTGTTTCTTTTTTGTGGAAAATGCCAGATTTTTTGTATTTTCTCTGGATTGATGCTTGGTATCTAGTTGTTACATGATGAAACACTCTCTGATCATTCATTTCTCATATAGTTGAGGTTTGAGGAATCAGTTGTCATTTTACTATGGGGCCCTTATCTCTCTTGTTATTGGAAAGCTGTTCGTTATTTGAATTTGTCGGTAAAACGCGGAATTGGCCGATAGAAGAAGGTCATAGATGGAGCCGTCGGTAAAACCGATTTGTTAACCGAAAGAATGAAAACCTTGTGTCTGTTAAGATGTTATCGGTAAACCGTCCGACTACATTAAAGAGATTTTTACTAAACTTGTCGTTAAAACGCGGAATCGGTCGAAACGGGTGGGAAACGGAGCCTTCGGTAAAACCGATTGGCTGACCGAAAGAGTGGAAACCTTGTGTCAGTTATGATGTTATCGGAAAACTGTTCGTCTACATAAAAAGTGATTTTACTGAACTTGTCGGTAAAACGCAGAATGGGTCGAAAAGGGCTATATAAAACATATGGTTTTCCGACGAAAATTGATAATTTTGACCGGTGGAAACGACTTCCAAAATCGCGTCAGATGTATTTTCCGGGTTTCCTAGTTTGTAAAATTTTCCGGGGGAGAACCCCCGAAACCCCCCGCCATGTCGGTAAAACGCAGAATAGGTCGAAAAAGGACTTAGAAAACATATGGTTTTCCAATGAAAATTGATAATTTGGACCAGTGGAAAAGACCTTTGGCCTGCAGGACTTGCCTTGGAAAAACCAACTTTCAGTCCCCCCTCTCAGGCTTATTCTAGATACACCCCTGATTGATATGGTGTTCAAAGGTTTGGGATTTGCTATAACGATAAATTTCGTTCGTTTAAAATGTATATACTTAATAGTGCGAGTAAGTTATTTTTGCCCCCGGAAGAACACGTGTTCGTCGGTAAAACTTAGACGTTACACGTGTTCGTCGGTAAAACTTAGACGTCAAAATGGTCACGCTACGCCCCTGGCAAAGGCCACCCCCCCCCCCCCCCCGAAAAATCGAGTCTGGCTACGGACCTGGCTTCTATCCATCTTTGGTACGGAATCGGTGGAGCGAGAAAAGGTGAGGGAGGAACGAACCTACTACATTACCAGCCATTCTTCTTCAGGACTATCCTCGTCGCCAATTTGTGGTGTTTATATCGGCCATGAAAAGACATAGTTAGTTATAACTATAACTTTAATACACATTAATTCAACTAACACATAATTGACATGGCGGTCTGACCACATCAACATCTGACGGCATAGCGAATACCCTCTATGACGTCATGTGACCTTATGCAATAATTATACACGTGTATATACTGTATAGGCGCCACATATATTTGAATATCGAATATAGACACAACAAGTCTAATTAAAATATAGACCTAACTTTCGTTCGTATTTTATTAGTTTCGTTTCGTATGTTTTTATTAGCTAGTGGCTTTGTACGTAACCACTAACTGTATTGGTTACGTACAAAGCCAATATCTAATAAAAACATTCGAAACGAAACTAATAAAATACGAATGAAAGTTAGGTCTATATTTTAATTAGACTGAGTTTCGTAATGAAGATGATCCCTATTGATTTTAGTGATGATTGAATAATTTTTCACCGAAATATCGTGTCTGACTTAGCTTTTTTTTCACTCCATTACCTGTAGGGTGCACCCTGCTCACTCTGCAGTCTATAATTCTCTATGGATTATTTTGATTGTTTGTATGTGTGTTGATATCATTATGAAAATGCAACCATCAAATTTAGTGATGATCCGATAATGTTCTTCTTAGATATCGCAAAAACTTTGATATCGCAGTTGTTTTCGATATAGGCTACATGTATGCATTTAGCTTGTGAGTTTTTGCCTTTGCCTAGATTCCGTACACCACCTATAAAATTCTGCAGACCAAACTAGAATCCGCAGACCCCTTATACTAGAATTTGTGAGTTTTCCAGATTTTACAGGGATTCTGTTACTTTATGACACATACAATATATATTATATATATTCTTAAGAGAACTTAAGCTGTATGAGGTCAGTTAAGTTTGGCTATTCTTATTAATTCAGATGTGAAGGAAACTGAAAAGTTTTCAATGTCAATAAGGCCTACGTCAAAAAATGATTCTAAGCCTTTTACCCAGATAATAATAATAATAATAATAATAATGACAACACACAAGTCAGTGGTCGCTTATTAGATTTGCAAGACTTCCGGATTCTGTAACATGGCACACAAAGTCAAAATAAGATCAATGTTTCTGTTTTGTTTTCAACAAGGAAAGGTCATTACGACAATAGAGAGAAACTAGTGCAGAGCACAGTAAAGAGCGTGTCAAAATCCCTTGTTCCATGGCTTCAAACTTGTTGGGTATGGAAGACAATCCCTGCCATAATTAATCATTCTTAATGCCTAATTCGGTGTTAAACATTAGTACAGTAAAATCAACATTTGTACGCTTAATTTGACATTTGTTCGCTAAATTCATAATTTGTTGTTAAAAATTTATCATTCAATTAAAGAATATTACTGAACAAATTAACGATTTAGCCGAACTAATATTGCCCACTTCATAACGCCGAATGAAGTTTACCGAACAAATGTTGAAAAACATTTCTCTCATTTCATGAGAACGATATCATTATGACGACATGTGGCGCTGCTCAATTTGAGTTAGGGCTTCGTTCCTATTTATTTCGCCAATTTTTATGGCCGGCCAGTGGCTGTGTACAAAGTAAAGAATCTTATTATGAATTCCAATTTTATGATAAAAAGTTTAGTTTTTTTTATTATCAAACTCTTGGTTCTCTTTATTCATTGGAATGTAAGATTTTGAGATAAATATGGTGCCTATACAAGGAAATGTTTTGAAAAATGGCCAATTTTTGTACAGTCCACAGTGATGTTTGTGGGACAGATATTTTGATGGAATTAGCAAATTCCCAACTACGTGATTTCTTCAGACATTTGAAGATATCGAAAATTCCAATATAAAAGTATTTTCATCACAAGCTTAGTTACTGACCAGTGCGAGACGAAGACTCGTCATGGCCAATCTTAGAAAAATAGCCAATTTTTGAATAGTCCATTCTGATGGTGGTGGGCTATATGTTTTGATGGAATCGACAGAATCCCAACCACATGGCGCCCTCAGACCTGTGAATATCCCCAAAATTCCAAAGAAATGGTATTTTCATGCCAAACTTAGTGACTGGTCAGTCAGTGATGAAGACTCTTCATGGCCAATTTTTGAAAAATGGCCAATTTTTTAACAGTCCACAGTGATGGTGGTCGGGCATAAATTTTGATGGAATTGGCAGAATCCTAACCACACGGTGCCTTCAGGCCTGAGAATAAATCAAATAATTCCAATGTAATGGTATTTTCATGAGTGACTGGGGTGATGAAAACTCTTCATGGCCAATTGATAAAATATGGCCAATTTTTTATCAGTCCACGCTGATGGTGGTGGGGCATAAGTTTTGATGGAATTGGTAGAATTCCTACCACATGTGGTGCCTTCAGACCTATGAAAATCCAAAAAATTCTCATAAAATGGTATTTTCATGCGACTGGCCAGTCAGTGATGAAGACTCTTCATGGCAAATTTTTTGAAAAATGACCTTGTTTGAAAAGTCCACGCTGTAGTGGTGGGGAATAAATTTGAATTGGCAGAATCCGAACCAAATAGTGGCTTCTGACCTTTACTCCCCACCATCGTGGACTGTTAAAAATTGACGACGAGCCATAACAAGTCTTCATCATTATCTGGCCAGTACCTAAACTTGGCATGAAAATACTATTAAATTGGCATTTTAGATATATTCAAACGTCTGAAGAAACCATGTGGTTGGGATTTGGCAAATTCCATCAAATTATCTGTCCCACCACCATCACTGTGGACTGTACAAAAATTGGCCATTTTGAAAACATTTCATGGTATAGGCACCATATTTATCTCAAAATCCCACATTCCAATGAATAAAGAGTACCAAGAGTTTGATTAAAAACTTCGCTTTTTATCAAATTGGAATTCATAATAAGATTCTTTACTTTGTACACAGCCACTGGCCGGCAATAAAAATTGACCAAATAAATAGGAACGAAGCCCTAACTCAAATTGAGCAGCGCCACTTGTCGTCATAATGATAACGTTCTCATGAAATGCGAGAAATGTTTTTCAACATTTGTTCGGTAAACTTCATTCGGCGTTATGAAGTGGGCATTATTAGTTTTGCTTTATTGTTAATTTGTTCAGTAATATTCTTTATTCGAATGATAAATTTTTAACAACAAATTATGAATTTAGTGAACGAATGTCAAATTAAGCGTACAAATGTTGATTTTACCCTACTAATGTTTATCACCGAATTAAGCATTAAGAATGATTAATTATGGCAGGGATTGTCTTCCATAGTTGGGACTTCTAGCCTTTCAAAAAGTCACTCGAACAGGAAAACGTATCGAAAAATCACTGCTCTAATTGGGATAGTTACGTAATCAAATTATCAAGTCTTGTTCACCTTATGACGACTGTGTAACTGTTGAAACGTTGTGTATTATTGTATTGAATTGAGGAGTAGTATACCATAAAAACTGTGTTCATTATTCATGTAATCAAATTAATCTGCTTCTGACCTACTTCATAGCACCTTGATGTGAAAAGTTCAAATCAATAGTTAGTTTTGTTGTATACTTTTCACACCTTCTGTCAAACCCTACAGGCCAATTTTCTTATTATTTCAGAACATTTTGACTCAAGACACTACTATATGTTCCCAATATTTGCTGCAAATTTAAATTAATTTCAACGCTTCCTTCCAGCTTAAAACAGATTTTAAAGATATTCTACGTTGCTCTCACGAGCTTATATAGAAAACACTGTTATATATTATTTGCAGATAGAGTTCTATTTATACCACAGTGAAATTCGAACCGGAAAATGTATCTTAAATTCATTGATCTAAATGGGCGTTGTTTGAAAATTGTAAGTACAGATTTAGCAAAAAAATTGAATAAAGCAAACATTGCTTTAGCCCAATAATATTACAGAATATGAAACCTAGGCCTATATACATAATATATACAATTGCATAAATATCCAGGAAAATCAAATTATTACAGCAGTAGCAAACATTGCTTTAGCCCAATAATATTACAGAATATGAAACCTAGGCCTATATACATAATATATACAATTGCATAAATATCCAGGAAAATCAAATTATTACAGCAGTAGCAAACATTGCTTTAGCCCAATAATATTAAAGAATATGAAACCTATGCCTATATACATAATATATACAATTGCATAAATATCCAGGAAAATCAAATTATAACAGCTGTAGCAAACATTGCTTTAGCCCAATAATATTACAGAATATGAAACCTAGGCCTATATACATAATATATACAATTGCATAAATATCCAGGAAAATCAAATTATTACAGCTGTAGCAAACATTGCTTTAGCCCAATAATGTTACAGAATATGAAACCTTGGCCTATATACATAATATATACAATTGCATAAATATACAGGAAAATCAAATTATTTACAATAGTGAACATCGATGTCTTAGGAAATCTCAACACTTCCTTCCAGCTTAAAACAGATTTTAAAGATATTCTACCATGCTCCCTACGAGTTTATATAAAAAATTGAAACTTGGTGTGATCATTTTATTTATGTTTATATACCTGTATTGTTTAGGTTTTAATTCCACCATATTTTGAAAGGTTTTTGGTTATTTCCCTTGATTTTTATTAAATTTGGTGTTATCTATAACCATGACATCTTGGTTGAGTTTGAATTTCACAATTTTTATGTGAACAGTTTCTGAGTCATTGCCTGCCTTTGTATAAGAAGTTGAGTAAAGTTCTTTTGCGATTTTATTTTAGTTTTATTTGATTTTTATGAAATTTGTGGTGATGATTTTGTGAATTATTTATGTGTTTGTATCAAAAATCTAAAATTGTCCAAGGTGTCGAACGATCTTAGATTAAAACCCTTTGACACAGACCGGAAGAAATAGCCGTATCTTGCTAGGTAACACACTTGTAGCCATTTATTATTGTTTGATTGAACAGTTTGAGATATATCGGTTCAGCAAGTTCTGTGCAAAAAAAAGATGGAACTTCATTGCTTGGTATTTGGCTGATCTCATATTTACTATGACTAAGTAAAGGAAAGTAACTAAAGAATGGATCTTGAATTATTAGAATATTTAAATGGTTGAAAATATCTCACCAATGTACAGATACCTATACCATGTTTCACTTAAATCTGTAGAAGTAAAATTGATCAGTTTCAAAGCAGACAACATAATATCACTACTTATCACAAATGAACCTGGCCATCAAATGAAGCTTTTTAGACTAATATACTGTGTCAATATCAACAGGCATTTGACGTTTAATTAAAAACTAAGAACCAAAGGTCACTTGACTATAAGTGGATTTAGCAATTACCTCACTATATTTAATATAACCTAAAATTTTTTATGATAATATCGGTGTGCGCCACTACCAAAGCACAGTGCATAGAAATTTCTACCCAACAACAAACAGGTTAAAGAAACAACAAAAGATATTTTTTCTGAAATCAATTTAATAACATAATTAAATTATATACAATTGAAAAGTCTTCTATTGTTTTGATGTACCAATGGAATGGATGATCTACTACTACTACATTTACCTAGATTAAAAATATATAAATATCAATACAAGTAGTCAGTGTGAGTTACAAATAAAACAAGTAAGTCGGTATTGTGGGCATGGGATAAGGTCAAATAATTACAACTTGGCTTTTTCAAATTGGAATCTTTCAAATAAAACTTCACATATTATAAGCCTATTGGACTAAATGTTGACAACTTTAGTTGGAAGTACAGGTCTACAATAATAGATCATGCAAAAAGATGAATCTGATAATTGACTATATACACATAGCTAATTGTTGTTGCTATTAGGCAATGAATTTTCAATTTGAGCGTTTTACTCAGTCACATATTTTATATTCCAAACATGAAATGAACTTGGCTGCCTAGTCTCACCTTGATAATATTACAAGAATGTATAAATGTGATATAACATTAAGCAATTTAAGCTTTTGTTTTTAAGTTTTTGAAGCTGGTAGCAACTTTTAGTACATCAATCAACAGGCTTGTCCAATTATTCTAAAGTGTTATTCAGAAAATTTCAACAGTGTATTAAAGGGATAATAGGCGTTAGATCGAACATAAAAATTTAAGTTCACTCAAATTTGAACAATAACAGTATATATCTATCAGTGGACTTACCTATACATCAAAATCCCTCTAAATCCGATAAATCCCCAAAATAAAGTAGTTCATCATAAAACGCTTGAGCCATCCATCAAGCAATTTTCAAATCGTGTAAATATAAAGGGAAGTAACTCTAACATGTGGGTTTTCACGCGTCCTTGACCCCTACTGTTGAATTCCACAATGATGTTTTAGCGTTGATTTACCAGACGCATTATTCTCAAACTGAATGGAATCGTCGCTGGCTCACTTTTTTTTAAAATTCTGAATATATTTTATTGTGGCTTTTTAAAATTTGGTAAAGTGTGGGATGCATACTTATTTAACTAATAGTCAATATGAAACACAAATATAAGCCGTAGGACGAGTGTATTCTAACGCCTATTATCCCTTTAATTGTGAATAAACCAGACATCAATTAATTATTCTATTTCTGACGCCAGAACACACAACAATTATAGCCCACATAAAGAAATAAATTAATTTCTAGCCAGATAATTGAATGCAAAAGTAGTAGGCTACTTACTTATTTGATGTATTAATCTTGTTTTTTTATGTTATTAACAGATACATAATGATATAATACCACAAGTAAAAATAATGATACACCAAGAGCATTGGCAAATATTGCTAACTGGATATCAGTGATCATTTTACCTGTAAAATTTTAAAAAAATGTTTTTATTTAATAGATCAGTAATATAATATTTGGACATTATTTAGTATGGTGATGAGAACATAGTCTCATATTAAGCACTGGCCTAGGTCACACAGTAAAGATTTATGATAAAACAAGGTGAAAGTTAAAGGTTAGGATAATTAGATAATTATGGAGTCTCTAAAATATTATCAGTGGTAGTATCATTTCTTCAACTGAAATAGCTGAAAATAAAAGAGTTAATTTTCTTCTGATATATCAATAATCATCTGAAGATAAAAACATAATATGTGCCCAAAGAGAAATTAAGAAGCATTATAAAGAGTCAGTGTAGTAAATTCACAATAAAAGAAGTCATATCTGAGGACTTATGAGGATTGAGTCTACTATGAACTAGGATATTACTGAGATTTTTATTTATTTTGAAAACTGTAACAAGTCTCTTGCTGTAGATATGAGCATAATGGTTCGTGAGGCTTTGAGTGTGGCATTTGACAATGAGAAAGTCATTTATAGTATGATTGTAGGTGGTAACAAAGGGTATTTTCTGGTACCGGTAATCATATTGGATATTTAAGCCATTGGCATTATATACAGTTTGAAGTTGGTCCATCCAATAACTCTTTTTTGGCCACTTTGGGTGATGTTTGGCATGGGCTGTATGTTGGTATTTAGTCCGAGAGGCATATAGAACAGTTACAGCCATATCCCTAGGGAAGCTGACTCATACATGTACATCCATGGCATTTCTATCTATTGCACAATGATTTTTACAGATTTAAATATAAAAGATGATTTAAATGAATTCATCATTATTATGAATATGACAGACTTCGAAATTAGTGATTAGTCTATCAGTAAGAATCATTTACCCACGTATTAAGAATTCAAAATTCAGTCTCGATTTTCACAAGGGTCTCTTGGGCGCATTTCACCGCACAACTTACCTTAATTAACTAGTGAAGGGTGGAAAAGACCTGCTTTCGGAACACAGTAATATCTCAAGTTATACTCAAGCTACGTGTCGGCAAAGTAATGGCTGCTTGAGGTCAAAAGGCGAAAGGTCGTAATGTTTACTTCCGGAGTATTACTATCCAATGATATCCCATAAAACTTGTCATCACCTTGAATGGCATTGAGAGGTATGTGGCGGGAAATTATTATCTAGATAAAAATAACCTTCTTGCGCTGCAGGCCCAAACAAAATCAATTATTATTTACCCATATTCTTTTTGAAAATTTGTAAAACTAACTTTATAGGTTGACTGAAAATAAGTGTTTTGTCCATGGGTTATTTGTTTGTAATATCAATTAGTTATCTATACAAAACAAATTATGTCCAAATACCTTGTACCGTATTGAATAAATTTTCATATAACTTATTTATTTGACAGACTCTTTGTTCTGTTTTACTACGAATTTTACTACACAATTCATTCATAAACGGCCAATATTGTTGATTATGTTAGTTAACAATTAATTAAGATAATTCAAACTAATAATTAAGAAAGTTTGTGAAGTCTGGCAAATGTCAACTGCAAAGGATCGTGCATACGTGCACGCGCAAACGGATTATAAACAATATCTTCGAGGGAAATGTGATTGCTTTAATTATATGTTGTCAATGAATTAGGTAAGTTAAACATTGTCTACGCTTATCCTATTTACTTCAAGTCTTTTAATTTCAGGAAAAAGCTTAATCTTGATTAGAAATCTGAAATTATGCTTCTCACCCAGAGGTCTTGAATATAAAACAAAGGCTTGCAGTAAAAAAGAACATGCGGTGCCAATCATAATAATTTATGAAGCAAATTGAACTTCCGGCTCCAGAAATGGCAATCAACAAGTTTATGTATAGGAATTCATTGAGAAGTTTAGATTCGACTATCTCGGAGATGGATATTATTAAACAAAATATATGTATTGCTAAAACATTTGTTCTTGCAGCAGTAGGAACGTTTTCCTCGAATAAAATACGTTGGCGGTTTTTTCTTTGGGAATGATTTTCTCACCTTTGTTTCATGTGCGTGAAGAAAGTGCGCCGACGCACGTGCTTTTCTTATTCAATCATGACCATTATTATACAGGGAGTACGAGAACAGTAGAAAGTCATTTGACGTGAAAATTATCTTTTATTATAAGGTTAGTTTTAAATGTATATTTTTCATTCATTTTCTTTCGAAAATTTAAAGGGATGCTGCTTCTTAGCATAAACTTTTAGTTTTCAAGAAGGGTCAATATGAGCATAATATATTAATAAATATTTACATTTGTACTATCACTGCCTTCAATGAACTAGTTAAACAAACCGGCGTTTATTTTCCAATAACTGTAGTTTGTCACATGATACTATGACGTGCTTGACGTTGTCAAGGCACCACATAATGACACAATCTAAGATTTGTGGCAAATTCAAAGGAACCGATCATAAAAAGTGAAAATGGCGTTAATAAAAGTATCTGAATGTAAATATAAGAATTAAATGTTGGTCTCACTAGCATTATTGGTGTGTAAACGTAGTTGATCACGCCACAAACATACATAAATGACTTCGTCATTTATTCAGTTTGTCACGTGATCAACTACGTTTACACACCAATAATGCTAGTGAGACCAGCGTTTAATCCTTAAGTGAACTTACCTAGTGTCATGAAGTAACAAGATCACTTATAAACTGGAAAACTGATAAAAATAAATCATAATCAAATGCATCTTTTTGGAAAATTACTTAGTTTGTTTTGATATTTATCTAGTTTTGTATGTTATTTATGGCAGGAAGTATATATTTACTGATGAACAGAGCTCTTATTGGCAAAGTTTAAAATTTTAAGACCTATTATCCCTAAGGCTGAGTTGGCATAGGCCTACTATTTACAATCGTAGCAGACTATATTTTTACAAGTCAGAGATAAATCTGCATTTTTTTCTACTTTATAAAGCTTTATCCAAAAAAAATATTGTTCTTATCTGTAATAGACCAAAATATCTTTCTCTATTGCAGTCCAATAGTCAACTAGGCAGCCAGCCATTGTCAATTCAATTTCATGTGTGAAATGATTCTCTGAATATTTGATCCCTTTAGAAAAAACTTGATTCAGTAGCACTTCAGAAAAATATAAACATAAATATTTTCAGTAATTAAGCAATAGATAGATTCCAAGCTGACTAATAGAATCTGGGGTGTTTTAAGAGATAATCTCCTTCAGAATCACTGGCCTAGGTCACAGGCAGGGGCTTTTGTAGAGACCAAAAATCTTGCACCTTTAGCACCTCTGAATGTTTGAGTTTTGACTCTTTCGTGAACGGTTGATTTAAAAAAAAAAAAAACAGTACATATAATTTATGTCTTATAGTTGTCATCTTGGCTAAGGTCATTAATTTGAATTTTGGGACCATATTGACCCAGCACAGGCATCCTTGTCCGTTTGAGAAAAAAAAACATTCCTATTATACAAAATAGACAAGGTGTGACACTCATGAATTTGACAAATGAGGGTTTTCTTTAACTTATGAAAAAGCTATAATTTCAGCAGAAATTCATTACAGTGCATATTCAGTTTGACAGATTTTGTATTAATATAGATATAAAAAATAATTTGTATCACCACTTCATTTCTAAACACTAATATAATATTCTGATACTTGTTTTGCCTCAAAATATGTGATGGGATGCACAAGTCTATTGTATTTTCAAAAAAATTTCTGTGAAAACTTTGACTTTTCAACCTATGACTTTATAAAGTAATTCCTGGAAATAATTGAGGCTTTCCTGGCTTTGCCCCTCCACTCAACCCCACATCCCCCCCTTTCAAATTGATTAGTTCAATAAGGTAGGAAATCATCGGTAAATTGATATCAAAACTTCATTAACATATTTTTGTTAACTGACTTGATTAACACAATGTGGTATTAAATGTTGATAAACAAAGTTAACCTATAACCAAAAATAGGAGCTTCGGCATTGTTTTATACCTTAGAGAAGCTGAGGCTAGCCTGAACAGTTTATCATTAGTTCCATAGGAATTGCCCCCTTTGTTTCTTGTCTTTGGAGCTCTATGAGGAGCTTGTGCATATCTTATCATTGTACATGTCAACTCATAGCCTTTCATTTGGGCCTATGTCAAAACCACCGTCAGCATGTTTGAGTCATTTATTTGAACAACTCTAGCGTAAACCATAATCAACTATATTTCATACAAAAATAATTAAGTTTCCTACAGACAAACTGTTCCGACCGATATTAAAGAATTACCATCCTTGACAATTCTGTGGTCCCCTACTTGTGCCCCCACACTCCCCTTAAAAATTCCTAGGATCACTACTGATTTGCATTATTTCCTGCCCCGGAATTGTTAGAAATAAAAGTCACATATGTGCTTGATACATATGTCAAGGTTAGAAAATCCCTTAACAATCTTTAACACTTTCAAAATTATACAGACCTGATGTCATTTGAATTTGAATTTCCAAAGAGATGCACTTGCGTAATTTTCTAGAATCTATTGAATTCCTACACCTCTTTGGAAGGTTCATTCAAAGTATCCTGGATAGAAACATTTAAAAATAGATAGTTTCTAATTTAGGAGCTATTTGATTCACTGAATAATGACCGTTGACTTGTGCTTATAAAGTTAAGTGGAATAAGGCCAGAATGAGTATATGTTGTTGAAAACTGTTGAATATATTTGAAGCATTGTCAATGATTACCGTACTAATAATAATGATTGTCAGGATGTAGGCTACAAGGAATCTGTTGTTGATACTCTTAAAAGCTGTTAATGTAAACTTTATATTCATTATAAGAGTAGTAATTCGTTAATAGTGACACATTACTTGTAACAGGTAAACAAATGTCTTCAAAGTTTCATAACCAAAGATTACACAAATTTATTGTGCAGGGATTTCTAATAAGTTTTATTTTTGGCCTAACAGGTTTTGTTTAAAATTGTAGTTGCCTCCCTTCAATTAATTGAGTCAAGTTTGTATCTTTGGTGCTAGGTAATAAGCAATTTTTCATTGCTTTTATAAGGCAAAAATTTCATTTCAATTAAACTGAAGAAATTATTCCTGAAAATGTTTCTAAAGTAAAAATCAGTACATAGCCTACTTATTGATAATGAAGAAGTTTGGATTGGTTTTAGGTCTTTGGCTTCATACTATTTGAAATCTTCACTTTTCTCTAAAAATTAGACATTTATTTTGTTGTTGGGTTTATTTAGTTAAAACTTTCCAGATACATACAGAGACATTTTTCTTGCAGCAGAGAATATATCAGTCAACCAACAAACACAAATTTTCCATATTGCACATACTACACTATCTGATGTAGGCCTACTTGATCGTTGTGTTCATTGTAAAAATATAAAACTACAGTTCACTCCCCTTAATCATGAAAATTATTTGACACCCATTATGTTTTGAAACTATATAGTACTATGGACAACAAGGAAATAATATCATTTTCAAAATAATACTAGAAGTAGAAATAAGTTTTTCTATTATATTTTTTCCCAATGTTCTATTCAAAATTTTAAAAGTAAATTTCAGTTGACTTTTTAAGGGATGCAGAAGATGTTTCTGTTTAACCTTTGTCTTAGTAGGGACAATAATGGCATAAATTTGATCACTTCCAATTTACCACAGCTACTTGTGTTCTTGAAAAGCTTGATCAGATAATTATGCAACTGTTTCAATTAATTTAGGCAAATGCATTAGATTCAGACATTCTCTGTTCCTTATGCATTAAAATTGACTGTCTTTGTAAACCCAAGACCAAGTCAGAACAATATTTTCTACCATTGGAATAGCCGGCAATATACTTAAATCAACAGCCCTCATCATCATTCAAGTCGTATTGTTCACCCACATCAGCATATATTAATTGTTTGCACAAATATTTTGATTCATAAATAAATATCTTGGGTATTGAAAATATCTCTATTCTTCAGATTTCTTTAGAATTTTTTTTGTTAGATTTATGACAAGGTTGAATTTGTTTTTTCAACCTAGCCTGTACTAAATTATCTGGTTAAAACATAACAAAGGAAAATTCTAACATGGCCTCAATATTTCTCCATCATTGAAGGTTGAATGTGTCACATAAAATGAATTATATGTGACATGAGACGTGTGCCAGGGATGTAGTACAGTCGCACTGTACAGCTGTATGGGCGGAGTTTGGATTGTCTTCTCACTGCTGTGATAGGACAGATAAGGTAATGCCTGATGATCAAACTAGTAGAGCAGTCAACTGTGACCATTTCCCCATTAACTTACCATCTGCTCTGTACATTATCACTCAAATTTAATGAATGCCTTTAACATTTTGAAAAAAATATTCCACAAGTCTCGGTAGGCCTGCTGTTCATCTCATTTTACTAGGAAAGTTTTCATTTCAATCTTTATCAAGCTGAACTATGAGTTAAAAAGTATGTCTAGTACATTTTGCACATATTTTGATAATATTATTGTCAAACATAAACAATAAACATTGACAAATGTTACATTAAAAATTCAAGTTGTATACAAGTATACACTTGTGATTCTCATTTTTAATAAACAAATGAAGAAAATAGACTTTACATGAAACTCATGTCTGAAATGCTAATTAAGCATAATAAAAGTCAAAATTTAGATGAATAGTCTTTGTGCTAAATAGATTAAATTCACTTTGTGATGTGGTTACATTTTAGCAACTTTTAAAAATAGATTGATTTAATGGCAACTATTGGCAATGCTTTATGGCTTTATTATTAATAAGCTGAAAGTATTGAAGACATGACCTTATTTCATCAGATAATTGAGCTCAAAATTACACTTGCTGAACTCTTTTAGGAAATCTACCAATTACATGATGTATTTTGTCAAATATTGAATTTCAATTAAGAAAATAAGTTCAATATTCTTCTATTCTGACAATAAGGGAGACAAAATTAAATCATTAAACATCATCAAATAAAACACAAAAGATTTGTCAAACTTTAATGAAACTCCATATTCAGAGGTTCTTTTGATTTTTCTCTAGACTTTATATGTAAATATCATACAATCAATAATTCAGCCACAAATTAGTGTGGGAAAAAGTTTCCATCTTTGCTCTGTTTGATTAATTAGATGACAATTTTAATTAAACATGGATTCCTGGAATGGTAAAATTCAGTAGATAAATAATAATGTAATTTCATAGTATTGAGTACATATAATTTCATTTCATATTTTCTTCAGAATCTGAATCTGTTTCAGCTTTTGATTTGTATTGTCCATAGAGTCTTTAGTCCTGTCATTGGTAGTAAACAAGATTCTCATCTTTCTAAAACTGATTAAAAGTTCTTATAGATGACATTTATCTTATATGTTTCTGTATTGCAAATAATTTCCATAGATCAATAATGTTATTAAGTTTTATAAGATTTCTACATTTATCATCTACACATTTAGGAGAAAATGTTGTAATAATGTTTAAACATTGAGGATATCCAACTTTAATTAGCTGAGACTGTATAATAATAGGAAAGTAGTTAGTTGCTTGGAAAAGATCAGTTCACAAACAAGTTGAATTCCCAGCATTAATTATTAATTCATTCTCCCATCTGCCACATGGTTTCAACCTTCTCAATGATCACATTCAATGTACATCAATATCACTTGTGATTTTTTATCCAGGACTTGTAAAAATTTTATTTCCCATGGGGCCCCTAATAGGTTCAACTTATTGCCTTATTAAAAGTACTGCTAATTTCCTTTATAGTAGAAAGTCTGAAAAAGTCTTTGATAAGTTCATGTCATGTAAATAATAAACTAATAATGCATTTTATAACCATCATAAACTAAGATGTTCATAATCAAAACAATTTCCCTGCTGATACCATTTGTGGCATATAAATATTTATCACAGCCAAAATGAACCCAGGTAGTTTTGAAATCAAACAGAAGCATTCTTATATAAGACTTTTTATTGTCATTTACCTCTAATAGTCACTCAATTTGAATTATTCGTTTATTTCTATAATAATCAAAAAGTTATTCTATAGTTTCAAGCTCTTGCATATTAATTATGTAAGGCAATGAACATTTGTAGGCTCAATTAGATGACAGGATTATTTTAAGGTATGGTATGTGAGTGTACGTGCATTTTGCTTTTGTGAAGACTGTTGATAATGCAAATTTGCATAATTTTTACAAACTTATTAGGAACCATTGATTTTGATAATGATGAACTGGGAATGAAATTATTAATAACAAGTGCCATTTTCTTGCTCCCTACTTAAACGGGGTAAGATGTTTATTTTGAGATTTAATCAAATTTAAAATCCCTGATGAAAATGACACTCATTCCACTAGATTAATGAAAATATTCAAGTATTTTTCCCCATTTGATCTTGAAGCACTCAGTCAAACCATGCTATACATCTGTTAGTTTGAATCAGTCTTTTGACAGGGTTTCATCATTACCCTTTATCTTTTATTGATTTTTCTAAATGACATTTGTTATGCCTGTGATAACTATAGCTTTAGAGGAAAACTTCCTAAATGTTTTGTCAGTGACAGGGTGTTATATGAAAGATTGATTTATATATTTAAAATTTTACCATTCTTTGTTTGACACACAATGTCTGGCTTTTATTAAAAATGATGTTTTATTGTTATTTATTTGTACTAGTAACTTTAGAATTATTGCCATGGCAACATGACCTAAGTATGGCTGATGCAATCAATACCATTATTTGCATTTTAACAATGTTTTGCACAGATTAAAGTTATACAACTGCATGAATATTGAATCTTATCAAATTTATAGTAAAAGGGGTGTTGATTTGTGTTAAAAAAGGGAGATATAGACATGCAATAAGAGAGGTGTTAATAATATTTTTAATTTGTTTGCATGGACACAAAACTGAGTATGCATTTTCTATCAACTTTGATTTTTCATTATGGAAATATTCTGTAACTTTTACTGATTTCAAATTTGAGATAGATTGAAATCAATCCTATATATTTCGAGATAAAAACTAACATTTCTGTTAGAAATAAAAGTTTGTTTTCATTCCACATCTGGTAGTTATCAAAACAAATGGAGGTGTTCTTTTTTGTTAAATGATTTTACTTTAAAAATTTGGAGTAAAGATAACCTTAATAGATACCAAGCTTTTGCTGAAAAATTATACTTTTAACATTATATTTAGAATGGCAATATAAAGGCCTTATTTGGCAATGAGACATTAAATGGAAGTTTTTAAGACTTGGGGCTCGTCTCTTACAAAAGTTCACTGTCTAAAAGGAAAGTTTGGTTCTAGTATTTATAAGATTGTTATTAATAAAGGCCATAACCTTTCATTGCATCTGAGAAATGAGAGTTTTACAACTAATTTTCTTGTACATTCAGCTGATGGATATAAAGATTTCAAAGTCAGTGGACAATTCAAGGGCAAGGCTCATTCTATATCATTCAGTGCCTTAGGTTGGATCACAAGACCATTCTTATAATTGTTATTGTCTGTAAAAAGCATTAGCTAAAAAAATACAGAATTTTTATTCACCTGAGTGACATTTAATATGCCTATATTGTAATATAGCATTGATTATATGTTATGACTAGGGTTTTCCAAATTTACTTCTTAAACAGTAGCACAAATGCTTCACTGACAATCTGGGTTTGACTTTTCTTTTCTCATTTTAGCATTATATATATATAGGAAGTATTGCAGCATGTAAATCTCTATAAGCTGAATTCATGTGAAATAAAAAATAAAATGCTAGTTCAAGAATTCTTTGAGAGTGTGTTTCAAGTCAAGATGTATTAAAATAAACTGTCACCTGATCCATTTGAACTTGAAATCTCTTTCCTCTACCATCTGGAATCCAATTTAAACCAGACACCAGAAGTTGTTTATATTTCTATATCATGACTTTGACTCCTCATCCTATGTCTTTTTAAAGGGATAAATTCTCATAAATCATGATTTATGAAATTTGTTAGAGCTTGGGCTCTTGCTTCACAAAATTTTATCCTAGATAACATTCAGACTTAGCAAAAGTAATCTAATTTAAATACTGTAAGGCTAAAAATTATTGTGAGATAGAAATTAATGTGATCGCATTAATTTGTATCCGCATTTTTAAATATATATTTCAAAGTGAGTTTTGTCCCAGGCGGGCATAAGTAATTAGGTAATTATCTCTAAATTTGAAGCTAATTAGTAATCAATAACGTTAAAAAAACAAAAGATTTTCGTTAATTGATAAGATTAGAGGTGAATACAGCACCAGCTGTCAGTCTTCTTTCTTTTTTTATGATATTAAAAAATGCGACACCTATCGCCGATCGCATTAATTTGTACTCGCATTTTAGTCTCTATACCGCATTTCGCATTAATTTGTTGACGCATTAATTTCTAGCCTTACAATTTATTTTTGTCTGATATTTTTGTTATATTTGACAAGACTTTGGTATTTCACCCACCCAAACATCAAAATACTTTACCCTTATCCTTTGCTGACCTGCATCACAGATAGGAGAATCTGGGATGAAAGCTCATACATTAGTGCTGGGTATTGCCAATCATACTACAATATACGTTACATGTATTTTGATATTCTGATATTAAGGTTACAATACGTTACTTATTATGATTCAAGACTTTATTCAAGAGTCACGATACAATATGTATAATGATACAAGGGCCATGATGCAATACATATTATGATAAAAGGGTCACAATACAATACATATTATGATTCAAGGGTCACAATATAATACATATTATGATACAAGTGTCACAATATATGTGTATGTATTTATAAGGGGTAATGGAATTAAAATTAACACTTAATTATCAAAGTTTGAATTTTTATTAATTTATAACTGACATAGCATCTTTATCCCCATCAGCAAGCCTGGATTTTCAGCTTAAAACAAGCATTTAATTTACTGACCCTTACAAGAAGTTATAATGTGGTCGTATATTGTCCTTCCCTCCACAATTGCTTGTGAACGTGATAGAGACTACATTTTTCATCGGATTTGTATGAAACTTACGGTGATCATTTATATTGATGAAATCTCAGACAAGTTTGAATTGACTTGACTTAGCCAAACTGCATCGAAATAGACTTGTGAACACAATAGAGACAACAGTTTTCATTTGATTTGAATGAAAATTAGTGTGAACTTCATAATGATGAGATGTTGGATAAGCTAAATAGTGAAGACATTTCGGTGAACGGTTTTTGAGTTCTTGCCCTTGACTTCATCAAAACGCGTTGTTATATTAGAGTTTCAGCTTGTGTGAAAACAGAAAATAAACAGTTTAAAGTAGGCATATCTTGCTAGGCAACCGCTTGTTAGTTCAAAATGTTAGTTAATGAGATGTTTTGTTGGTACAAGGTATACATTTTGTTTATCATTTCAAACGTAATGAGGTCATTCTCTATAACACAAATGTTTTTTTTTACAAGATGTGATTCCTTTAAAGATGGTCTTTCAGTTGAAGTGTACCTCAGTAAGAAGAAAGTCATATGTTGTCATTAATTTAATGATCATGTCAGCTGCGGTTTATTTCAAACTATTTAAAATTCTTTTTGACTCACGCTAACATATTTTCAAGGTGACTTTGATGAAGTTTTACTTTGGAATTTAAACTGAAGTTTCTTATAAGACCAAGGTATAGAAAATCATTGAATATACTTTTTAAGGTCGGACAAGAAGGCTATAAATGTTAAATCTTGGATATGAAACCCCTTAAGTCTGCAGGAAGAAGTTGATTGAAAGTTTATGTCTACTAAATTATGCAACACTTAATAAAAAATTTTGATCTTCTCACACAAGACAACATTTCAAATCAAAATTCTTCCCTTATAAATTGATATTGTATCCTTGTTTGTTGTACATTGTACATAATTGCACCAAGTATTGTAATGATATGTTTATAAATAACAACTATGGATAGGCTACAGTTGAACCAGGATAAAACGGTTTTCGTTGGACCGATGTTTGTTATATCCGAATTTCATTATATCTGAATTTCGTTATATCCAATTACATGTAAAATCAGGTGTAACAAATAATTGTTCTTGAAATAGTCCGTACTGATTTATTATTCATAAAACCCATAATTAAATGAACAAACAATGTGAAACGAAACGGAACAGAAACTCTCTGCCGGCTCTGTGACATTTCCAATACTGAAGATACCATGTGAATGGCACCGTGGAATTCCATTTTGATGTTGAGGCCGTGTCTGTAGTGACGTCATGCACATCGCCATATGCTGCAATGGCAACCTATTGAATAGATAGGATGACAAATTTTCTCTATAGCCATTACTTTATAACCATGTTTTTGTGAAGGAATTTAACGTTAGTGAAGATCGACGATTTCGGAAACTGCCGTTATGGGCAGTTTTCGTTTCATTACAAGCGGAATTGCTATGTCTTGGTTTGACTGTACTTCTCACCTTATCAGAATATTGGTTATAAGTAAAACCAGAGATACACTAGACACTACAGTAGTAATTTCGACAATCAAATGTGGAACGTGAATTATAAAATATTCTGTAAATAATAAATAATAATAATAATAATTGTTGTCTCCCATGTCCGTCTGTCTGCCCACAATTGCTTAAAGACTCTACAAGGCACAGTTCTGTATGGTTTTCAATTAAACTTGTAAATGTCTATTCTAACTTTATTTAAAATCAAAAATATTGAAAAATATATAATATGAATAATTGACTTGTTCTTTTAAACGCATTTGATGTGTAGCTCGTAAACACTTCATAAGGCATAAAGACACAATTCTTTCTGTTAATTATCACCCAAGGATGAATCTTACTGGAAATCAAAAATATCGAATTGAAAGATTTCGGTTTTCGATGTTCCAATCCCCCTACTTTTCAAAATACAAACTGGATTTGTTTATTATTAAATACTGGGAGATGGTGACTACAATGGAAAACTTCTTTTTGGACTTGGACCAGTTATTCATTTGACATCTGTTTCCATGTTAAATCATGAAATTCAAACTTTTTCCAGAAATCTCATTGAAAACTTTCCAACATGTCTCACAAAAGCCTGGCAATTACAAAACTTAAATATATCATAACCCTTCAATATCCGCTTAACTGTCACTGCACACATAACCACTATTTGAAGAAATAATAAATTCTAAAACTAGTTAAAAAAAGAAGTCAAAAATGGGCATGCAAAAACCTCAAAAGGAAGGGGGAAAGATTTCTAAAACTAGCACAGACTAAATTGCTTAAGTATGGCATTTAGGCTTGATTAAATCTTTAACACATACTTCAGTGTCAATAGTCCACAATTATTGTAGGACTGTGTTTTTAGTTTGTCAATTCTTTTTTTTTTTTTTTGATTTTACACACTGCTCTGTGCTTCAGTATTTGCAGCAACCATTCAACTTTCGTAGACGTTCTGTCGTGGCAACGTTTCGAATGTATATAAATTTGAAAATTTTTATTATTTTATTTATACTTTTAAATGACTTTCAGCAATTTCATATTGTTTGTGTAAAATGGTGCAGATCTTTAATTTTGTTCTGATTTCCCATAGAAATCTAGGATTCAGCATATAGCCTACATTTACTGTTTAATCAGGATCAAATAGATTGTTTTTCACCCAAAAAATTGAAACATTTTTCAACATGGAAGATTGTCGAGATAAGAGTAAATACCATTTCTGTTTCTGAATGACCTGATAATGTGTTTTTTTTACAAGGAATCAAGCATAAAAATTCTTGACACATGCTAAAACATCATAAATTGATTTACGGTATATTTTTACATTTGTGTACTAATATGGTATTTTTGAAATTGAAGGAGAAGAATGTCCACACGAACAGATAAATAAATTCAAATAATAAATGATGATAAATTTATTTCTATTTTTTCTATCTCTAAGTGTTTAGTTTTGCCATTAATTTGATTTTTTTTTTAACGTAAATTTGATCACCCTATCACAATTTTCAATGTCACTGACCTCAGAGAATTTTACTATCTATTATAAGCTTTCATCTGAAAACTATAAAATAACTTGGTGACTGGGTACATGATGATATTTGATTGGTATGAAACCTTAAACTCTGCCAGCTGGAAAGAAAGTCAGATTCTTGTCAAATTTGTAGTTTACTTTTCTTCCATAGACATCTGATGAAATCATATTTGGCTGTAGGTCACTACCATCCTGTTGTTATTTGAAGGTTCTGGTACGCAAACCAATTTGGATGTTTTAAAGATCAAGGTTGGATAATTCTGTTTGCGAGATATTGAAGTTTAAAGTTCTAACTGTGCCTATCAGTTTAGAATTATCCAGCTTTTGAGAAAAGTAACTGATTTGCTGTAATCAAAGTAGATGAGATGTTGGATATGGTAAAGGAACAAACCAGGTACATGTATTAGCAAAATCAAGACCTACTCAACATATTAGCAAAACATTGGCAGCTGCTAATTAACTTGTCAAATGAGGAAGTATATCGTATCAATATATCAATATTTATCAAAAATTTTACATTATGCAACAACAATCAAATTGTTAGTTTCAATAAATCAATCAATTAAAGTAAATCAGTAATTGTTATATAAAGGTTCTATTTGAAATGCTCTGTATCTTTAATTTGTAATGGAAATTTTAACCTAAACTTTAGACCTAGATTTTTTTTAAAAGTTTATTGGCCTGTTCAAATAATCTGATGAACTGTGTGTCCCTTCAAATGTGAGTTAAACAGATGTAGTATAGATATATGTAATAAAAACGAGAATTCGTTTTTGCTAACATTTCAATCAAAAGCGTGAAGGACTTTGTGTTAAGTCACACGCCACAAATTCTAGTTCTAAATAAACAGAATAATTGTCCCCTTATTTAGTTGACTAGAGCTATATAGAGATATCTGGCTATTGTACTGTACTATGTCAAACAGCACCAAAGCATCTGGTTTATATCTTGTAAATTTATTGAGCATAGGGCACATAAATTATCAGCTCTGTGAGTTTTTTGACAGTTTATTGCATACAATATTCAATTATTATATTAAAGGGATGAGTTCCCATATAAATGTTTTTGAAATAAAAAATTTGGTAAATTCGTGCAATTAAAATGAAATATTCAGATGTATTGAAGTCTAAGGAATGATATTTAACTTCAGTAGGGATGCAAACTGAAACAGGTCAGTTTTTTAAGATAGCATAGCGTGAGTAACAACATTAAACATCAAATTCTGTTCCGGAAGGACAAGCTCTGAAATTGTTGTAACATTCTTTTTTTTAATTTTTAAACTAATTGTATTTGGATATGTTGCATTATCAACAATTTTTCAATAAAAATCAACTTAAATAAAATTTAAGAAATCAGAAGTTTAAAACAAAAAAAAAGTATTACCAATTAGATTATTGAAATACTGATATTAAACTAATTAACAGTCACAAGCAAAATCACCGGAGGAAAGGCTGAAGACGAAATCAAGTCTTTTCTGAGACCATGGGGATGTTTGCCATGGTTGGCTAGGATAGGAATTACCATAGAACACTGTGATGGTATAATCATTATAATGTAATCTGTATTTTTGGAAAACATATCTTTAAGGAATTAACATCTTTACAGTGTCACACTGTTCTTCTAATATTTATTGATCATATGATTCATTTTTCTACTGTGTTTTCAATTTGCAAGTTTATGTGTACATGTGTATCCATGCATAATTAATTTATTTGTAATGACTTATAATACACCATTATTATTGCATATTAGTTCTGAGAATATGTTTAATGAAGGCATCAAGTGTGTGTTCTATTATTCACAACATTGTTATTCTCAATTAAAAGACAAATAAGTAGACCTAAGACAGAAACTAACCCAGTTTCAAATCCTTAGGTTTTTCCAATATGATATTCAACGTAATACAACCAAATTTATACATTTTGTGATATGGGCTAAAAGTAACATTTGATCTTTAAAGTCACCATGATTTTTATTACTGTATGATTTCAGACAAAGGCAAATAGTATAACTACACAAAGTCACTTTTAATAGGCATACTGTAACCAAATAAAATACATTCAAATCTTCTATCTTCTTTTAAAAATGCATTTGGTTGATGAATAGTCATAAGAGTTTTTGTTTAGGATGAGTACTACAGTAAAGTAAATTGTTAATGTTTTACTTTGTTGTAAAAATGTATTTGTTATTTAATCATTACCTGTTCTTGACAAACTTATTTTTTCAGCCTTTTGTAAATGATGTAATATCTAAAATCATTTCTGGATAATTCCTTATGCCAAAACTTCTCAGATTTATATTTTCAATGCTTACTTTTTTATTATTTTTGAACTGATCACTACATTCAATGAAACAACAGATGTTTTCAAATTGTGTTCAATATTTAAGGAATTTCTGACAGGTGGAATTCAACTCTATGAAATTCAAATATTTTTCAAAAAATTTAGATATTGGTATAATGAGTATATTTAATATGTATATCTGGGACAGGTGGGCCTTAGTGAAAGTGTAATTTTACTTTATGATGTAAAAATACATGACAATTACAATGATCTAGGAGGGATATTAAAAAGCAAACCATTGAGCAAAGTATAAGATAGTGGGCACCTGGCCACATAATAAGCATTATCTGTTTTCAAATATTGTCTGTCTACCCACTCCCCAAAAATATAACCTGAAATTTCTTTAGTATAGTATCTAAGACATCTGTTTTCTTGTATCTATATTTTTTAATCAATAAATATTTCATAAATTATTTTGAAATAAATAATAAAACCACTTTTCTCCGATCAACATTTGACTTTTTCAGTTGATGTTTGAAAATTCAAAAATGTTTCATGTTGTTTTTCTCATCTTTTTCCCCAAAACAGTACGGTCTGTGGCATTGGTTTTTTTTTTGCTTAATTCAATTACAAAAACATAATAGTATTTGCCATCTGACATTCCAGCAGGATAGATGGACATGTCTGGTGTATCACCAACCCTGTTTAGGCCTACTTATTTCTTATATAACAGTTATAAAAATCACCAGCAAATAAAAAAGGATTCTTTTCATAGTGGTTGTCTCTGGGCAGTCCAAAATTTTTGATTTTGGAAAATGAATATTAGGAAGTTGTAGGTAATCTAATACCACCTTAGTACATATTAACACGATCATATACATAGGAACTTGCTATTTTTGCATTAGAAGTAATTTATGGAATTATAAACTTAACTATTAATTCACTAAATTATGATATTAATTTAGCAGGATGTATTTCATTTTCTGATGATTTCAATGTCTTGAAATTTATGGGCATTCTTGTATATTCCTTCCTAATTGATTATCTCTATAAAGGACAAGCTTGGTTTATAGTATCTATTATACAGATGGTGTGACTGAAGTTTTTCTGACTTAAACTTCTATCACATAACTAGTGGAACTATTTCAGTAATACCTATGCAATAACCTGAAATCCCTGTCACAGTATATGAACTAAAGTCAAACTTTTAGACCTGTTTTGAAAAACACATGTTTTTTTATCAAAAAGACAATATGACTCAGAATGTCAATGTTTTGCTCCAATAAGCATCTTCATGATTCACTGGCGTGCCAAATTAACAATTTGCTCAAGGGAGATAACTATGTCAGTGTGAAATTGATCCAGGCTTTTAATTGCAGATGTAATTAAAACACATTAGAGTGCAGTATTACAAGATATTTATTGAGTGTTGGCATGACATGGTGTTGCCTAGCAAAAATTAGGATGACAATTACTCTTGTGTAAACTTTAGAAATATTCATGCCAATCCAATATTGGGGACTTTTTTTGAATTTAACAACAAACAGATAAATTTGTTAAAATAATAAATGGAGGGCTCTTTTTCAATACATTTACATTTCTCTTCTTTAAGAATTGTTTGAAATTGCTAAAAAAATCTCAGTTGGACTAGTTAAGATTTGGTATGTGTGGGGATGTAGATGGAATATAATTCTTGACAATCAAAGAGTAAATTGTTTTTCACCTTTCAGAATAGCATTTACCATTACTGTAAGTTTTCCACACATTTCATAGTCTAAATTAGCTAATTATTATGCATTTGTTAATTAATTTCTATTTGCTCCATTAAAAGCTATCATTATTTGTTGTCTTTACAAAATTTATTATTCTAATGATATAACAAGAGGTTGTCTAGCAGGATACACCCACTTTAAAGTATTTTCTGTTTTATTACAGGCTGAAACTAACATTATTTGGGCCTAATCCAAGTTCTCACCAATATGCATGATCACACCAAAATTTCAATGAAACCTAGTCTCTATTGCCAGCTAATTTTATGCGTTTGGACTAAGTCAAGGGAAATAACTCAATGATAGTTAATTGACAAATTGTAAATATCGAACTTGTTTGAGAAAAATGATCACACCAAATCCGATGAAAACTGTAATGTCTATCACATTTTACCATTTCGACAGGTTTCAACCCAGTCAAGTGAAAACAGTTAATTGAAAACCATCAATATTGCCAAGATCTCATCAATGTAAATGATAATAGCAAATTCAATTCAAATCCAATGAAAACTATAGTCTCTATCACAAGCAATTGTGGAAAGACAGACTGGATTGACAACAATGTTATGACCACATTATAATGTGGGCTTATAAAATTTATGTGACAGTTTTAAATTCATGTGTGTAATGGTGCATAAATTTATATAATCCAGATATTACATATGTCTCTGTAGTTCCATTTTCAGAAAAAATGGTATGATAATATTAACATTTCAATGAATATTTATGGCAACAAGGCAGTCAAGTTTCAGATAACAAATGCAACACATGGTATGATTAAATATTTTATACTTTATTGTTATGAAAATTGTACATGAGTTTGACAAAGTGACAATTGGAAATTTGAATCTGATAATCAGTTTGGGAAAAAACATTAAGTTGTGTTCAGTTTAAAGTTGTGTTAGTAAAATAATAAGTACAAGAAAGATAATAACCTTATGTAGTCAAATAGTTTTAATTAGATATACATCATCTTTAGTTTATATGACATAAAACAGTGATATTGCTTGAAACCTGATCCAAAAACTTTTGTTATTTGAATGACTTATAATTTTATGTAAGTAACATTGCAACACTGATATGTTACATAGAGAGTCAGACATGCCTACCCCTTTTAGAAAATTAATGTCCTCAAGACAGTGATTATCAATGTTGTCGCTTTTAACAGGTACTATTGGGTTATTGGGGCCTTAGTTATTTTTTCATTGTCACCTGACCTTCTGCTATGTTAATTTGGCCTAAAAAGGCCAAAGTTGTAATAATTTATGCTAATCCAAAGTTTTAAGTTTGGCTGACGATAAAAGTCCAATGAACATCTGAAAAATTAAGCTATTCAAGAGGTATACATTATTGAACAGAGCATTTGATTGGTTGAATGTTGATACATGGATCATGGATCACAAGTAAAGTCATCCATAGGAAAAACATGTAACAAAACAGATTGTCATTTTAATCTATTGATTACAAGTTTCTTCTGATGTGTATGGCAAAGAAATACATTAGTATAATGATCATTGATTACTGGAAATATTATTATAAATCTTTGAGAATAATGTAATATTCCCACCATTCTACGTTATATTTTCACTCAAGATAATTATACATTGACATTGGTAATGTTGAGTTATTCTTTGAACCATTGACACATTTCATTGTTCACTGGACTTCATAATCTCTTTGTACCACACAATGATTCCCTGCCAATGTTTGCCTGGAAGTCTGCTAATTCCTTTCATTATGGCACTTAATGAAAAGCTGGCCTGTGACTCACCAGAAAAAACCTTGCTTGTAAATATGTTGATATTTTTACTAAATCTCTTGTAAGCAGGAAAGTTGTTGACATGCTCTTTTAAGGCTACGCCCCTTATATTGTCTTCAGACCATCGATTTCTCATATATCAGTTCTGTATGCTGTAGGATTACATTTCAAATGAGAGTTATTGTTCTTTTGAAATTTGCAGCACTGGTTGTTAGGAGAGATTTTAGAAGCTTTGGAAACTGTCAGTTATCTTGATGAAGTGGTGACATTTCACAACTGATACAAATATCAAGACATCTGATTCATTAAATTCCTTAGTGATGCGTCTGCAGAATTTGGATAAAGATCACTATACTTTCCAAATCTTCCAATACATAAAATGAGTGTATTTTAAATTCATTTTAGACTATATTAAGGTGTTTTTAGCCATTTACTATCCACATTTTTGTAGGGTGTATAAAATAAAGGATGTGTTAAATATATCTATTAAAATATATTATCAAATAGTGATTTTAATGAATCGACTGATCTTGTTAAATTTTAAATATTTTTTAATTCATATTCACTATTGAGATGGTGCTGTTTCACAAAGAAAATCACAATAATAATTTCTATATGTAAAATATTACATTGCTTAATGTCACTTTGAGTTACTATTATATGATTTTTGTATAAACAAAACAGGGTTCACTTGCTTGTCCTATTTTGGATAAGAAGGATAACGTATAAATAGATTCAGTTAATTTTATGCAAGTCCATTGAATTCCCAATTAGGAGTTATTTCCCTTTAGTCTTCAGATAGTAAGATTTTCTTTATTAGACATCTTGTATTTCCAAGCCATTTGCTTAGATTGCCTGCATACAGTACAAAAACATAATATTGTATGTTTTATCATTATAGTAATACATGAGACATAATTTTTTGTACTGGACTAATTATTTTGTGGCTAGATTTGATCTGTCTGCCCTGTAAATGATTAATTCTCAAGCCTGTAAACTTTAAAATGTCTAAAATCTCATCTATCTTGTGTATTTTATTTGTATATAAAATATGGTAAACAATTATGATGTCATATTGTAAATGAATGAAATGTCAAGGTCACTATTAGGGGTCCGGTGTAAAGGCTACTGCGATTTTCTGTAAGGTATATTATTTTATAATATTGCCTAATTTTGGTAAAGTGTTATTTTATGTCATTTTAAAATTTATATTCCTAATTTTACTGTCGAAGAGAAGAATGGGTTTCTGTTTAAACATGAGGATTGATTCAGGGCTGTTATGGCATAATTTGCCATGTGTCCTACCAGGCTTCTAAATGCATATCTGTGATAGGCTACAGTTTTTTTCATATCATTTGAAATATTCATTTATTTTCATATCCTTCAGTCAGATAATATTATTATTTTATCTAATAATTGAATATATTTTGCAAAGAACAAGTATTTTTTTTTACAGTTAAAATTGAATCTTCCAAGTTAAGTTTTTGTTAAGAGCTGGTGAATCAAATAATCAAGTCTTTCTTTAATTTCAAGAGTCTTTGAAGAAAAATTTCGTGTTTATTTAATAATTTTTCTTCATTTTGCCTTCCATTTAGCTTTTTTCTATAGCTCAGATGACATGAATTGTTAAGAGAAACAATAATATTTGTTTTCATCAATTGTAATCACCAATTATTGATCATAGCCTCTAACCAAAACTACTTCTTTAATTCATTGTCTAAGGTCAAGGTCAATGCCTTTTGTCACCAAAGTTCAGAATGTTTTCATCTAGATTTTCTGGAATAATATTCTTTATGACTCATTGCTTTTTACATGAATTAAGCCATCTAATTACATTTCTAGAAAGAATATTGCAACTTGAAACTTTATCAGGGGCTGCTGTCAGGAAAGGAAATGAGAAAAAAAGAGGAATAAGGGTTGTCATGGAAACTTGATGATTTTAGTAAACAAGTGTGTGTAATTATGAATTTTATCTTTTGAATTTGAGATACTTATCTGGCGACGCTTGACTGATTTATGTGTTCGATAAGTCGAAAATAAATGATGGCTTCTATGGATTCCCTTTAAGATCTATTGTTGGCAACGCGTGGCAAGCTAGGGATATAAATGAAGGAAATCATGCACGTGTGACCCCTAGGGAGTTCTTGAGGCTGTGTATTGTAAAGACGCATATTTGATTAGTTTGGCCCAAATGAGAAATAAGACTTGGGCATGTAACTCTTTTAGAATTGAACATAATAGCTGACAGGATTCCTTTTATTTCACCAAGAATAATTTTCCCACATAATGGTTAATATATATGAAAATTTTTTTTTTGGATAATGAATATAAAATGCTGTGTATTGCTAACATGTAAATTAGCTGGTTTTGGCCAATTTATCAATTTAAGAAGAAAGTGAACTGAACTGTTACACCTGATGCTAGTTTTGAGTTGCCAACATGGCTTTTGTACATTATGGTAACTTTTTATACACCCACGTGGAAATGTGGACGTATATTGCTGTCGCCCCTGTCTGTCGGTCCGTCCACATTTGTTGTATCCACAATAGAGGCAACAGTTTTTATCTGATCTTAATGAAACTTGGTGTACATGTATATATTGATGATATCTCGGTCAAGTTCGAAAATGGAAATTATCGCATCAACGTTTTTTGAATAATTGCCCTTGACTTAGTAAAAACGCGTCAAATTTGGGTTGTATCCACAATAGAGGCTACAGTTTTTATCCAATCTTAATGAAACTTGGTGTACATGTATATATTGATGATATCTCGGTCAAGTGTATAAATATTATGACCAAACGCTATTTATCTTCGTGTTACATGTAGTGGTGGTGCCATATATTTATATATCAGAAATATAATCAGAAATATGGTATTTATACTTTTAACCAATAAATGTGTCAGAATGTACCTAATCTTTCTTTTTCAAAAATATTATTGATGAGAACACTTCACAAGATGCTGGATCAGTCTAAACCAAGGCGTAAAACAACTAAAGAAATTAGGCTGGACAAGGTGTCTGGCACAAATCATTTTGTGCTGGACATAAAACTGTACCAATGACAATTACGACTGAAATTCTCAACAAGTTGCAGTGGATATTTTAGGTTTTTCAAATAGAGATTATTCATTATTATTAAATGACCTTGTAATTAAGAACATTTTTTCATTGAGCATAATAAGTTATAACCTTTCAATATAGAATACATAACAGACTGTCGATCTATTTGATATTAGTTATATTGTTAATCAATAAAATGAAGAGTTTTCATGAGAATAAAGCGTAATTAACTTAATGAAATAATTAAAGCTTAATATCATAATCCTCCTATAATTTGACAAATTCTATGCAAGATAAATGAGGAGGCTGTCAGTCAAACTGATGAAAATGAAAATTCATGCCAAGTGAAATGAATAGTGTTGTGAGAAAGAACAAGGTTGTTATTGACTACTAATCACAAAATCCAGCTATTACTATTACAAATCAATAACATCACACTTCCATCTCAATTGTTTATATTCAACCAAGGTTAAGGTCATGTCATGGCAGATGTCCGCAAAATTGCAAACACTTTGTGAATGCTTAGATCAACTTGAGTTGGTCTAGTTAATTCAGATAAAGGGAATATATTTATTTTGAAATACGTCCACAGCAAATCCCTTGAGTAGGACTGCAGACAGTGCAAGCTTGGCAGGTTTAGATTGAACATTGGTATACACCATCTGTATTTAAATGGAATTGTATCAGAAAACTCAACATTTTCATATATTGAAAGGATAAATTACATATGCACAAAAACAAGAATATATACCAGAACTATGGTCATATATTCACTCCTGCATTATAAAGTTAAACCGACTAGTTTTTAAATAATTTCAGAAACCTACTTTATAATGACTATAGACTAAGGAATCGCATATCCCTATCATTTCCACTGTTTTACCATAAAATGTTGAAACTTTTGAGATGGCTTAAAAAGTTAACCCCAAATTTAAATATCCTGATTTCTAAGTTTCATGTCTCTGTAGGCCCTATGTGTGCTATGTATAATTTTTAAAAGGTTAAAAGATCTTCAAGTACTCAATTGTTATACACGCACGGACATGGATTTGAACTATTTTCAGCTTTTTAACCTGATCAATATGTGGCTTGTTGACATTTTACAGACACCAAACAACCCATTGTATCTTTGATAAAGCATTTAAATTGTACATGTAATCACAAACAAATGTCCAATTCAAGTTTATAGTCTGTTTAAGAATTGGTGTCCAGAAAAAAAAATTATTTATATATTTATTTAAGCAAAGAAAGGAAAAAGTTTTTTTAATATTTTGTATATTATTTTTATTTAATGACTGTGTGCCCAATTTTAGTGTGCCTAAAAAGAGTGTGCCTAATTTAGTATGTGCCTAATTGAAGGTGTGTTTAAAACGCTGTGCTTAAATAACACTGTGCCTAAATTGACATGTTTATCTGACCATGTGCCTAAAGTACTGTGTCTAAATGAGGTGTGCTTATAAAAAGTGTGCCTAAATAACTGCCAACGCCAATTCTTTATGGATTCTTTGATGTGGGTCAGTGTTATTTTGAAGATGATCTCTATCGATGCTTGATTGAATTTTTGACCGAAATATCTTGTCTGACTTATGTTCGCTTTTTTAATGTATCAGCTATTTGGTGCAACTCATGCTCACTCGACAGACAACAATTCTTTAAGAATTGGTGTCCAGAAAAAAAAATTATTTATATATTTATTTAAGCAAAGAAAGGAAAAAGTTTTTTTAATATTTTGTATATTATTTTTATTTAACGACTGTGCCTAAATGACTGTGTGCCCAATTTTAGTGTGCCTAAAAAGAGTGTGCCTAATTTAGTATGTGCCTAATTGAAGGTGTGTTTAAAACGCTGTGCTTAAATAACACTGTGCCTAAATTGACATGTTTATCTGACCATGTGCCTAAAGTACTGTGTCTAAATGAGGTGTGCTTATAAAAAGTGTGCCTAAATAACTGCCAACCCAATTCTTTATGGATTCTTTGATGTGGGTCATTTTTTTCTGCTTAAAATTCTCTATGGAATAGACATAAACCAAATGTGAATTTACAATAAGCAATGATTTGTACTTGTAATCAAAGTTGGCGGTGGGCGTATGTCGCCTATTTTTGGTGTAGATTTTTTTTATTTTGTAAAATTGACTATGTTTTTATACGTCCCACGTAAGTATGGGCGTATATTGTAATCGCCCTGTCGGTTCGTCAGTCTGTCGGTCGGTCTGTCCGTTCATATTTACCTCGTGCTCACTCTACAGGCTACAATTCTTCAAGGATTCTTTTGATTTTTATTTTGTGGGTCAGTGTCATTATGAAGATGATCCCTATTGATTTTCATGATGATTGGATATTTTTTTCACTGAAATATGTCAGACTTAGCCTTTTTCACTCCATTACCTATAGGGTGCAACTCGTGCTCACTCTACAGGCAACAATTCTTTATGGATTCTTTTGATTTTAATTTTTTGGGTCATTGTCATTATGAAGATGATCCCTATTGATTTTCATGGTGATCAGATAACTTTTCATCGAAATATCGCATCTGATTTAGTGTTTTTCACTCCATAACCCACAGGGTGAAAATTGTGCTCACTCTACAGGCAACAATTCATTATGGATTCTTTTGATTTTAATTTTGTGGGTCAGTGTCAATATGAAGATGATCCTTATTGATTTTCGTGATGATCGGATAATTTTTTACCGAAATATCGTGTCTGACATGGCCTTTTTTCACTTCATTAGCTACAGGGTGCAGCTCGTGCTTATTCTACACTCTACAATTCTCTATGGATTCTTTTTATTTTTATTTTTTGGGTCATTTTCATTATGAAGATGATCCCTATTGATTTTTGTGAAGATTGAATAATTTTTCACCGAAATATCGTGTCTGACTTAGCTTTTTTTCACTCCATTACCTATAGGGTGCACCCTGCTCACTCTACAGTCTATAATTCTCTATGGATTCTTTTGATTGTTTGTATGTGTGTTGATATCATTATGAACATGCACACTATCAAATTTAGTGATGATCCGATAATTTTCTTCTAAGATATTGCATAAAACTTTAATATTGCAGTTGATTTTTGATATATACATTAAGCTTGTGAGTTTTTGCCTTTGATTTCAATATTCATTCAGTGAATGTTTTTTGAGTTATTGCTCAATTTGTTTTTAAAATTCAATGCTGCCAGTGGGCGTGTGTTACCTTGCCTGACAAGCTATCTTTAAATTTTTACGTTGCATATTGTGGTGTAGTTAATGGCTTTGTTGTATGTAATGATTTTCGGTCTGTTTTCAGTTGTTGTCTTTATTTCAGCTAATCCTCATGTAGTTTCAGCAGTTCTAGCGGGGTCATTTTTCGTAGTGCGTCAGCGAATTTAAAGCAAAATAAAACACTAATTTGCATCTAATTCTTCTACCCGGTCAGTATTCACTGAATGGTCAGTTTAAATGAAATAACAGAGGGGTTATTAGGAATGTTTTGACACTAGTTAAATTGACATTCTTTTTTTTTCAGGTCAACAGGAAATGAACCTAGACAGATCGAGGAAATCTGTGATGTCCAAAAATCTGACTTACTTTTGAAAACAGGGGTAAGTTTGCTTTTTGATACTTTTCTCATCTTGTGTTATTGGTATGTTTGTCTGATTATGTAAATAATCAACAAAAATGAGATTACCAGACGCGACTTGACGACGCTTTAACGGTCTTCCAACATGTCAGCTATCTCTTTTCCCTTCTTTTATTGTCCAAGTTGATATTTAAATTTAGTGGTAACATGATGGTGTGAATAATCAAAAGTTGCGTCAAAGTGTCTACTGCTAATAGTTGTCAGTAGAATGAAGCTTTGTTTTTTCCTGTTTTGTCTAAGTAATCAGGGTCATGTTGTTTAGTTACTTCAGTTGTGTAACTCTGTTGATTTAACAGATCAGTTAGGGGTATTTGGATATTGCCTATAGAATTTAGACACAGTCATGACTCTTGTGGTTTAAGATGTGAAATTCTCAAGGTCAAGTGTGTTACATCTGGTGAGATTGCTGACACGTCAACTGGACCCTTTGATTATCAGAACCAAAGACTTACATATATACATTATAGTTGTTTTCATCTGAAGTAAAAAATGTGAATATTTTGCTGAAACAACCCCATGAATGATGAATTTGTTATTTTGAGAAGACATTGAACCTACAGTTTGATTTTCAAATTCTAACCCAGCCCACAACTGTATGTGTGGTTGGTATCTGTTAAAATATTAGTTGTTATTTGTAGTCTTGGAGGAGATAATTTGTGATATGTAGTTAGTACAATTGTAAACATAGACATATCACTTCCACCTGTCAATTACAGTCTGAATTAGTTACTGATACAGTAGTACCCTTATCTTATCATGGAACCTCAATTTACTCTTTCCATTGGTAGATGGTTACCAGGCCTGTTTTTGCAAGTTATGTCTGCTTCAAATTAAATAGACTTTTGCCTGAAATTTCCTGAATAACAATATGATGATCAGATGTTGCACCAATGTTATATTTTCTGAAATATCAATCAAAATTAGGCAATAACCTGCATATTGCACTCCAAAGTGTTAGAACCCATTATTCGAAGTATAAGAGCTGTTAATGAAATAATTAAAGAGATATTTTGCTAAACAATTATGAATCATTAAAATCTGAAACTCAAAACAGGTGTTGAAGTAAGATAAGCATATCTTCTTATTTCATTGTTATATTCATCTTGTTTATTTAGAATAGGATCTAATTAGCTCCTGTTGGTTTTCAATATCATTTCCCTGGGGGCTTCTGTTTCACACAACTCTTATCTCACAATTTGGAATGGGTTAAACTGTTGGTCAGCTTGACCTAACCTTGACATCTTGACCACTGCCTGACCACTGCCTGGACATACCATCAATCCAATATTTTTATTTGGTTTTAGGCTAGTTTGTATAAAGAGGTTGTTAGAATGTTTAGATACTGCCATATTGTTTGGATAATTTCAGTCGATCTGTTTGTGAGGACAATTTGAATAGAGATTTGTCTGTCTGTAAATCAAACTCCATCACAATGTGTCAGTATTTTATTTTCTTGTCAATATTAATTCAATCAGAAATTCATTTTATGTTATTCTTTCTTTATTTTGCTGCATTCTAACTTCATCTTAAGAAATCTATTATCATTTTGGTACAGAACAGACTTTCAAAAATATTTCATAAAAAAATACTGATACAATGTTCATATAATTTTAAGAAATTACCCTATGTTTTCTGTTCTTTGCAAAACATTTTCTTGTTTTTTGTAATATTTTCTGCTTTTTTTGCCACTCAAAATTATATAGCCTTTACAAATTGTCTGATAATTTGTTCTGTTCTGGGCTGAATTTCTATGAAAGCCTATGAGATTTTCATTAACATCCACCAATCTTAATAATCCAAGATTATGTTTGGAGCCATTTTCTGTCTATCTCTAATGATAGATCCATCATTATAATACACAGCAGACAGAGCTAAAACAGAAATAAACTGAACCAGTCATATGATCTATATAGCTATAAGAGTTGAGTTCATAATAATTGAGATCTAAAGTCCCGTTGACACTAAAAAGTGTTCCTTTCTCAGTCCGAACCAGATTGCGATAAAATCCCAAATTTACCCTGCTTACACCAACAATATAACATACGTGCCTTGAACAGTTCTGCAATATTAATGTAACTCTTAGTGAAAGAGGTAAATATAGACCTCCATGTTACCTGAACAAACAAAAATATATCCTGATGATTATCTAAATCTGCAGGAAAAGGTGAAGGTTGGTACTCGTCATGCTTTGCCTTTACAATACAATTTTTTATCAAGTCCAGTTTGAGAATCTATCAGAGACCACTTCGAAGAGGTCAGCCAGAATTGGAACTGTTATGAGAACTCTCGGCCATTCACATTACACAGATTTCATCCAACCATTCACATTACACACATTCATCTGTACTGTTTTGAGAGGGGGTAAATTTTGTAGTGTAAAGGGGGTTAGATATTAGTCTTTTATAATGTTATTAAAAACATAAGCCTGAAAGATTGAACCCTTTATGCTCCCTGGATTGTATTGCTATAAATTAATAGCCAGTCAGTTTTAAACTGGTATTTAGAAGATAAAATTGCATTTCTTTCATATTATTGACATTTTTATGAATAGTTTAACATTATTGTAAATTAAGAACAGGTTTTTAGGATCAATTTTAGTCCATAAATTGTATTTAATAACTTTTACTGTCAAGTGAACATCAATAGATTTTTTTAATAATGGTTTTTAACTCTGTCAATTCATAGAAGGTATACACCCATCTGTTGCAGGTTAATTTTAATGTAGACAATATTTTTTTATATAACTATGTGATCTATGTATTAATTTAACTTTATTAATGCATGTTTGATCTATGTGTGCACACCTGCTTTTCAGTGAGGTTAGAGAGTAGTTTTGAAAAATATTCATAATAATGCTAATTTTCTGTAAGATATAATCTGTGATTCAGATTTCTGTTCATTCTTAATTCTTTATTAAGAATTATTTTAAGTTTGTATTTTATTTAGTCTGAAGAATTGACTTGTGTGTGTTTTCAAACATTGAATTATCATAATTAACTATGACCCAAAATATATGCTTAACAAAAAGAAATGTAAATGAAACACCATGAAATCCATGTCTCTGGTCCATGTATGAAGGTAAAAATGTTGAATCAAGTACCGGTAGCCTAATTCTTAGTTATCAACAATCCTGTCATCAACAAGAGCAGTCATGATTTGAATATTGTTGATTTATAATATATGACCAGGTAGAGAACAAAATAAACGAAAAAAAAAATTTCAAAACAGTACATTAAAGGGAAAGTAACAGCTAAGTGTGAACGTCTGAAATGACATGACATTTCTACACAATCGCTTATTTTGATATTGTAAAGTAATGTTGGCATCTTGACATGATTTGTTGTGAATCTTGACTTGATGATCAACTTGGTCCATTTTTGCAAGCAATTTTGAACTGATGACATGACATGTATGGAACGCTAATAACGCAAAAGTTCAGTTCACAGATTCTAAATTAGTTTAGTAGATTCTAACAGTTTCGTAGAAAATCTATTCGTTTCGTGAACAATCTGGCTGTTTCGTGAAAAATCTGGCCATTTCAGGAAAATTCTAGGCTTCGTGAAAGTTATGCCGACATCTAACACCAGGTGGGGCGCGAGGTACTCAGTCAATCAGGAGACACGTTTTTGTTAGTTAACTCGGAGAAAAAATTCAACAAGTAGACAATATTCTCCAGTCAACCCTGGGAAAGATTTACCGATAAAGGGAGACAATTTATTATTTATTACGAGTATAACAATAACAATACATAATACTTATATTTCAAATCATAAATTTATTTCAATACATGGTTAAATGCCTTTATCTACATGGCAACCACACGCCCAATTTCTTGCAGTAAAGTATTGACTGACACATCCCATTGTCGTATGTGGCCCATATCGAAAAGATCTGCGCTTGTTGTGTCCAACTTCATTTTGATTGGAACCGCTTAACCTTCTTTTCCGAAATCAGGCGAGCAGTCACCCTACCATTATAGCATCTTTATGCAATAATATGACCAGGATGTACAGTTGTAGAGAGCTCCTCGTGGCACGGTTTAAACGGGTATGCCACCGATCTAGTCCTCGACATTGTTGTTGGTTCTGATGGAATACCCGTATACACACACCAATCAGAAATTTTCCAAACAGAGTTCGTCATCCATGTAGACGAGATGTACCGCAAAAAAGGGTTTAACTTTTCGATCCCTTAAACGATAAAATCAGCACTAATATGTTTCCTTCGGGAGGTACAGCAAGGCTAGCACTAATCCGTTTATATACGTCATCCATGAATAGTGAATAATTGCTTGAATAGCAACTTCACAACCTTAAAATTTGCGCCAATATACCATGTCTTCACCTGGTACAACTGGTCTGTGGTGGCAAACAGTAAATGGCGAGCATGTCCAACATAAATATCCGTTTCGAAAATAACTTCCGTAACGTTCGCATAACAAGTTTTTCCATAACTTCTGAAATTTGTAATTAGTAAAACAATCTACCGCTCGTATGATAGTATGATCGGGAATTTGAAACCACCTAAAACAAGATATCATCTTTATTTTAATAATATATTGGGTCCAGGTTAACATGAAGTTGTCTCTGATTTAAATTTATGACTTGAAACATAAGTATATTGTATTGTTATTGTTATACTCGTAATAAATAATAATTTGTCTCCCTATATAAGAATTCTTATATACTAAAGATATAACGGCATCGGTAAATTTTTCTCCTAGTTGACTAGAGAATATTGTCTACTTGTTGAATTTTTTCTCCGAGTTGACGAACAAAAACGTGTCTTCTGGAATGGCATGTACCTGAATTGACCGAGAAGCTCGCGCCCCACCTGGTGTTACATGCCGGAGTAACTTTCACGAAGCCCAGAATTTTCACAAAACTAGAATTTTTACGAAAAGGCCAGATTTTTCACAAAACGAATAGTTTTTTCACGAAACTGTTAGAATCTACTAAACTAATTTAGAATCTGTGAACTGACCTTTTACGTTAATGGCGTTCCATAGACATGATTGATGGACAAATTCTGTCAGATAAAATTAGCTTTGCAATTTTTATACGCCCACACGTAAGATGGGCGTATATTGTAATCACCCTGTCGATCCGTCCATCGGTCCGTCCGTTCACATTTGGCTCGTGCTCACTCTACAGGCTACAATTCTTTACACATTCTTTTTATTTTTATTTTGTGTATCAATGTCATTATGAAGATGATCCCTATCGATTTTCGTGATTATCGGATAATTTTTCACTGAAATATTGTGTGTAAATTGACGTTTCACTCTATTTGCTATATTGTGCAACTCATGCTCACTCTACAGGCTACAATTCTTTACAGATTCTTTTGATTTTTATTTTGTGGGTCAATGTCATTATGAAGATAATCCCTATTGATTTTCGTGATGATCAGATAATTTTTCACCGAAATATCGTGTCTGACTTGATGTTTCATTCTATTAGCCATATTGTGAAACTCGTGCTCACTCTACAGGCTACAATTCTTTACAGATTCTTTTGACTTTTATTTTTTGTGTCAATGTCATTATGCAGATGATCCCTATTGATTTTTATACGCCCACCAATATATTGGGGGCGTATATTGTGATCGCCCCGGCGGTCCGTCGGTCCGTTGGTCTGTCGGTCTGTTCACATTTATCTTGTGCTCACTCTACAGGCTACAATTCTTTCTGCATTCTTTTGATTTTTATTTTGTGGGTCAATGTCATTATGAAGATGATCCCTATTGATTTTGGTGATGATCGGATAATTTTTCACCGAAATATTGCATCTGACTTAGTGGTTTTCACTCCATTAGCTATAGGGTGCAACCCGTGCTCACTCCTTATTGATTCTTTTGATTTTGTGGGTCAATGTCATTATGACCATGATCCTTATCGATTTTGGTGATGATCGGATAATTTTTCACCCAAATATTGCATCTGACTTAGTGGTTTTCTTGTGCTCACTCTACAGGCTACAATTCTTTATGGATTCTTTTGATTTTTATTTTGTGGGTCAAGGTCATTATGAAGATGATCCCTATTGATTTTGGTCAAGATCGGATAATTTTTCACCGAAATATTGCATCTGACTTAGTGGTTTTCACTCCATTAGTTATTGGGTGCAACTTGTTTTCACTCTACAGGCTACAATTCTTTATGGATTCTTTTGATTTTTTTTTGTGGGTCTGCATCATTATAAAGATAATCCCTGTTGATTTTCCTGATGAATGGGTAATTTCTCACCTAAATATCGCATCTGACTTAGCGGTTTTCACTCCATTAGCTATAGGGTGCAACTCGTGCTCACTCTACAGGCGACAATTCTTTATGGTTTCTTTTGATTTTATTTTGTGGGACAGTGTCATTATGAAGATGATCCCTATTGATTTTCGTGATGATCGGATAATTTTGCACCGAAATATTGCATCTGACTTTCACTTCATTTGGGGTGCAACTCTTGTCACTCCACACGCTACAATTCTTTATGGATTCTTCTGATTTTTATTTTGTTGGTCAGTGTCAGTGTGAAGATGATCCCTTATGATTTTCATGATGATCAGATAATTTTTCAGTGAAATATCGTGACTTAGAGTTTTTCACTCTGTTAACTATAGGTTGCCACTCGTACTCACTCTACAGGCTACAATTCTCTATTTATTCTTTTGATTGTTTTATGTGTGCCAATATCATTTTGAAGATGTGCACTATTGAATTTAATGATGATCCAATAATTTTCTAAGCCTATGTTTTATTCATAATCAATGCTGCCAGTGGGAGTATATTACCTTGCCTTGATTGGACAAAAAATATGCTTGTATAGCATAAGTTTGGAAATTTACATCTTATTTCAATCCTGGGTTTTATATTTTCATGATTTCATTACTGATTTAAAAAAAAAATACTCTTAATGTTATTTTTTAAATGCACTTTAAGGATATTAATACATATACTTAAAAAACTAAATATCCATCTAACAAACTCATAGACACAATTTTCACACACTAAATTTTAACACGATCAAATTAAAAATGCACTGATAACGATATCAGCTATTTGTTGATGCATGAGTATGCTATTTCAAAATATAAACAAGACTGAACAAAAAACTTTCATGCCTGCAGACTTTTAAAAGAACCATAATAAAGAAATAGAGTATATTTTGATAGCCTAGTCAGACATCACTTGAGTGAGTCAGCACAGATCACTTGTTTTGGTTTTTTCCATTAGTTGGAATGCAATCAGTTTGGAAGATGGAAGTGGAATTGTTAATTCCAAATACATGGCCATGTTCAGTTTCAATAGTTGTAGGAATTTTTGAAATCATGGCATGTAATATAATGATTTTAATACGGGACGTGAAGATATAATTTTTGTTTTTTATCAATTAGAATTTGAAGCTTACAATCAATAAGGGAAATGTCTCAAACTATTTTGTGTTCCACAAAGTACATGTAAACAATATAAGTAAAAGTTATCAATGTTGTAGTAATGAAGTCAATATATGAATGTGTCATCAAGCCTACATGCAAAGTCTGTTGACATTTCCTTTCATTAAATTAAATTTTCTTAAGCTATTGTATTTTATATCTACATGTGTTTATAAGCCTTAATTCAAACAAATTCTTAAATTTTTTATTATAAACAACTCTATTACAAATAATAATCCCTTGAAATATCAAACAAATATATGGTCAATATGTAATTAAATTGGACAGGAATAGTTTAAATATATAGTCATATCAATTTCCAATATATATTTACCAATGATATAGGTAGTAGGGTGTTGACTGGGTGGAGTGAACTTATAAAGTGTTGACTTCCACAATTGGTACGCAAACAATCTGATTATAGCTGTAACGTCAATACCACAAAATGGTGCTAAAAGCACGATAAATAATATTAACATTTTCTATTGAAAATTTCAAGTTTTATCATTTGATTATTTGTTATGGGATATTTTTTACGAACACTCAATGACAACATAAATAAAAGCGATTAGTTTAAGGGCGCAACTATTTAATCTACCAAGTGCACGATTTGTTTGCCTTGATTCAATATACAGTGGCAAGACAGGTATTGTATAGCACATGGCCACCATTACATCACCGCCCAAAACAGCTGTTTATTGACCTACTTTTCTCGAGTTATTAGGTCTTCATGGAAAAGGAACATGTACACTGAATATATCAATAACATAACATACTGGTTAGTCAAGTCTTCTGTATCTAGGGCTGTAGGCTATTACCAGTCTTTGACATCAGACTTAAAAATAGATACTGACATACTTTTTGATACAGAATTACTGTATATTTATACTTATCTCTTTGGCTATTAGATATAAAAAGGGAGGTAACTCTCTAAGGTTAATTGGTGTCTGCTTCTCACTTCCAATTCCCAGAAGTAAATATTGGTGTTCAATAATAAGTCTGTTATATTATAATAGCAATTGTGTGAATTGATCTGTTAAATTGGACCAGACAGTCAAATTTAGCATGCTTGTGTATGAATAGAAAAAACCTGGATTAAATAAATAAAATACTGAAGGCTTAGCAAAATATCATTACTACACTTTGTCCTTCCTCATTATTCAAAGGGGAGTTCACATATTTTTAATGTCTTTGGTAATGGCAATCAGATTGGCAACTGTTTGTAGCCAAAAGATTTGCATGTAGGAATCAGGTGAGAAAACAAACTTTAACTAGTACTAAAAGATTCCATATAGTGTGTGAATATTATAAAGTCTAAAACACTGACTTATTCCTTGGTGACTGGAAGGTTAATTAAGCAAACATTTTAACAAGATAATCTTAAACTGTTGAAAAATTGATAGCACAATCTGATCTGTTTTAGTTTTAAAAGCAAAGTTAAGATTTAAATTCATTGAGTAGATCATTTAAATAACTATAACTTACATGACATCTATAATCTATCAGTTTGAACTTTCACCAGACCCAAATTGTCTTGCAGATTCTTTAAGAGAAGAAAAATAAGAATGAGGCCATGCGTAATTATGACAATTCAATATTTGCAGTGTATGATATCATATTTTTCAAACTATTACTTGATATCTTAAAAGTTAAGTGAAAATTCAAAATGAGTAGTTGTGGAGTCGATTTTATATCATTTTAAGTGATATTTACTTAGAATGCTATCAATGTACTCAAACCTGGAATACGTTGCTGCCATAACTGTCTACTGTAATTGGAACATGATCAAAACTAACTGGTTTAAGATAAATATATTATGTTGTTAATATCAAGGTTATAGATATGGGAGTTGATTTTTTAAAACAATTTTGTCTTCAATTGTGACCTAAACACCCTACTTCACCTGTTCCCTGTATAAATAGGCTAGTATTTCATTACTCTTGGTTTAAAGAAGCAAGATCATGATTTTTAAAGTACAAAGCTATACCATGGATTCTCTTTTATAGTATTATTAAGCAGTCTTATGTTTCTGATGCCTTAAAATACTAGTCAGGGCACAATTGATTCTTGACTGAGGACAAAACATACATTTCAATCAATGGTCTGTGACTTATGTCTATTCCCAGCAACAAAATGTTCATTCTATGATCTATTCAAATCTGAGAAATTTTGAAAAATATCATTAGAACTACCTATTAAGTATAGATCTACAATATAGAGGTATTGATTCCAATAAAGTATTTGGTTTTTCATTGTGCATACTTTTAATGTCCCAGTTCAGTTATACAAATATATTGCACGCAATCATTACTGTAATGATGTTCATTACATTTTTAAGTTGTTCATTGTAGATAAACTTCACACAGAATAACAATAATTTTATAATTCTCTTTTCCTTAGGGTGAAATGTAATTGTACAAATTGTACAGTACAATTAATTGCTAAAAAGGGTCTGGCCTGTTAGCTTTAAACAGGTATGAGTGGAAGGTCAAATACCTTTTTAAACCCTTTATCAGATCGATCAGTATTACACTATATAGTGGTAATACGTCAAATAATATCACCTCAATTTTACCTTAATTCAATATCCCACTTATGATTATCTGGTGAAATTTAAAGATAGGTATTTTACACCATTTTAAGTGCAGTTGTGTAGATGAATAAGGTTGTTTGTACTGGACTGGACCTATTATTATACGCCCAAAAAAATGTGGAGCTATATTGCTGTCACCTATGTCACCACAATTGCTCGTAACCACTCTAGAAGGCACAATTCTAGACAGATTTTGATGTTACTTTGTGTGAGTATTTGCAATCACCTGAGGGTGAACCCTATTGAAGATGCAGTGAAATTGAAAAATATTTAGTATGAGTTATTACCCTTGTTCTTAAATTTCTGGTAAACACTCGACAATGTGCAATTCTTGATGGATTTTGATGATACTTGGTTTGAGAATTTGTAATAGCCCAAGGATGAAACCTAATTGATTATCAGTGAAACGGAAAAAATATTAAGTATTAGTTATTTCCCTGTTTTTTGAAAACGCGTTAAATTTTAGGCTGATATACATGTACGTGCTAGAAGGCACAATTCTTTGTGGGTGTTCAGAAACTTGCTGAAAATGACCCAAGGATGAACCCTAATAAAATAATTTTTAAAAATCGGTAAATATTTAATGAGTTATTGCCTGTTGACAATTTGAATGAAACTTAGTAATATAGTACATTTTTAACCCCAGAGAAGAAATGTGCTCATATTGCCCTTTACGTTTAAATCATTTATACCACTGCCCTTGTTATAATAATACCGGTATATTGTCAGATTAATCATTGCCAGTAGTCACAGACCAAATTTTGAGCAACACTGCCTTGGTCTACAGATACATCCACTTTTATTCAATTATTGAAACCTAAAAGTTTGGTCAAAAATTAAAGTACATAATCTCAAACGGAAAGTAGTTTTTGAGTTACTGATAATGTTTATGTCAATACCAGGAGGGCTGGATATCTTGTCAGACAAATTGTATGATCAGATATTTGTATAAAATAACGCCATTTATTACTGGTTATATTATTCTATTTTTTCATAAACCACCATTACCCATCACCACCATTTATTATTAATCTTTAACCTAATACGTTCTAGACTAATATAATCTCTAAACTGATAGTCTAGGACTGTAGGATGATGATAAAAAATAATTTAGCTGACAACAATCTGATTACTGCTCAGAATAAAACTATTGTTAAATTGAAAAGAATAAAAAAATGAAATAGTCGAGTAGGAATAAAAGTTTTCTTGACATCATTCATCAAGTACATTTGTTAAATTGATATTGATCTGTGCTTCTGTGTTGTTAATACTTATGCGTTAGTCACTTCCCTTTTTGAATCTGAAACATTAATGAACAATTCTAATTCAAAGAGAAATAGTGTAACATTAAATAATCTGTTTTTGAAATTTTACAAGATTTATTTTTGGAAAGGGTTATAACAATCAACAGTTTTACACAGTAAATAATTTGAGAGCTGTATCCCTTTAAGCTGTTAAAATCTCAACCATAAAGATATACACTTTATTTCTAGAAATAGAGAGGAAGTTGATAATCATGTCTAGAAATTCCACTTATTGATAAAATTAACCTCCTGCAGATGAGTGATGTTTGAGATTAAATCTGCAGAAAGAGGGAACATCTATCTTTAACTATGAACATTAATAAGATAGCAGGAACATCTATCTTTAAAGCTTATCTTGAGAAGTGAATGAATGATACAGGCTTAGATGAAAGTGTTCAAGGGAAATGCTACAAATTTCTTCCAGCTGTGAAGATATTCCACCTGTTAATGACTGTAAATTGTTTACATGGCCTAGTGTAATTAGTACAGTTTCCTGTTCCAACACATGTATTTTTTATACACCCACAGCAAGACCTTGAATTGTTTTGGGCTCTCTCAAGCACTGATTATCAGAATTATTTTCAGGGGATTAAAATATTTAATCGGTTCGAGTCAAGTACTGTATTAGCTCTTATAGAGACATACATGTAGGTGTATAAAAATATTTGCGAGAGTAAACAATTACTGTTAGGCCATGTGACAGAACTTTTAATTGCTGTACATTTTGAAATCTACCCATATAAAAATTATCTTCCATCTTTCCTTTTATATGAATAATTACTCCCAGTGTCTATTAACACACTGTGTTTGAGAAAGAACCGTTGCAGTAGATTGAGAACCCTTTTCACCGTCACAGACTAATTCAGTTTGTTTCTTGTAAGCAAAATCTGGGTATCTATCTCATGCTTCCATCAAAAGAAAGCCTCTACCCTAGGGATCGAGAATGGGAAAGCCCTTGCTATCAATATCCTTATCTTTTACTTCATCAGGTAGCACTGAAATCGGAATTTACCTCAATGTGAATTTTCTGTATCATTTGCTTTTGGCAAATATCTTGTTAGCCATAGCATGACTGGCTATTTTGATCATAGTTTGTGTACTTAAACACCAATTGTGTTTTGTAAAGTTTACTTGATCTGGAATGGTTAAGGTTGAACCATATTTCCTAAGGCTTTAAATGCTTAATTCTTCAATTGAACTAGTAATTAGCTATGCTAAAATAATAACTGCACTGTTGTTGTACTAGAAGATATCTACATATAAAGGTGTAATTAGTACATATGTAACATGTGTATTTAATACTAAACTTATTGCAACATTTACCATATTCCTGGAGGCCAATCTTGACTTCATTCATAATTATTGGTATTTCTGGATACAAAAGAAAATTGATGCCCAGAAGTAAAACTTGTGGCTGTTATTATGCAATTTACTTCCCTTATATTATATATGCCTTTGAACTTGGAAGACTGTCGTGACAAATTTCTGTGGAAATTATTTATATTATCTCTTCAATGTAATTATCTTAAAAATATACCTGTAAGGGCCTGTATTCATTTTCTAAGGTTAACAATTTGGGTTCACAAGGATCCAGTCTGTCATCTTGAACATGGTCAAACATCTTTGCAATGATGTACCAAGATAACCTCCAACTAGCTTGCTCAACTGGAATAAGGAAAAACAAAAACTCTATTAAGAAATGCATACTTATACAAGCTAAATTCATTACTGTAATGGTTTCAAGGTATAATTTCGAATTATGTGCCTAGACCATTGAAATTTTTTATGTGTTAATGCGTCTTGGAATTTTTGGATGCATATAATATGAGAATTATAATAAGAGTGATTTAAATTCATTTGGTCAAGTTAGAAGATTTAAGAAGATGATTTAACTTTTCCAACAAATGCTTCAGTTTAAATTTTATTCTTGAAGTACTCAATAAACTTCAAATTATTATAAAACCCTCCCACCCTATTCATTAAAGAAGAGCAAAATATTTAAAACAAACATTGTCCAACTATATTTTATTAAAATGACTGTACTTGTCTACATTGCTACAGGTATACATCAGCTTACAGTTCAATTACTTGTATCAAGTGTACTTTGTTATTCAATTGCTAAAGGAATAAAAATGTTTGGTATCAAAGTACATCAACATTTATACTGCAAAAGTATTAGTTCTTGCATAGTAATCTGAATGACCATGTATATTTTCATTAAAGTTCCTTCTCTTGTTGTTCTTGATAAAATCAGTGTGATCTCAAAGGAACAGGACAGTTTTCAACCTAAAGCATATACCACAATTTTATGTGTAGGAAATTATAAAACAATATAAAACTACTTTCCGATGCTATAGTTTATTAATGTGTTTAGATAAAAAAAAACACTGATATTAAAATAACATTCATGTTTCTATAATTAATGTGAAGTTATATATTTACATAATATATCATAAATATTGACAGGTTAATTTCTAAAATTATGATAAACATCATCTATTCACTATAACAAGATCTGTTCCTTAAATAATTTCATGTGGTCATGGGTTCTTATCTCAGTTTTTGGACAGAAATAAGTAATTGTTTTGTTTTTGGAATTTTTTTTTTTTTTTTTTTTTTCGAATTTCACATTCCGATTATTCTCTAAGAAGGCAACATGCCACAAACTACTTGTTGCTGCCTGCTATTCAAACTGCGTGACTTGTATTTGTTAAATGCAAAATGACCTCATTGACGGCAACTGGAAATGAGCTGTGGGCAATAGCGCTATTTTAGTTTTTGCTGTTTATTTCCTCTATTTTTTAACTGATTTTGACAGAACTTCTTTTGTTAGCTTCTTTAAACTGCTAGCTACTTAACTGCAGTTTTAAACTGCTAATTTCATTACTTTTGTAGCTGACTTTTTTATTTTCAATTTTAGTGTTTTTTTCAACTTCTACAGTTTTATTCTCATCCACCTGAAAACTTACAGGTAGGTAGACATTGGTAATGCGATCTAAAATTATTTTCAAATTTTTGACATCACTTCCGGTTCAAGTCATTCTCTTGTAAATTTTAAAAACCTAAATTCCGGAATTCTTAAGATATTTCAAAAATTCGTTTTGCAACATGCTACAAATAGTCATACAAAAAAATGAAGATGAAAAAATCTGGACCGGAAGCAAAAGATAAGCCGCCATATTGAAGTTTCGAACTTTTGTAAAATTTAAAATTCAAATTGACGGGATAAAGCGATTTTCGTTATTTTTACGTATCTAATGACTAGAGTCGATTGCGCAACTTTATTTGGGAGCCTGATTTTTGAATTTTGATTTTGATTTTCTTTTATTTCCATTTTAATTTTATTGACCAAAACTTTAAAAGGCCCATATTTTGTGACCTTGACCTTTGGTGACCTTGTGACCTGAACACGATTCACTGCCCTTGATGATATCTATCCCCTGATATATTCATTTGTGTTGTCCTGATAACTACTTCCAGTTTTATAGCCAATTGAAATTTGTGATTTTTATTTTTAAAGAGCTCTGTCACGTGAACTAATTCATAAATACAAAAATTCCTATTGAATCTTATTACTGTTTATCTGCTCGTTGTAATGATATATAAAACCACATAATTCCACCAAAAATGCACTTTTTATTATTTGAAAATTTTGTATATTCTTCTCTAGTAACTGTGCGTTATTTTCTTTAAATCGAAAAGGGGCCTCTGGAGATGCTCCAATTCGTGTAATTTTGATGTCTATAGAATGTAATATCGATTGCTGAATTATATTTGGAAACCGATTTTTAATTTTGATTTTGAATTTGATATTTTATCTGATAGTAATATATAAAAACTTCGAATGGTCGTATATGGTAACCTTGACCTTTGATGACCTTGTGAGCTTCACAAATGTGATAGCTCTCAATAAGATCTATCCATTGATATATTATATTTTGTTGTAAGATGTATACTTTCTGTTTATCGCCATTTGAAAATTGCGAATTTCATCGTTAAAGCTGTTTGTTGAATTATGCGTTTGGGCGATCTACATGACACGAGTTTCAGCGAATGATTATGCTTTAAAATAAAACAACTTATACTCTGTAAAATAACGTTCTACGGATACTTTGTGGGCAGTTTTAAAGCGTATATCTTAACTGCTACGCACTGCGTCAGAACCTCGCGAAGCCTGGGGGTCTAGTCTATTCTTATTAATTACCATGCTGTGGTTGGGAACCAGTTGTTAGAACCAAGATCACTGTCCTATATCTAGTTAATAGAGCAGAGGTTGCTATTGTTCAACTTCTAAATGAGGAAAACACATACACTAACCCTATTTCTTTAAAATAAAAAATTATTGTATTAAATTCACACTTAATTTCCTCCTTTAAATAATGCACTTGAATATCAGTCCTAAACCAGATCTTATCTTCATGTTTTAAATGGGGCTTATTCTTTCTGCATGCGTGTGTCCAATTTGGTGTGTGTACTTGATAACCATTGACACAATCTACATCATACAGGCAAATTAATCAATTTTGTTTTCTTTACGTCTGGACTTACAGATTAATTATTGACAAAAACCATTTTAAAAACCAAATCTGGCCAGAAGTAGAGAAAAGATGAGCCCAAATCTATAGGCAATTGATGTTGACATAATTTAAAGGGGGTTATCATTAAGCATACACATCAGAACAACTAGATATGAACACACATCTGTCTAAATCTCACCATTATTAGGGTTCAACTCATCTCTTAAACACTTCTGCCACAAGACATTATTTATCTTCCTGAAAAGCTCAAATATTCCTAGTCACAATATGTTCGAGTTTTTTACCTCCTTGACAAAAGAGCAGCAGATGTTCAAATCTTCTTTCTTGCAAAAAATGTTTCTAGTTTGTGTTAGGAGACAAGCAAAGTTTTAATAAATTTCTGCATTTGCTTGTCTGGTTTAGCCTACATTATTGAACTTACTGTATGGTTGATGATATAATAATGATTACAGTTAAAGAAATCAAAAAGTGGTTCTCATAAATAACTTTATTGGCATCTATATTACTCACTGTGTGATAATAGATTGATACTAATTTCCAATGGACATGGTAATAAAATCTTACAGAGAAATAAAACTGGAAGAATAAAATCTGTTACAACAAACACATAGACATGCAAGATATTTGCTTGATGATCTGTAAAAGCCGTGTAATGTCTTATATTTTGTCATGAGTTTTATTCTAATGTAAAGTATAATGTACATGTACCTTTAACATGGTTATCATGTGTATAGTTAAAAGTTTATCACTGATATTATAAAAGTCAACAAAAATCACCATCTGTTTAAACAGAAGGCTAGAAGTATTCTTTCAAACATGTCACACAGATAATAGCATTTTAAAGACAGAGATAGACAAAAATAAGTTCATGTCTTCTTGTGAATGAATATTTATGTCAGCATATTTCTCCTGTAACAGGGCTCGAGTCTAATTTTAATTTTATGGTAAAAAAAGAATTATTTAGAAAAATTTTAAGTTTTTGGGCTTTAGGACCAAAATTCATTAAACATATATTATTCTCAAGGATCAACTTCTGAACTTTACTTAGAATAACTCTTCCATGAATGAACACAAAATGTTAGTTTCTGAGATTTTTATTGTTTTGACACATTAAGAGTTGTTCTAAACTAGTCTGTCTCCATTCTAACTTCATTAAATTATAATAATTGGAATTTAAAGGTTCCTGAATTGCTGGGTTTGGTATGAAAAATACCAAAAGAATTGAAATAATTGGAGAAATTAACAAACAAAATTAGAGAATAGCATGTGGCTTTCAAGGTCTGAAGTGTTATTTTGATCTCTGTGTACATGTTAATAAACTAAATGAACTGGTTATATTGAATTCCCTTGTTTGCAAATCTTACTCTCAATTCTTGTATTCTATTAAATGGTTTCCTGTAATGTGCCAGCTTTGACAACATGGACATGTCATGAACATTATTATTAACTGTTTACCCACATTTAGTAATTATCATTTTAGAATGTTCACACATCTGATAATCAACTAACAGGTATCCTGCTATCTGTATTATTAACATAAAGACTGTTTCAAACATAGTTAACAATACAGGTCAGATGTGTAATGAATGTACTGCATGGCAGTTAAAGGGGAATTCTGGTTTGTTTGTTTTTTTGTGTAGGTTCAACATTTTTTCTCAAATTAATGAACACTTTAGTCCCATATCTAGTGAAATTGTCTCTGAACAAATTTGAAAGTTTTGATTAAAAAAATCCAAACGTTAATTTTTTAACTCTAGAACCCTTTAATGTATATATTTACTACTAGTATACAAAATAATCATATAATTTGCAGAGAAACATGGCTTCCATTTAGAAAACGTTCAGTTCTAGTCAAATGTTCCTGACGTATGTTTCATTTCATTTTTGCAGTTGGATCACATTTGCATAAGAAATTATTTGTTCAAATATAGACAATGTATTTCAGATGTGAATGGTTTCCAAAGATACAAACAGTAATTGGTAATGGATATAGTGTAGAGGTCAGCTTGTCAAATATCTAAGCATACCATTATCTACTTTTAACTTATTCTTCACAAGAAATAAACTAGAGGTAAATTTTAGTATTAATGTTGTCACGTTAGTTTGTCATTGATCTGTTTTATCACCTCATTAAGTGGAGAGCTGTGCCCCTTTCTGGCCTCTTCTATTCATTATAAGTAAAGAGGTGAAGTGCTTGTTTCCTCTATATTCAATACTATCTATGTACCTGTCTCTCTAGTATATAATATAAACTAATTCATTAACCTGGCCTTAAAGGGATGTTATGGTCTTGACTGTTGTAGCATGACTTTGTAGTGCCTTATTTTAAATATAAATTTGTCTTAAAGGGATAATAGGCGTTAGAATACACTCGTCCTACGGCTTATATTTGTGTTTAATATTGACTATTAGTTAAATAAGAATGCATCCCACACTTTACCAAATTATAAAAAGCCACAATAAAAATATATTCGGAATTTTAAAAAAAAAGTGAGTCAGCGACGATTCCATTCAGTTTGAGAATAAAAGCGTCTGGTAAATCAATGCTAAAACATCATTGTGTAATTCAACAGTAGGGGTCAAGGACGCGTGAAAACCCACACGTTAGAGTTACTTCCCTTTATATTTACACGATTTGAAAATCGCTTGATGGATGGCTCAAGCGTTTTATGATTAACTACTTTATTTTGGGGATTTATCGGATTTTAGAGGGATTTTGATGTATAGGTATGGCACCAGGTAAGTCCACTGATGGATATATACTGTTATTGTCCAAATTTGAGTGAACTTAAATTTTTATGTTCGTTCTAACGCCTATTATCCCTTTAATCTAAAGTAGTTTGATAAGCAGTGTACAAAGATAAAATGGAGGCATTTATTGAACATGCATTCCCTGTGGTGCACAGTTTTGTCTTACCTTATTGCTACACACATTAATTCATGTCAGTCTCATGGAATTGCATCATCAATCTCCAATCATGATTTAAGAACAATAATGTGGGTGGATAGATATTGAGCTGAAGACACACTGTATTTATAGTGAGTTGAACAACCAAGCCCACATCCAACGTGACTACCCAGTTGGATCAAGGAAGGTAAATATTTGTGAGGATGTGAATATTATATATATAATAAATGACATTTAACAAGTACCATACATCATGTGTACCTGTTAGGTTAAATAGTGTCAGTCTGACAACCCCAACATTGTCATTTTATTTTTACTTGCTTTATCATCATTTCAATAACAAGAAACTGTCATTGTACCAAGCAAAATCTGCTAAATGGTTGCATATACAATGATATGCTCACATGTTTGTTCTGTGCTGAGAGCAATGTTCCAAGTGGGTTTGAAAATTTTGGTTTCCCATATTAAATAATATTTAGCTACAGTATACAATACAATATTTGCTGATCCCAACACAGTAACATCTTGGATTGCCTTTTTCAAAAATACTGAGTGGTCATTCACATTGGTCAACTTGCGGTCAAATCATATCTAATGACCACAATAATAAACATATTTATCATATATTTCTAACTAGACCTATCAAACTGTAAAGACAAACAACCATAAAAACAATAAAATATTAAATCTAAAAAAAAAAGGCAATTATATAGTTGATGATGGATAGATAATAAGATCTACATTTACATCAATCATCTCTGGGGGTCAAGGTCATGTCTTGTTATCAGTTTTGAAATTAGCCCTGTCCTAATCTAGATGTGTAATCTAGCTTAAGATGGGTGGAGATTATCACAAATATGTTAATGAAACTATGAGAAAATATGTTCAAGTTAAAAACTGTGTGAAATATGAGAGGCTTATAATTAAGAATGAAAAAAAAACCAGTGTTTTAAAGTGATGATTCACATGAAGTTAAGATAAGGACAAGTCTATACATAAACCTGGAGGTCTGTGTCATTGGCAAATTCATTGTACACTCAGTTTGTACTGAAAATCTACCTAAGTTACCCATGCATGCTCTTATGATTTAAGTTGAAATAATACATCCTTAATTTCAATTTTCTTCTGAGACTTTTGTTTGCAGTTGTACAGAATAAGTCTTCTTTCTTAATTTAGTTTTGAAAATCCATCTGATGGACCCAGGGATTTGTTAATTTGGCATATCTACAAAACAAAACCTACAGATACTTAAAATTTCAGAGGCATTAACAATTAGGACAATTCTATTAATGTTTCACAAATCATAGCTGAAAGCCCACTCTTGTTACATAATATCTATTCATTGTTATGGGGATTATGTTATGAATATTTCACCTATTCAATCTTTTGCCCACCTTTTCATAAAAAGAATTGGCATCAGATCTTTCTGAAAAGCTTATATGCACCATTTGCAAATTTTCTAAATCCATTAATAATAGACATTATATTCCATTTTGGGAAAACTAAAGAATATTACGATGATAATCTTTGTTAGATATAAGGTAAGATATAAATATACCAGTTGACCAATTTGTGATAAATGTTCACACTCCCAGTGTATAATGTATGACACTAACTGATGGTAATAATGTCTAAGTCAAAAGATGAAATATCAAAGATTTATCATTGTTTATCAGTTTAACTGACTCTTCCTATCTCTCAAACAGATTAATGTTAATGAATTGTCACATCCACTTATTTCAAATCTTCTGATGTCCAAAAATTATATTACATGAGAAAACTGAATTTCTGGTTAAGTGACTTACTCAAGGTTTTTTATTTTCAACAAAATACATCTGTTGTTATATTTAATCTGCACCAAGTTAAACTGAATATAAAAACAAATCTATTTTTGTTTTTTATGGCACAAAGTATTGTCCTTCTAAATTCTCCCTATTTCATACTTCATTTGGAACTGCTATGAGTATTGTATGATAAGAGAATGGACTGGTATTAATTTAGGGTGACATAATGATATATTATACAGTTATATTAAGATTACTTGAAAGTTTAACTAGAAAATCTTTATCATTGAATTGTATGTTATGCTGAGATCAAAAACCAATTTGACTCTCAAAATCCTGGCCAAAACATCTCATATTTGGTTCAAAGGTCACTTGTCAGAGTAGGTAACCATTTAATTTGCTGGACACTGAAATATTCAATATCTTTAATGAATTTATGTACTATACTCTACCCATCATGCATTTCTTTAACCAGCTCCTCCTGTTTTCTATGGGGAGTCGTGGTGGCTTAGTGAGTAAGATGCTTGCTCCCGTTGTTAGTGATGCAGGTCTTAAGGGACTGACATTGAAAAAGTGTCTAGTCATTCCGAAGGGACAATCAACTGAGGCCCTGTGTGCTAAAAGCTGTGCAAGATCCCTTAACAGTAGGAAATTGCAGAAAGAGAAGGCTAATGCCACTGTCTTGGCAAAATTTTCCTCATGAAACACTACATGGCGTTGCCCCATCTTCATTAGCCCATAAGATGCAGAAGAGTAGGAGGTATAACTCCATTCATTTAATTTTTTCCTGTTTTAAATGTACTTGATCCATATTCACTATCTTATGTTGCTTGTCCTTATGTTAACAATCTGATATCATATTAGGCCATATTGCATGTAATAGATATATAAATTATTACATTATCAGACCTAGCATCACATAACCTTTAACCTTATTTTAATGCTAGTTTGGTTTTATCACACAATGTTAATTATTTCATCCTCCTTTGAGGATAAGTCACTTGTGGCATTAAAAGAGATGATAATAAGAACTGTAATCTTATACAACACAGGACATAACATTAGTTTCAAAATGTTTTTCAGGATTGTTCTTATTAGTGCACAGAACATATAACAGATTGAAAATCTACACAAAAATGTGACCAAGAAGATAACGTTTAAACCGAACTGCTGAAAATCATGTTACATTGAAAGGTAAAAAAAAACAGGATGTAAATTGCAAAACTAATCTGAAGGTTGAGATATCCAAATTCTTGGTTTTCAGAAAGTATGATGCAAAACACCATTTCATGTATTTTCTGTCAGCTGTATTGATCAGGCATGTTTTAAAAGAAATTTTCATTTTCCTAGGGGATAGATTTGGACAACATTTCCTGAGATTATCTATCATTATCCTATATTTTTATACGCCCACATGAAAATGGGCGTCAGTCGGTCCGTCCGTCCGTCAACAATTACTTGTGTACGCTATACAGGCCAGAGTTTTTATCCGATTTGAATGAAACTTGGTATGTGCATTTATCTTGTTAATATCTCGGACAAGTTCGAAACGGCACGATTCCAGATATCGGTTTATGAGTTATTGCACTTGATTAAATGAAAAAACGTTAAAATTTACTTGTACGCAATAGAAGCTGTAGTTTTTATCCGATTTGAATGAAACTTCGTATGTGCATTCATCTTGTAAATATCTCGGACAAGTTCGAAAATGACACGATTCCAGATGTCGGTTTATGAGTTATGGCCCTTGAATAATTGAAAAAACGTTCAAATTTACTTGTGTACGCAATAGAAGCTGTAGTTTTCATCCGATTTGAATGAAACTTGGTATGTGTATTCATCCTGATAATATCTCTGACAAGTTCGAAAATGGCACGATTCGAGATGTCAGTTTATGAGTTATGGCCCTTGATAAGATGGAAAAACGTTAAAGTTTACTAGTGTACGCAATAGAAGCTGTAGTTTTCATCCGATTTGAATGAAACTTGGTATGTGTATTCATCTTGGTAATATCTCGGACAAGTTCGAAAATGGCACGATTCCAGATGTCGGTTTATGAGTAATGGCCCTTGATTTAATGAAAAAACGTTAAAATGTACTTGTGTATGCAATAGAAGCTATAGTTTTCATCCTATATGAATGAAACTTGGTATGTGTATTCATCTTGATATCTCGCCAGATGTCGGTTTATGAGTTATGGCCCTTGATTAAATGAATAAACGTTAAAATTTACTTGTTTACGCAATAGAAGCTGTAGTTTTTATCCGATTTGGATGAAACTTGGTATGTGTATTCATCTTGATAATATCTTGCCAGATGTCTGTTTATGAGTTATTGCCCTTGATTAAATGAGAAAATGTTAAAATTTACTTTTGTACGCAATAGAAGCTGTAGTTTTTATCCGATTTGAATGAAACTTGGTATGTATATTCATCTTTATAACATCTCGGACAAGTTAAAAAATGGTGATGTTGGTTTATGAGTTATTGCCCTTGATTAAATGAAAAAACATGGAATATTCTGTTTGCTGAAGTGGGCGTATGTTACCTTGCCTGGCAAGCTATCTTTTGTTTTTGTTTATATGTTAACAATTTCTGATTTAAAAAAGTTGAAATGGTGAAAAGGTAAGAGCACTGTTTGACAAGAATCAAATTACCCTATATACATGTATATTTATGTTTTATTTCTATGTTTTATTATGGTATTTACTATAGGATGACATAATGATACAATATAGAATGATATAAAGATTACTAGAAAATATGTAATATGCATTTTTATAAAATATTGAATAAAAGATTGTTTATTATTAATATTGAGGTTTATTTGATTTTTTACCAATATTTAGGTCATCTTAACATCAAGAAAATATGGTTCACTGTCATATAGGCATACATTTTTTAAGCACACCTCATTTAGACACAGTATTTTAGGCACACTTTATTTAGGCACACTTTATTTAGGCACATGGTCAGATAAGCACATTTCATTTAGGTACAGTGTTATTTAGGCACAGCGTTTTAGGCACACTTTCAATTAGGCACATACTCATTAAGGCACACTCTTTTTAGGCACACTAAATGATATATGTGTGCCCAATTGAATATGTGCTCAATTGAATTTGTGCCTAATTGAAGGTGTTCCTAATTGAGTGTGTGCCTAAATTGATGTGTGTAAATAACACTGTGCCTAAATGACAAGTGCTTATCTGACCGTATGCCTAAATTAAGTGTGCCTAAATAGCTGTGTCTAAATGAGATGTTCTTAAAAAAAAGTGTGCCTAAATGACTGCTTACCAAAAATATGTTTTACAAAGTCTATATCTTTTAAGACAAAATCTGTTTGTGGAGGATGTTAGGTATAGCGCCAACAGAGGTTTAACTTCAGCTGTTAAACACAGACCTAAAATCCTCTTCTGTTTATGCTTTAAAATCGTTACTAGCACCTATGCTCAAGCCCACCTCCTGGACTTGTGATCTTTGAGACCCCGGACTCCCAACATACGTCTATTTGAGACGATGACAGTAAGATGATTATAAAGTTGATTGACCTATTTTCACCACAGGTCTTTTGTATCCTCTTTTCTGGTATTTTGTCCATAACCTAATTACGTTTTAAATGCATTTTTTTAAATCATGATACAATGGTCCTCTGGTTAGGTTTAAGCATGTTGGTAAGCCTCGTGTATCTATCAGAATATAAAAACTATTAGTTATAAATCGTAATTCAACGAGGCCTTGAAGACTTCTCCTACGCCTGTAATGACTACTTTTAAGCCATAATCACATGTTTCTAAATTAATTAGGCAGTAGTCTGTTGAATTCTGCTTTAATTCTCTGTTTGTTCCAGCTAGGGGTGTTTATGAAGAGCGATAATGATGTTATATTCTCTTTTTTTATTCTTGAAATTTATAAACATTAACCATAGACCTATCACGGAAATATGGATTGTGCTAAGAGAATGCAAAGGAGTTTGTGTTAAGTCATATTATATAACCTACCTGGACAAAAGCCATATCATATAACATATCTTGACAAAAGTCATATAACATACATTAACAAAAACCATATTACATAACATACATTAACAAAAACCATATTTATAACATACATTAACAAAACCATATTATATAACATAAACCATATTTATAAATTACATTAACAAACACCATAGTATATAACATACATTAACAAAAGCCATATTATATTACATACCTTGACAAAAACCATATTATATAACATACATTAACAAAAACCATATTACATAACATTTATTAACAAAAACCATATTACATAACATACATTAATAAAAGCTATATTAAAATATTAACATTATGTTGCAAAAAGGCAAGTCGTGCCATTCTCACAAACCAGTTTTTTAGAAGAAGCATCCAATCTTCAATGTTTTAGGTTAACGATAACTGTGCATGTCAGGACTTGGCTGATTAACGTTTCAAAGATTATTTTAGTTCGTTACATCATTGGTGAGTTTTTGTGGTTTACAACTCAAATTGTTTGATTAATTTGAACATATTTAATTGATGAATAAACTGATCTCACTTCCTAATAATGATTTGATCTGATTGATTTGAGTGAAATATTTGATCAATTAAAAAGGAAATACCATAGGTAAAAAGTCAAGGCAGAGCTTTGATCCAGTTGTAGTCATGTTTTAAACATTTATCTTGATGTTTATATTATACGTTATTCAAACTGTTGGCCTTCGGGCATCTTTATTTTAAATTGGTATACCCATTTGAAACTAGTTATAATTTGCACAAAAGAGTTCTCGAAAAGAACAAGTGAAATGAATAAAAATAAAATACGAGTTACAAATAAAAGTCATATCTAAAGCTTATTACTATTCCTTGTAAGAAATCATAACTTTCAGATAAACTTTATCAAGTATTTTACATGGAAATTGCATGGCGATGCATGCCCACATCATTTAAACAGTATAACATAAATCATCTAAAATTAATGACCTAAGATAAGGGGGGAAAACGAAATATCTGATCTGCATTTTCATCCAATTGGGGACAATCCACCTTGAATAACTATTATTAAAAGTATATTATGACCTACAGCTACTGAATATTGATTTACATAATCTTAATTCTATATTCTGAACATATATTCATTACCGTACCTACAGAAACTGCTATCTGATCACAATTTATGACTATTTCATTATGGATGATGGATTAATAGAAATGACTCAAAAATTGATTATTTGGCGTGATTAATTACTGACTCATGAGATGTATGATAAATTTTATGATTTCCTAGTGAAGGAACAATCTGATCAGAAATTAGCAGTGTTTTTATCCCGACACAACATGAACACCAGTGTAATGCACTGTATCATTCCTAATAAAATCACATAGGTTCTTACGTGCAAATATAAATTGAGTGTATGAATGGATACATCGACATATCTATTTCTGTTGAGCCCACCTATATAGCCATTCTTCTTACACAACAATCATTTTTTTTTCTCTAAAATTGAAACAACATTGCACAATGACAGTTCCCAGCAGAACACAGGGCCCTGAAAATAGTTCTGGAAGACAACAAAAGACAATCTCCTCTCCAATCTGAATATTATGTTTTGCAGTTCGATATAGAAATGATTTGTTAGTCAAACTGAATATGTTTTGTAGTTCGATATAGAAATGATTTGTTAACCAATCTGAAAATGTTTTGTAGTTCGATATAGAAATGATTTGTTAGTCAAACTGAATATGTTTTGTAGTTCGATATAGAAATGATTTGTTAATCAATCTGAATATGTTTTGTAGTTCGATATAGAAATGATTTGTTAGTCAAACTGAATATGTTTTGTGGTTCCATATAGAAACAATTTGTTACTCAATCTGAATATGTTTTGCAGTTCGATATAGAAATGATTTGTTAGTCAAACTGAATATGTTTTGTAGTTCCATATAGAAACAATTTGTTAGTCAATCTGAATACGTTTTGCAGTTCGATATAGAAATGATTTGTTAGTCAAACTGAATATGTTTTGTGGTCCATATAGAAATGATTTGTTAGTCAAACTGAATATGTTTTGTAGTTCGATATAGAAATGATTTGTTAGTCAAACTGAATATGTTTTGTAGTTCGATATAGAAATGATTTGTTAATCAATCTGAATATGTTTTGTAGTTCGATATAGAAATGATTTGTTATTCAAACTGAATATGTTTTGTGGTTCCATATAGAAACAATTTGTTACTCAATCTGAATATGTTTTGCAGTTCGATATAGAAATGATTTGTTAGTCAAACTGAATATGTTTTGTAGTTCGATATAGAATTGATTTGTTAGTCAATCTGAATATGTTTTGTGGTTCCATATAGAAACAATTTGTTACTCAATCTGAATATGTTTTGCAGTTCGATATAGAAATGATTTGTTAGTCAAACTGAATATGTTTTGTAGTTCGATATAGAATTGATTTGTTAGTCAATCTGAATATGTTTTGTGGTTCCATATAGAAACAATTTGTTACTCAATCTGAATATGTTTTGCAGTTCGATATAGAAATGATTTGTTAGTCAAACTGAATATGTTTTGTAGTTCGATATAGAATTGATTTGTTAGTCAATCTGAATATGTTTTGTGGTTCCATATAGAAACAATTTGTTACTCAATCTGAATACGTTTTGTGGTTCGATATATAGAAGTGATTTGTTAATCAAACTGAATATGTTTTGTGGTTAGATAGATAGAAGTGATTTGCTAATCACACTGAATATGTTTTGTAGTTCGATATAGAAATGATTTGTTAGTCAATCAGAATGTGTTTTGTAGTTAGATATAGAATTGATTTGTTAATCAATCTGAATGTGTTTTGTAGTTTGATATAGAATTGATTTGTTAGTCAAACTGAATATGTTTTGTAGTTCGATATAGAATTGTTTTGTTAGTCAATCAGAATGTGTTTTGTAGTTTGATATAGAATTGTTTTGTTAGTCAATCAGAATGTGTTTTGTAGTTTGATATAGAAATGATTTGTTAGTCAATCAGAATGTGTTTTGTGGTTCGATATAGAAATGATTTGTTAGTCAATCTGAATATGTTTTGTTGTTCGACATAGAAATGATTTGTTAGTCAAACTGAATATGTTTAACTGATTAGAATGAATATTAGTAAAATTTATCATTTATCATATTTTTACCTACTCTTTTCATTTTGATTCATTTAATAGCATTGAATAAAGATCTAAAAATTCAGAAGAATTATCTTGAGATAAACATCAAATCTGAAGAAAATCTTTTCTCTTGTTAATGACAATCAGAAAGATCAAACGTTGCTCGTGGTGAGCAGATTCTACGACTTGTTTGTTGGACTGTCCTTGTTAGTTCCCTCAGAGAAGAGACAATCCATTAGAGTTAGCACTGGTATCGCTAGCTATGCTGGAATTAAACGAGTGTGTAATATAAGTAAAATTCTGACCTACCACTGGTCTAATCATGGAGGATATTTAATGATTTGATGGATACAAGTTATGATCTATGTCATATTGATAGTGATATATCACATTGTCACTTCAATCTAATACTTTACTATAAGTATACAACGATAATCTCCAACACTTTTATTGTAAATAAATGACTTGTCTTGGTTTTTACGACATTTTTACTACCGACTCTAACCCAATAAGATCTTGAGTGTTAGCGAACCCTTAGGCTTATACCTGTAATGAAGTGGGATCTATCAAGTTGTAATGGTACAAGATGGCTTTTAAGAGCAATCAGTGTGGAAGTGACAACAAGTGAACAGTCGCAAGGATCGGCGATTAATTTTTATTTTTCCGTAAATGATAACTTCAAAGACTTATTTATAAGGTTAGGCGTATTATATTTGACTATATCAAAGGCTATGAATTTGGTACATTTGCATAAATCGTGCGTAGATTAAATGACCTCATACATGATCCAACTTCGGTGCCACTTCCTTATCGATCATTGAGGTGGAACTTGGTCGGAGTGACACAACCATCAGCCCAAAGCTAATTAAAAATATAATTTTGCGTATATAACTTACAGAACGTACTAGGAAATCTTAAGGCTAGTTATACCCCTTTTTAATTATGGGTTTTAGGCCAAATTTAGAAAACGATACAGCCACTGGCAGAAATCGGGCTTGCGATAAAATTTCCCCGAAGCAGCAATTTATAGATCTAGGTCAAGAAAACGCACAAATCATTCTCAATTCTTCCAATAGTTGTAGATTTAAAAGATCTAAAATTAATTATATAGGCTCAAATTTACAATATAGAGTGAACTTAATTTCAGATCTATGATACAAACAACTAATTGTTTTAAAGTTATATATTAATCTTGTGTCCACCATGTACGCAATATCTAATCTGAAAGCAATTGTGGAGCAGTATCGGTAATATTAAATGATGTCAGGGTATCAGGAATATGTGAGGCAGTGCTTTTTGTTCCTACAAAGATTAAGTTAATAAATTTCTGACCAAAAAATCTCGTAGCTACGAGGCCTGTCCCACACAAGTGTGAGAGTATCTTATAGTTTTTGTCCCAAAAACTTGGATTATCTCAGATTCGTTCCATTAGGTATCCTATAGTAACTTTGTAACATCTCGATCGAGTCTAGATATAATATTATATATATACTTGAACTTTTTTAACCTAACCATTTTTTCTAACAGTATCATTTCATTTAGAATAACGGATCATGGCTATCCTATCTCCTATTCACTCTTTTCTCCAGTTCAATTAGGCATGTCTGGAAAATAAACTGGGATGTTGTTTTTTTCTCAACTTGTAACCTTTACCTTAAAGAGATCCGCAGCTGCGATATTAGTTTATGTAAGAAAAAAAAAATGAGTGGTTAGTCCGATTTAATGACCTCAACACAATTTCAGTGAATTGTTCTCTGGGTAGTAATCGAATGTTATAGATTAAAACTAAAGATGAGATTAGACGATTCCGCTTGGTTTCGTGCCACGGCCTGTTCAAATTCAAAGCCGGAAATTGTAAAAAAATTGTTATACATATTCCGTCCCACATGGTATAGGCTGAAGGATTCAGTTTCTTGTATGTCCCAAATATATCAAAAGTATAAATCTAGCACTGGCACTTTCTCGGGTAGTATCTTGCAAATAATTCTCCTAGTAATCAAAGACAATGGTAACCACGGCCTTGTATTGTGTAATCACATGAAATGCTCTACATTGATGTGACGTCAAATGTACTCAAAGAAACGTGCGAAATATCCTCCTCAATTCGACATATGCCTGGGGTTGAAATCATATTCCTTGTCTTGGAAGATTTGGACAGAGTTTAATACGGAGGAATGGGCGATGGAATCCATTCATACACCATATAACCGCCATGTCGTTTCTAACAGACTTTTTAATTATCCGTAGTGCAACTGGAATTCTAGACAAAAATATACACGGTTGTCTAATTGGGTAGTCTATGTTTAGATGCTTTTTAAAGCCTGCATCCACCCAGTATAGAATGTTATGTCTGTGCCGATTGTTGAATGTTTAGTGCGAGTCTCTGCATGATGAAACCTGCTTTGATGTGTATAAATATTACAATTTAGATCAAATTAACATTTATTTGTGGCAGTTATATACATTTGATGTAGTAGATTGATAAACTAATGATGATTGACAGTAAACAGAAGAGAGAGTATATACTTTCAATTGTACATCAGCTTATTGCTCTGTTTCACAAGGTATTTTATTAAAGCTGTTCCACGATTGAAATTGAAGGATTGATTGGCTCACAATTGAACAAACCCATCCAACAGGTTATAGAATAAAAAAGAAGCCATATTTTCTTACAGTTCTTGTTTAACATTTTTTCTCGTTGCAGAGCTGCTTGTTTAACCATATTTTTTTAAACTGTTGTGCACCTTTAGTACAACTGTAGTGTGCATTGTATAAATCTTTATCTGTGTTATCTTGTGAAACGTTTTTTCAGTTAGGATTATGTGCCATTGCAGTCTCAGCGCACCTCATATATTGACAGGGTATGATTCCATACAAATCGAAAATGTGATTTTAATCGCAGAAAATATTTATTTAACATTTCCAGTTTGTGGTAATTGTCTGGAGATTCAATCAAACAAACTTTTTTTTTATACTTAATCCAATTTATTCCAATTGTCAAACAACTCTAGAATTCGGTTATATGCATTCGGGAAGAATAATGCCAAGTTTCGCCACCCTTAATGTCCCAATATATCATTTTATTCAACCACATTATATTCCAGACTGAAGCTTACTCAATTATTCTTATTTAAACATGGAGGGAAAATATGGATCTTCATCCATCACCCAACTCCTTCAATTCACCTTGACACAATATCCTTTTTGGTAACAGCTGTGGTCTGTACATGCTGAATCCAATAAAGTGAGTTTAATGCCCACTGGAGTGAAATATGTGCTATCAGTGGCAACAAGTCAAGAAAAATAAAAAATGTTTTTGAAAGAAAGGTGGTTTAGAAAAGTTGAGGAAATTTGGTATATACTAATTCTTTGAACCGGAAGAATGTCTGTCTGAATATTTGAGTGAAAATTGTCAGAATTGTGAAACAGTACCAAGATCATGCATAAACCTTATTTATTTGGCAATTGGTTAGATTTATTGCGTGTCCGAAGGAATGTAAAACGGTAGATAGTCCAAACCTTCCTGTAATTATTCACTGCTTTAAGAATTAACGTGACTGGAGTGGATTTACCCACCATTTAAGACACCGGATACAACTCGACTTCTGCTTTTGCGAACTCACCACCTTTTTCAGATAGTTCTCCAAGCCAACAAACTGTAATACATGAACCAGATTGTGTCAGAACGCTATGAAATGTATTTACATGTAGTTCAGTGACCTTAAAGTTATCACAAAATCAAATAAAATTCTTAAAATATCTAATTCTGAAAAGTTTCATATTGAAGGTCATTTTTGGCAAGAATTCACTCAATGAACTTCGCATCGCCCAATAAAAAAAACTTGACCGGTGGTCAAGAGAGGTATTCTATGTCAAAGGGTGTGTATTGACCATTGACATGGTCACTCACAGCTGACTAATATTGACCTACCAGGTTGTGTTTATTGTGTACATATCTTACATTTGTTTCTAGAAACACTTTAATCCCAATTTCTATCACATATATCACAGACCACGCTATAGGAGATCTAGCAGATTTCGACTGTTACTTTTGCTTCAAATTTGAATTCTGTTTCATCAGATATTAGTCCAAAAAATACACAATACGTCGTTCAAATGTAGTTGAACTGAATCAGTGTAAACCACATAACATTTGGGAATATTCTTCTTCGTTTCGCTTGTAACCACATTAACTTGCATTCATTTAGTCTAACCAATGTGAATCATATCAGTGAACATCGACGGCAATAACCATCAAATTGTTCTCGAATAGTTCCTTATTATCTCTTATATTTACCTTTCCATATATCAAAGACCAGATTTGATATTATTGTTTGCTACGATACCCTGAACTAATATACATAATACCGGTCAATATTGACTAAATTACATTCAATTCTCCAAATAGAGCTGGTAATCTAGCCAGATTTTAAGAGAAGATCCACCCTTGCTGATGTGTTAATCTTTAATTTATAAGTTGTTCTAGCGACCATTCATTCAATAGCCAAAGTCACTTCCTATATGAAAATACTGCATGATCAGTATAAGGTTTCTTGGAATAGTAGGCTAAATATTTTCCCACTTGTTTTTATGAATCATAAGGTGTATTTGGGGCCACAGAATTGTGGACAGCAACTGGCATTTAAAAACTATGATGATAAGCTAAACTTGAAACTGAACATTCCATGGTTCTACGAGCCGCCCTCCCCCTTTTTAGATACGATGGACAGATAACATATTATTTATGCCGGTGCCTCTGTACCAATTTGTCCAATCTCATACTATATTAGTAACATCGATCTTGATTAGCATATTGCAGAACAACATTTAAACGATTTTGAGTAGGGTATGGAAACACATGTTTCTGATGATTTTAGAAGCAATATGCCATCAAATTAATTATCTGTAACCCTGGTGCTAATTTAACCGTGTATATATTTAATTCCTTTGACATTTCTTTATTTTCGACCACTTGTTACATAACTTGTAACATAACTCTTTGAGATACGACTACTGTATAAATACTGTTTCATGAACTAATCGCCAAGAAATTTTATTTAGTTTAGAGATCGAATAAAAGTTATTAATGGTTTCCAAATCCACAAACTAATCCACTGAATAGTGCTCGATATGATCTAGGCCTATGTCATAGCGAATGAAGACTCCAAAACAAAGTCATCGAGGAATCGAAATCTCCAGTCCAGCATGAACCACCCAAGCCTTCGTTAATGAACCTGCCTACTCGAGTTCATCGTGTAACCATTATATCCTTCAATTGAGATTTAAATTTAAAAAAAAAAACATTCGAAACGAAATAAAAATAAAAATAAAATGCAGAACTGACCATTCATCCTAAGGAATGTGGAACAGTCTTAGTTTTGGACTAAACCCAGTTTAATCATCATTTTAGAATATATAATAGACCAAATGATGTGTCTGAAGATTTATACCTCCAGTTGTTATGTTCTTTAAAAAGAAGTATCACCGCCTTCCATCTCAATTGGGCCAGTAATATCGGTCAGTTCAATCACCTTCATTCATTGAGATTTATTTAGAACACTGCCCTTGAAAGTATTTATCCATGTGAATGTAAACATTAACCATACTCCATTGGGCATTACCAGCACGATACTGAGGTAAAAAAAAATCTGAAAAGTTTTGGTGTTGTGAAATAACTGCGACTGTGGATGGGGAATTTTAAAACCGAAACACCTTCTCGTTGAGCCTAATTTCATGGTATCGGACTGACTATCAGATTTTCTGGTCTGCCACAATTCATCACAAATGTGTCGCACTATCGCACTCTTGAGTAAATAGGTGGGCATTGTCACCATGGGGCCCTTTTGATGCATAAGAAGTCTCTCAGTTGTGTGGCCTAGTTTCCCTTAACTACTGACAAGAGTTCTGGCCCTTGATTTCAATAAATAGGCCTACACCACCGTCAACTTCAAGATTATTTCTGTGCCTATAAAAAGATATTGCGTTTTATTTTACGCCATTACGATTCTTAGCTCAGTTAAGCATTTTATCATGCTTCATGGTGATCTTGTAAATCTCTGAATCTTAGTAATGTGCTGCATTTTCATAGTGTGGCCTCCAGTTATCTCGTGTACTCTTAAGTGCAGAATATGTGACAGAAAGTTTGGCTGTTCCATTTAGGGTTGAAGAAAGTATCTGCTAATTATAAAAGCAATAAATCTTGAAGATTGAATGCGAATGGCTTTTTGATGATAACCACATTATAACTTGACTCCAATATATAAACACTAGTTTCAAGTGTTAACGACCTTGATTAGGAGACAAAAAACTTAAAATAACAATCTGTATATACTTAAACTCTTCAACCAATTTACATTATCATTAGAATAAAGGATACTAGTAGACTGAAGCATATAGCATCAAGGTTACTATTCCCTAGAGTTGTATTGGTCAAGCAAGCAGACTTGACATTCTTTGTGGTTATGCAATTAACTATTTGGTTGAAAATGTCCAATGATATCGCGTTTGGTAGCAGATATAATATTATGATCATGTTCAGTGTTGACCAAGCTGTGATATTTCCATGATACATAATATACCATGATATTTCTGCTCTGCTTAACTCTTTATTTGTTGGTGGCAATGATTGGGACTGAACCGATCTTAAGAAGAGAGCTAAACAGATCCACCGCAATTTATGTAAAATTGACAAGTTAAAAGCACGTGGTTATAGATGCTAACTCTAATTGCGCCATTGGTTTTTGGTTTCTATTGCCACTTAAACTTGAGAACTATAAGTGTGAATAAACTTCTTGAAATACGCCATGCGATCGACAACCTTGAACTGTATTGTGTCCAATTCATTATCCGCTTTTATTGTATTGAACTTAATTGACTATACATACTTTTACAGTTATCTTGACTAAAACATGCTGTTTAAAATGTGGCCCTACTTATACTGTTGGAGACATTAATAAAGGAAAAACTACTAGTAAACTACTTTAAAATTAAAACTATTAAGGGAATACCTTGATTTAAAAAGTTTATCTCTGTGAAATACCTCCAATTGAGATCTTATCTAGAAAAATAGAAGCTAGTGCCACTGTCTCCGTACAATTGTTTTATTGTCCTGTGTTGCATAGTTTCAGTAGACCTTCATTTATTTCGTATTTTTGCGAAATTGCTGGTAGGCCTATCTCATGCTTAACGTTTTCATGGCGAATCCATTTTCTGATAATATAGACCAAATTTTACAATAAATGTTATCTTATTCAAACTTATTTCCTTAACTTACATAACTTAAATATTTATAAGTCTTCATTCCTTTAACAATCCGTAAAGTAGGGTGCTGTTAGTAGACGTTTTGACATACTTTTAACCATAACAATTGTGTTCTGTAAACAGTGTTTTTAGACTCCAGGTTATAATATGTCTGGTAAAATTTAAATATCAGTCAATATTGAATGTCGTTTGCTTCAAGGGTGGCGATTTTCTCCAAAGAAATACCCAGACATTCTTTACTTGTCCCCTCCCTAAGTTCATATAGACTCATAGTATTATCGCCGCGCAACATGCATCACATGGAATTGAGTTTCTTTTGAAATGTTAAGAGTAAGATATTATATGACTATATAAATCAAACAAGAATTCAAGTTCAATTTCTTCAGCTTGATCCAAGGACGTTGACATCAGTCTTTCCAAATAATGAGATAAGAATTGCATGCAAACTATCTTTTACATCGTGTGTCTTAAGGAGGTTTGAGCGAATAACCTAATTAAATAAGAAGTTGCTAATTTTTTGCATGGTGGTAGCATAAAGTATCAGTATTGAGAAAATGCAAAATTTAGCATAGGTCACCGACTTTTTTTGAGATAGAGGGCGTTATTTCTGTAGGGGTGGGGCACGATACTTGACCTACTTCTGACTCTCAATTCACAGTGTTTTTACACTTCTATATTATTGATTTCTGCAAAAAATCAACATAATGTGATTCCAGACATTTCAGTAATACTTTGGTATCAGCAATATGCCAAAATACAAATTTTCAGACAAAAAACGCTTGGCAGGCCGGTTATTAATTAACCTTCCAGAGACACTCAAAGACCTATAACTTGCTTATCGTAAATTAAAATCCGTAAAATTTTTTAACTTCATGTACTCAATTATACAAGAAATCATGTAAGCCCAAAAAATTAGGGGGTCACCGAACTCATTCTCTATACAATCGGGCCTGAAGAGGGGTGGGGTCCAACAAGATAATGAGCTAAAGGAGGATAACTCTTTCAGTTCATTACTGTTTATTCATAATTCACATAGTTTTTCAATGACTAGTTTTTCCCCACCGAAAAATGATACATCAGATAATTCAATGCTCTCAACACCAACTGAAGAATCGGGTTCACGGAAACTAGGTGTCGGAGAATGTTTGTTTTCAAAGTAAATTGTTACCCAGGAAGAATGTTGCTATCCATGACTTTGTCTGGTGTCGTCATTCCGTTTGTAGGGTCGTGAGAGGAAGATTTGTCGAAGACACATTAGACTGGCTTTCTATTTTACATGTCCTCATCGATGAAACTTTTGTTTATTTCTCAAAGTGTGATTACTTCGCGAAATATTTTTACCCTTTTTTCGAGAAAATAATACATGGAGGCCGCCATGACACGGAATGTAGGTAAAGACGCGAGTATGGGACGTAACTCCGTCTGTAGTTTCTCGCGACACACGTGCGCAGTGGGATGCGCACAAACAATACGCTCCAACCTCCTTAAGTATGTACCATTATTAAGGTATCACGGATAAGATTTTAAATTTTTGAACCGTAGGTCAAAAGAAGAGTAATCTGTAGCAAGAGATTGTAAAGTAGCAAAGGATACATCGTTAGCATGTATTATAGCTAATTTATCCCATGTCATCTTGCAATATACTGAACTTCTTACTTTTTTGAGAGTTGAAAACCAGTGCAATCAGAGGATGGTATTTAAGACTGGTTCACACAATTATGGAAGCCGATAGCGGCCATTTGTTAACCGCGACTTGGCGAATTGGCGACTTTGAAATCCGGCGACTTGGCGACTCTGAAATTTCAAAGTCGCCAAGTCGACAAGTCGCCGGATTTCAAGGTCGCCAAGTCGCCAAGTCGCAATCTCGAATTTCTGGCGACTTGTTGAGTTGTCGAGTTGGCGACTTTGAAATCCGGCGACTTGTCGAACTTGGCGACATTGAAGAAAGAGGATGGCCGCTATCGGCTTCCATACACAATGGTTTCATACCCTTAAAGTACAATTATAGAGGTCCAAATATCACACATTACGTAGCCTTAATGTTGGCAACACTACGAAGATTGTTGATCAAATGAATTGCTGACAAGACTGCCAAGGCCACAATTAACATTTTCTTGGGTTAATGGACATCAGAATTGCCACTTTAAGACCTGTTACGATGATTAATACAATTATTTGAAATATTTTATCTAAAACTTGTCTATTCAGCAATTACCACTGTACTTAAAAACAAATTAAAACTTATTTTGGTTGAGCCAGAAATAAAATATTGTAATTTTTGGGTGGAAGAAAGGTCACCAGTCTGATGTAGCTAGATAAACAATACAAAGGCTAACAGTTTAAAGAAATTGGTTAAAATAATATAATATCAGCAGTATGTGTTATTAATAGAATGTAGAAAAATTATATTTTCATTTCTGTGGTATCTTAAATTAATCACTCCTGGTTTAGCTCACAATGCCCAGAATTTTGACAATTGTTTGGTGGAAGTTTCTACTTATAAACCCTAAGCATTACATTATCTTTTTATAGAGTTTGTATTGATGCACAGTCATCAAACTAAAAATAAATCTATCCGACTAGAAGGTATAATCAGTCACGAAAGTTATTTTTATAAAATTATTAGACTTATAAATTATGATGAAGAAACTTAATAAATGCGATCTTTATTGAAAGTAAAGTATAGCTTTGGATACTAATAACATTCGGAAAACCACATCCTCGTAATTTTGACGTTTATATTTGATATACGCCCAGCATTATATTAGTGTACCAGATATAGGCCTAGCCCAATAAATGTGTGAGAACAATTTATATAAGTGCGTATTATATCAATTTGTATACTCAATGCTCTCTCCTTGCATAATTAATTTGTTCAAGGTCATGGTCTAATCTAATTTTGAGAAATATAAATATTTATCTATAATGTTATGAATCATAACCTAATTAAAAGTCAGTGATCTAGAGTAGTTTCGTTGTGACCTTACCCCAATGTTGATGCAGAAATCACTCTGGTTTTAAGTTCTGATTCCTTGTCGGGATCATTGATTCGAAATAAACTTCAAACTACACGTATTCGAGAATGATTGCAGGTAGATATAATATGTCAATCATGAATCATGTAGTATTATCACCTATAGATTTCCTGTTTACTTTTTCTTGATAATTTCCAACATGATACTTGTTAAAACTGATAAATGGCCTTGGATGTAATATTTGTTAGTGTTCTTCATATATATCAAGTCCTGTTCCAACGAAGGTTCGTTGTAATATCTTGTAATTACTTTCTGGGGTGTTTCTCTGATTGTTTTGGATGATGAGTGTTAATGAGAATCATATTGTTGGCTTTGTGGATCCCTTGAAATTTTCTACTCTGGAACCTTTTTTCCTGTAACATGTATCATTAACACACATACGAAGATCAGACCCTAATTAAAAGAAAAGTAACTTTTGAGTCCGTTATTTGCATTGGGTAGCGTTTATGAAGCCTTGTCAGTGTACATTCTAGGTGGTTTCTTTTCGCTTTATCCTAATCTAAAAAAGGATGTGATGTCGCTTTAAATGAGATCAGACACCATAAAATGTACCTAACTCACGTATAAGTGTTATAAATTGGAATAGTACGCCTGATAATTAGCCCATGTACATATAACAGGGGTCATGTCTCGGCGAACTTGGTACTTGAAACCTGGATGATTCACGTTCTATGAATGTTTGTTGTGTTTACATGCGACTACAGTATTACCTAATACTTATCTACAGTAGGTAGAGATAAATAAAATTGACCTAGTTTCGATTGAATCACGCCCTTAAACTATGTAACATTATATGGGTCAAGTCATTCTCATTATAATCATTAGTAATCAAGATTGGTTAAGGGTTTTATAAAGGTACTGGTCTAGGTCACAAGAAGACCCTGGATTGGTAAAAGATCTGTAGTTATTTCAAACGTTCCTATTTAACATTATGGGATTGTTGGCCCTTGATATTATTACAAGGGTTGTAACTCTACTAATATGCAGTGTCCCTATATGCACAACATTTTTTTTGAAAGTGACGCTTATTTAAATTGACTGAAGGGAAAGTAGAAAACGTAAAAGGGTAGATTTGTTCTAAAGAGCAATTTTTATTTCCCAAGCAAATCGCGCTGAAAATTCCGAGCGTGGCATGCTTGTACTGGGGATTTTCAAATTCGAACGTTTGGTAAATATTAAGACTAAGAAACTGTCATGAACTTCTGAACCATCTAATCATGTTACTTGAGTATAATAAACCTTATGTGATTTTAAATTTAAGATCTTCTTGCCATCTGTCGTTGTTTTTATCAACGAAATTTACATTCAGATATGCCAATCCGATTGCCTTTCGACATTTATTAGATCAATCCGAATTTATTCTAATTTGCCCGTGTAAAACATTTACATGTATTTCCAAAGTGTATATTGAAATTGATGGTTATTGTATCTAAATGTGCTACAATAAGTCTTCAATGTCCATGGAGTAGTAACAATGATACAACAAGAAACGTAAAGTCACGCAGTCTGTCCAGTGGTATCCATTTAGGTTCAGTTCTTGTAGGTTTGTTTCACTGAATGCCACAATATATTGTAGGCCTACATATTACTGATACAATTCTGGGGCTTGGGCTCTTTCGATCATGTAAAAATGGTCCTTTCTTGAATTTGAAAAAAAAGCTGTTTTAACATTATATGTAGGGCCTACACCTTTAATACCTAAGAGTGTGAATGTCCCGCTGCTATTACGACTTTGATTATAAATCAGTTCGTGTACTAAAAAAGTTGAAATGAAGCTTTTACTGGTAAGAAGTTTTCAGCTCTAAACAGTATATTTTATGGTGCACAATTATTTGGACATATCAATTGATGTCAATTTTATTGTATTACAGTTCAAACCACCATTTTTTGATGCGATGAATAGTATGACTGTTTCTTCTAATACTAATATGATATTGAAACCGGGAGGTTTTCCAGTTCCGGAGCAGTCGAAACAACTTGTACTTATTTAATCAGGAATTTTTGGATAACATCACTTTTTTTCAATCAACCACACAGCCTATGAGTTCTTGTTCACCATTCTTTTATTATTCATCCTTTATTCATCCATTTGCTCTTACGTTCATTGATCCCGTGACTAAACAATACCTTATGACCCCCTTTGATACAATAACTACTATCTTACAGAACGTCTTATAGCCTGTGGGCTTTTAACCCTATACCTGTCTAATTTTGTACGATATTGTCAAAGAAATTCTTTGAAAGTTACTCAAAAAGACACATTATAATGGATACACCTTTTAATTAAAGTTAATAATAAAAATAGTTGTCAATTTTACCACCCCAGCTACCTCTCGTGTATGATGGAGTCTTGATAAGGTCTAATAAAAAATCCAATCTCTTTGATATATAAGTAAAATATAGCTTATGTCGTAAAATATAACTCGTTTTGTTCATTCTTTTAATTTGCTCTTTGAATTGGTCTAGTCCCGTCTCGTCTCGATGTACAGATGTTTACAAAACACAGGGACTTGATGTCTAACTCAAGTCACAGGGTCTTGATTTTATTTTAGAATTACTGCCTTGGCCTTGGCCAAAATTTCAATTATTCATGCCCCCCTTTTTCTTTCTTCCTTTTCTCATTTTAACATTAGTTCTCCAGTTCTTCATTTTCCACACCCACTTTCCCTAGTTCCTCGGCTGCTTACTTCAACACCAAAGTTTCCTACTGGCTCTCCTCAAGTTTCACACGTTTAACCATTCTCTTTTTTCTAGTTCTCTCTCTCCTTTTTCTCAGTTCTCATTGTATATACTCATTACCACACTCACGTACTCAGTAATCCTTCTTGCTGTTCCTCTGTGCTCACACTTCACTTAGTTTAAGCGTGTAGATTGTTTTGCTTTCTCAATAGTCTCTGAAATTATTTTGTATCGTTTCAAATAATATTTGGATGTCACGTTTGGTTTTTCTTTTGCTCAGATATTTGAATACTTGATCGCTATCCAGAAACCTTACTACAAAATATTACTGTTTCGCTGATCATGCTACTGTCGTTCGTCGAAGGTATTGTTTTAACAAAGGCCTCTTGTCGTTAGTAAGAGATGAACAACGAAAGCTCTAGATTTCAAAGAACTTTCTTTCAATAGTGAGCGTGGTTGTTATAACAATATACAAGTGGAATTAAGAAAGGACAGGCCGAGGTAAATCATTAGTGTGTCAAGCATTATCATTTAATTAAATAATTTATTATCCAATAAGGGAAAGTAATTAAAGAAAATAAAAACTGAAGTATGTGTTATATGAGACAATTAACATATATAAAGTACACTTTATTGGCCCCGAGTATATCCATATTATTCTTCTCAAATACTCTATTAATATAGAAAATTAAAGACTAATTTTATTTTAGTATTTATGACGCTTTGAGTAATTTACTATATGGTCCGCTGCCGACATTTGAAATGAAAGCTTTATTGAACAATTCTTATATGTTTTCACTTTTATTTTGGGTCTATCCAATTGTATCTGCGCTGTTAACAGATTTCCGTACGTGTATTGGTGACAGCTCTTAATTTCCTGTACATTTTATATTGATCAGTTGTACTTCTCTGTACATCTGTACTTTTCAGTGCCTTATTCTAAACATGTTCAATAGCCCAATTAGAAGAGTGTCAGATAAACTTTAATTTAATTTATTAAAATGCATCACGAAGGTTACATTCAATGGCAACAGAAGGGCGTTCATTTTGAATTGTGTTTGCATTCGGACATTTAGTTCACCAGTAAGTCACATTTACACACTATTCTAGAGTTGAGCAAGAAATAGTTCGAATAAATTTCAACAACGTGCCAAAACTAATCGTCTAGGTAAATTAAATATGATATAAATAAAATAGGTGTGTAGTCTGTGGTGAAAGTAGGTGATCAAGTACTATATATATAAAATAATACACTGCTTTTCTAGACCCAGTACTATTTATTGTTAGAAATAAAATACCTATTTTAAAAAGACTGGATTGGCTATCACGATGTGTTTAGCCAGACCCATTAATCGTCCAAAACACATAGTCTTCTTTTCATCCTATCATTAAACCGAATTAGTCTGGTCTGAGTTAAATGTAGAGTTATTTGAGTACCGTTTATATTCCCAAAGATAAATGACTTAGTCTGGTTAAGTGTCTGACTACTAAAAGTGTCTGTCCTATGTTGATGACCTGCGAAGTTGTTCTTTAAAGAAAGGAGCAGAAAAAGATCCTGTTGTATACAGGCTTTTTCGTTCTTATCCTTATTATGCTTCCCCAGTCTACACTTTATTAATCTTAAGCAGAAATGGAAGAAGTATAACTCATTTTCATTTTTTTTAAATAAAAATTTCAAAATGTTGGTATCTTGTCTATGCATCGTTACTAGCAACTTCAGCATCATGTATGAACATCATGCCTTGTTGAATTCAGTTAAGGATCGCCAGGAAACCGGAAGTTAACAAGTGACTGCAGATCTCCAATATCTTATATATCAAAATCGATTTTCGATAATTGGTCGACTAAACAACGATTTGAAGGTTGTTTATCATTACTTCCATACAGTTTTTCCATGTTATTCGAGCGATCAACTCGGGTCATTCTCTGGTCACTATTTACTAACTGACGGTTTTTGTTGACTTAATGTAGGGTTTGCTGAAGGCATATCTATTATTTACTACAATCACGATTAGAGAAGCAAACAATCTCATTGATTGACAAGCTTATTATTGCGTTGTGATGAAGGCGGTATTTTTTATTCAATCGGCTTTAATGATGTTGATCATGTGAGGCTTACCTATCCAATTCTTTTTCTTGGAATTGGCTGAGATACTCATTTGCCCTTTTTTCGGATTGTAAACACAGATAAGGCTTTCATTGATTAAATATCTTTAAACCGTGCTGCAGGACATTCTTTTCCCGTATTCCATGAAATATGCATACCGAAAATACTCTAAAGATACCTGAAATTACTGGTCAATATTGTGAAAGGGATGTGTCAAACATACTTTTTCTGGTGACCAGTATTTAAAAACAATACACAAAGATCGATTTGCCAAATAGTAAACATTCCTTAGAAAGATAGTATATTCACAGGATATATCCAGTGGTCAATTTTGTCCTAGCAAGATGAAAATGGTATACCGAAATCAGCATGCCTAACACAAGTGTGAATAGCTCCACGTCGTTGCAGCTCTAGTAAAGTGAAGGCAAAGTATCCCTTTATTGAAAATACTATATAATCGTCCATCTTTTTTAGCCAAACTATGTGAAGAAATGGTGGAAAGATTTTGGTGTTAAAGAAGAAACTCTTCTATAGACAGACCAAGGTCACGTGCAGAGAACATACATCCTTTACAAGATTTATCTGGTAAAAATGTGAACATTAAAAATTAAAACTTATTCAACTTCGTATCGCATCTTTAACCTTTTTTTAGGGTGACTTAATTCAAGTACTGATGTAAGCCCCTTATATAGAATATAATAAAGGTTTGTGAAGTAGTCTTAACCTTAATGTTAACGTATAGCTAAATTGATATTCAAGTACAATAGGTTTTGAAAATTATATAGGAAAATTAGGGTTCAGGTTTGGTCAGCATTAGAGACTGAAATAGTACCCTCCAAATTGTGTCTTTAAAATCCGAGAAGATGCACTTGGTGTAAGTGCTTAATTGACGTTTACTTGCTCCTTGCATTGAGGGCTTGCATATATTCATTGAAATGTTCGGGTTGTTTAGGTTAGTTTCGATGTCTATGTCACAGCCTCCGTAAAATGACCTGCATTCGGCAATGCCCTGACAGAATATATTTGCCCAGTAAGATTCTGAAACGTAAAATATGTAGCTGCATTTTCATTGTCAAAATCAAGCTAGTTAGCAAAATCTCGGACTTCCAACTTTTTAGAATCAGGCCAAAGCCAATTTCGCCCTTGAAGTATTAAATAATTTGAAGTAGGTTACAGCCTGAACATCAAGATAAGATGTTAGCATTATGTAGCAAAGCTTGTTTTTGTTTTCAATGATCTATCCTCATATTATATTATTCGGTCGACCAGTTGTTGAGCTGTAAATCTCATATATAAAGGCTAACATACTAATTGACCTATCTTTACTTATAGAAATGTATGATTTATTGTTCGGATTATGAGACATCAGTTTAAAAGGGGTCCGTTGAAATCTATAGGTGGATCCTAAATGGTGGTAAAAAAAAATAACACTGTTTCATTTTAATATTTTGGTTAACTTGTATTAGTATTCAGTCGTATATTGGTCGAACTTGTATATTATATATAACTGATAATTGTATATTATTTGTATATGTATTTATTTGCATGTATATTTCATTTTTAATAATGTGATCTAGCACATACCGATGTTCTTGCCTCCGAGCGAGCGAGACTACCGAGGGAAGCAAACGAAATGACATGTTACCACGTTTCTATTTGAAAATGAGTGACTAACATTACATAACATACCAAACAATTTTCCACAATGGCTCTATTCAAATTCAAACAGTTGTAGTTAAGCTTGTTTGTATTTCCGTAAGTTTTCCTAAAGAGCTAAATCTTGTTCTGAAAAGAATTTATCCCAAATATTTATATACTTAGTGAAAGTAGGCCATCTATTAACCTATTTTAATAATGTTGGCTGGCGTTCAGAATCAATAGGATCAAAAATTTTGCTTTAATAGTTATTATTTATAGTTGAAATATTTATAGCAGATCAGAAGTAAGTTTAAAGGTGGAATTCCATCTTTTCCTTTTATTCTTCATTAAGTCTTTCATGTGCATTAATATAAGTATTATTGTCAAAGCGGTTAACCGTATTTCACCCATTTGATGGTTGGGTGTTACTACCTTCCTTGGTTTCAGTGAAACCATGCAAACGTTAGAAATTCAACATTAATTTGCATCCGATACATGTTATTTTTAATTGTGGATTATGAGTATGTCTTGGTTAAAGAGGTCAAATTGAAGCGGACATAAGATTCACGTTATTTCACTTGACGAATGTGAATCCCATTCCTACTATTTTTGTTGTATAAGGCAAGGCTATTTCAGTATTCCACAAATCAATAATGAGTGATTAATAATCCTACTGCGTGATAGTCTAGATATCTGGTAAGCTTTTCTGGTCTAGTTCAAATTGCGGTCAGAGAAGTAGGAGGAGGAAAACTTAGATTTGATACCAGGAGGCTTGCGGATAAAGTTATAATGTGACTATCAATCGGAAACATTCTGGCGTTCCATTTTATCATTGCATATCTAAGACAGTCTTGTTCATACATACGTGAGTAATCAGAGCGAAGGTGTGGTCAAGTTGCTCGATAGCAGAGTGACACAAGCAAGATCTTGCAACGTAACACAGTGTACTATAACACATTTTGCCATTTGAATCTTTCCAAGAGGAAAGCATCAATTCAGAATATTTTAAGATTGATTTACCCTCAAGATAGACCATGTCGGGTAGAATATGTCGCCAGGGTTCTTGTAGTTTGGATATGTATGAAAATGATTCAAATAATTGGTATAAGCTGAAAGTGACATCTTGAACATAATTCTTCATCATCAAGTGACCTTATCATTCATTTTGTGGATGGAATACGAGCTTAAAAGTAGTGGGCTTTCTTCGCATAGCAGTAATGGCGGTCTGCGATTATTTTGCGTATATCACACCTGTCATCACAATCAACGTTAGCAGTATGTCCATTATTTTCATAATTATATAATAGTTGGTTGTTTTTGCAAAACAGCTTGAGTGAGGAACCGACTAAAATACCCATGTTCTCTTGATATCTAAGAGTGAATTTATTAATCGAAATAATGTATTATAAATTAAAGACATAATTGTAACTAGATAAGTTTTGTAATCAATCTAATTTAGACGTAACAAATAAATCCGATATAAAATTACTTTCTTATTTTTATGAAGCAGACATTGAATAATCCGAACTACTCTAACTTAAGACAAATATAACAATCTTGTTCATAGCAAACTAAAAACAATCTGTACCTAACAGGCACTATACTTCTCGCCCATTGCACGAATTATGAGTTATTATTTTTTCTAATTTCAGATCAGAACAGAAGAAAAATACCCAGCAGATCCAGACCCTCTATCCCAGTATTTGCTCCACCCTAGGCCAGTAAATCTGGGAGAATCAATCTCTCCCTTCCCCGAAATCTAGTATACGTTTGTAAATGCCCCTTTATTCGTGTTAACCCATATTTTGTTTAAGTTGGTTGTAAAATTTCACTTTTTCCTGAAAATGATGTTTTTTAAGGGACCTTACTATGCCGTTGTATCTTGAGCGCCTAATAATGTCAAACATTAGTTCGGGTAAAAGATTGAATTGCCGTTGATTGATTTGCTGGAGAGATTTGTCAGATAAGTCATAAAATTTTTTAACTGAGAACTGTTCGATAGTCCTTTAGTTACTAAATTGGCATAAAGATAGGTTACAATATTGGTAAGCTGTGACAGTTCTGAAGGAATGGTTCGAGGATATGTATTATCAAGTAACTTCTTCAGGAATAGCAGAATATAGAATCAAAACTATCCACGTCTTTCTTAGTTCAGTCTGAAGTACAACATTTTTTTTTCATTTCACATGTAAGTTTTTTCAGAAAATTCGGATCATAATATAGTTAAGTGTAAGACAATGGTAAATGTGGTTCGAATCCCATAATAAGATCATTATAAGACTATAATGTTTCTCACCAGACGATATAAAATATAATTTAATACATAGAAACAATAATCAGACTCTTTAACAAATGAAGATGATGAACGATACATCATGAAGTGATAAGAGAAAATGATTTAGATTTCTAAAGATAAGTCTAGAATCATTTTTAATGATGATTAAAATAATGCCTTCCGTTCTGAGATGATGCATTGTCTCATAGACATAGTGCAGATTGATAAGGTATCTTTGATTGTCTTTGGTAACGATGTAAAATTTATTATCTGATCATGATAATAATTTCAACGGTGTGGAACAGTTTGAATAGTTTCAGAATTCAATCTTATAACTCAACAACAGAAACATCCAACTCAATCTCCAAGAAACTTTTCTTTCTCATTCGGAGTCATCATGATAAGGCGAAACGCCGAAACCTGATGTTCTACATAATGTGCATGTTTAAGATTTCCATTCTCTTAACTTGTAATTCCACGAATAAAGCCTTAACAGCAATTTGAGCCTATTTGAAACGTATGTCTAATCTTTCAATATATCGAATAGAGTATATTTTCCCAGACTATCGAATATTTCTCGTAATTATCATTACAAGATTCACTGTCCCTTAATCGTTATGACCAGTGCGTGTTATATTTATCTCTTTTAAGAGATTACCTTTCCCAATTGAATGTCATCAATTCTTTTATTGAAAATCTAACTTTGAACCTAGCTTACGATACCCTATTCTGCTTCATTGAGGCTGACAAGGTGATCGGAACGCTCTGGGTGAATTTCAATAGTTAACCACTTAATCCATCTATTCACCTCTTTACCTGATAATCTCTGGGCGAATAGTTATTTTTTAAACTTGTTTGACGAAATATAAAGGAAAAGATTAACGCCATTGATGAGGAGTGACTCTTCAAGTTATATCTGACCACCAAGACTGTTCAAGATATCATTTGACACGGCACAAAGGTAGCAGATTATATGAAACAATCTATAACTGTCTCTAATTTCGAAGGAAGCTCTCCAAATATGGTAGTTTAGGAGAGCCCAATTGAAGATTCCTAATGTTGTAGCACTCTTAAAAGACCCACCTTTTTCACATATTCCTAAGAAAGTAAAGCAAAAAACCTATGCAACGACTAAGTAAGACACCAAGGAGATGTAGCTTAATTGGCTAGATTTCGGTCTCTTGACTACTTCAGTTTGACCAGCTGTACACAAGAACTGGTAATCCAGAAATGTTCGAAGTATGCCAAGAACCAGATACTAGACAGGATCGGCATGTATTTAATTCTTAAAAATCAACGCCACCAATCGACTAGTCGACCAGTTTCAATTACGAGGAGAATGGTTCATAAATCGTTGGTTTGACTAGAAGGTGAACACGGTACATATTACTAAAATTATAAACAGTAATAATATATGTATTGACCAGTGTCCGAGATTAAAGAGAGTTTAAGTAAATAGTCAAGTGTGGGGGTGTAGATTAGTCAGTAGATATTGTATTAAAGAGGTATCTTACCAGCCTTTACTACTATTACTTTACTAGCAGAATAGACATGATCAGAAATCTAGTCTACAACAAAACATCATCTGTGGATATTCAGTATTTTAAAGCAGGGTTCCTGCAATATTGAACATTGTAACAACCTGTATTAGGCATTTGTGGGGGGGGGGGGAGGGAATCTTTAACTTGTACAGACTGGTAAACAACGCATCTCAATTTTTTGATATGCAGACATGTTTGATATAGTGTGATATTCGGACGAGGACTTTTTATGTTTTGATGTTAAGAAATTTATTTGGAATGATGTCGACTCGTTATTGAATAAATGGTTTTACGAGCATCAGAAATTTTTCTGTGTGGCAAAGAAAATATACCTTTCTCGTTTAGAGTTATTTAGGAAGTTATTTGCTTTTAATGTGTTATAATCGTGGTCCGCCAATACTTTGACCTACATCACACCTCACCCACAAACCAGTTCTCCCTGTTCAAAATAATTCAATTATATAACTGACCAACATAAATTTAACTCAAGACTAGACATGTATTATCAAATCAGTTTGTATAATATATTAGCCTACATACTATTTAATTAAAATCGAAGTATCTGTTCAAAGCATCATTTGAAAACTCTAGAGTCCAAACTTGGGTGTCATTTGGTGATAACCAGGAGGTTTTCTCGCTTCTCCAGAAACATTTTTAATACTCGAGGTTCAAAATTAACACACAAGTAAACATTTTCCACCGATATACAAAGACCAAGGACCACAGAACGTATATCAAATATCAAATTTATCCTTATCAAATTGTGAATTATGCATAACCTTTTCAAATGTTTTCTTTGCAAATTCAAAACCAGAAATGTTGAGGCCATTTCCTTCTACGGTCTGATGAATTAAACCAAGTTCCACAAATAGTTATTGATTACCAAAAACTGTTGACCTCATGTCTACCTCTCATACATGGAATGGTAAATAAAGTACACGTTTATTTATTGAAGTGAGTGATGACCACTAAGTGACCAGTTGAAATAGAAAATGAATTGGATGATAGCCAATAGTGATACATAAATCGGGGTTAAAAAGAGAAAGTAGGGCGGGTTATTAGAAGAAAATATTGATATAGTACATCATTGAGTTAAACATTGATATTGACCCAATTTCAAGTGTTCGGATTATTTCAGATGTGACGAGATTAATTTCTTTATTTCGAATTAAAGTCCATTTAAAACTTTTAACAGACTATCAATAAAGAAATTAAAGGATGTACCATAAACCGACAGATGACCAGTACATCTGTGTCATATTGGCGGAGGACCGTTTCTTAATACATATATATAACGTACAATACTTGATACACATCAGTACGATCTGTTCCAGGCACTGATAAGGCACAACGGATAACCTATACGATATTTAGGTTATATAATTATGCTAAGAAGAGTAATTTAAAATAATTCGAGTGACAATAACACAGTTACTTTCTTAAGAATGGCTGACCTACTTGTATTATAGCTAGGTTCATAATTAATAAATTAGTGTCCCAAGATAGCTAAATCTTTATAAATCAATAAGGGAGCTAACATAGATATTTTATTTAATTCAATATAATAAGGTATAAGCCTAATGGGCAATAAGCCTTGTTCATTGATAGTTTAATTTTCAATTCTGGATCAAACCATTCCCATTACTGTAATGAGTTCATCTGTGAAAATTATTTTCGACTGCTAACAACTGCAAACCACTCAGATGATTCAAGCTAATCTGGACGACAACCAGGTCCTGATGCTCTGAATTAAAACCATAAAGACTGATGGACAATTTCTTTTTCTAATAGTCTGTCAAAATACATCCAGTAGGCAGGAATATCATTTGATGAAAATCATGTTACTCCCAGAAGCAAGCTGGATCTAAGCTCCCCTTGTGGATTTCTGCATTTCTATAGAAGTAGCACAACAGATTCTTGAAATAAATCTTTATTCTAAAGTTTCAATCATTCATCAAGGTTTATTACAAAGAGGAAATCACGATATTAATCACAATAATTATTATATAAAATTAGAATACTGTGTGATTTATTAATGATATTTTAACATTTGTAGAGATCAACAATTGTAAGGTTTCTTAACTGTGAATATAATAATAGTTGTTAAAGTAGCATTTGACGAGTTCTAATAAAAATGATCCTGAACCTAGAGTGTAATACAATTATGTTAATTTGGTTCAATGCAATAATATTTCACGGTTCTTGTGGACCGAAATGCACATTTTTGGTAAAATCGACTTTTACCAATAATGTTTAAGTTTTGGAATGGCTTGTGGCTTTCAAGATAAGCACTTTTTTGAGGAAAAAAATGTTTAGGGGCAGTTACATATTTACAACGTTGTCTGGCGTCTGAAACTTTGAGGCGTGTACCAAAAATCAGTATAATCAGTTCAAAGTACTAGATAACCATCCGATCAATTTGTACAATGTGTAAAAACCTATAAATCTCCTACTTGGATATCACATTAATGTAACTAACAGATCTCTGGAGGAAATTAAACTACACAAATTACCTGGTTAATATCTACCCTCAGATCGATTAGCCTGACACCCAGGGACGAATCATTTCTATCATTATAGTACAATGTGACAGATCCACAGTGAAATTGTGTAATAGAGGATTTGTGCCCTATATCTTAAGCACGGTTGAACCACAGGGCGCAGGTGTCATACGTTAATGTCTTATCGGTAATTTGGATAATAAGTTTTAAAGATGATTTTCTGGATGAAGGCGTATATAGGCCAGACATCGACAAGACCGAGATAAAATCAAGACTTAAAATATAACCATACAGCGACAATCACGGACCAATTTTTCGAGGTGTATTAAAATGAAATGGTTCTATCGTGTTTCAAAGGCCTCTGTCAATATCTGTATTATGGTGGAATTACTTATGATATACGTATGCTTGTGAAAATACAATGATAACGTTGTGGCGCCAGGAAGCACGGAAGTATCCAATGCCATCTTATATAGGCTACTTGGCCAGTTGATTGTAATGACATTTGTATATGTAATTTCAAAAACTACAATTAGTTGGAACGATATTTAAATGATCTAACTTGAAGCTATATGTAACCGATACACTTACAAGAAAACCATATTTGATAACATTCTAGTTTTAATAAATTCATCTAGATTTGCCTTAGATGCGAAATGAATTCAAATGATTAAACAAAATTTGATCTGATTGTGAAAATACACGCCTGCAAATTTCTTAGATGGTTCGTAATAGTAAAATAATTTAATTAACCTATCTGTTGTTGATCTGTCTGGTTTTTGACCTTGAAACGGTTGAATAAATCAATAAAAACAACCAAATCAAGATTAAAGTACACTTAATAAGATATTTAGTATGTTAAAAGTTTTAGAATAAAAACATATATTTTTCAACCCAACGGAAATCCGTAAATTGCAGTTTTCGCTAGAAGAAAACTTCTTAACGCAAGGTTGAAATAAAAATCTGGACAGTTGCCTACCCTTATAGCGATCCTTGTACCCCAACGTCCCCCTACTAAGGAGTTTTGATTTATATTTGAACTACATGTAATACAGTATAAGATATATCTTGCCTATTGGTAATTAAACACCTTGTTATGATAACCTACTGTAGCGGTAGTTCATTTCCTGTTTTATTGAGAACATACAGGATGGTCACTGACAATTGACAAATCAAACAAACTGAATACCTGGATAAGTAATCTACGTCTTGTCAATTGGATAAGTAAAGGCAAGAAATGTATTAGTAATAAAGCAGGCTTAATAATGTTTGACCTTTTACAGAAGAAAGGGTTCTGGTTTATTAAGTAGTTTATGAGTGATCTGATCCAAAACAATGAGTATAATTTATAAATTCAGAAAGATATGGGAAAAAAAACGTAATTTTCCAGTGCCTGTAACTATTCATCAATAGGCAGCGGTTTGATAATAGACTCCCTGATAACAGAGTTTAGAGAATAACCTTGTATAATTTCAAACAGAGCAGAACACATGTTTATGTTGAATGATTGCGTTTGAGTTTTTTCAGACGGCTATTACCTCTATGTTATCAGGAAATAATCATGAAACATGGATAATTAGTTTAAGATGGCAGCTTCATGGTTTAAGGGGCTTCACAATAAATAATGTGGTTGATATATTGATGCTTTTGAGAAATTAAAATTGAAATCATCGCTTTCTAAAAAAATGGACAAATGAACATTTTTTTTTTAATTTTTCATGTCACATATCTATTTATCTTTAATCTTGGCTTTACACAAATAGTCATATGGTTTTAAGTTTTTAAGAATTGAAGTAGCCCATACAAGAATGAATAAATTTGAAAATATTCAATAACCAATTTCACTTTCTCAAAGAAAACACTATAAGATTTGACAAGTCAAAAGTGCAGTGTAATAAACATGAAATTGCAAATGTAAGCTCATAATCAGACCAGATATTCAATGTCGTTCATTAGATTCAATCATTCATTGAATTCGGATTTCCTAGTCTATGCAACAGACTGTGTAATTGTCTTCGGCTTTACCCTACGCCAATGCTTCTTAACAACACTGCTTAGCATTTCTAGTTTACAATCGCACAATATGTTGCAGGAAATCAAAATGAAAATAAGTATTTGTATGACATGAATTAAGGAATATGTTCTTTAAAAGTATGAATCATGAAAAACTTATGAGTTTCTTGTACAAATCAGGTGACCTTGAAAACCTTGTGACGAGCTGTATGGTTCTCTATGTTGTAAAGTCTAGAAACAGCTTGCACAGCGTGAGATCGTTACTTGATACCCTTTAGAATGAAATTACTTTCAAACTTTAAAATTACAAAAATATGCACATTTTATAAATATTGATGAAATCTGCACGCGCCATCTGGAACAGGAAACGTGCTCGTAAACCATTCAGCAGAAGAATTTTGTCGCGAACATCACAAAGACAACATACGCAACAAAAAGTTCTATTTCAGAAAGACTGGAAGTAATTGACAATTTAAAGATTAAAATTTTTCTTCTATTTTAACCTTTTAAACAAGTATACAATTTCACTGGTAATTTTTTTGTGTCTGTTCGCACGAGCTGTCAAGGTAGCCACCCGTTTTTCTAGTTCTGTTTACAATTATCACGTGACAAGTCAGTTGTCATGGTTTTAGGAAATATGTTATCTTCTTGAATGGAATTGTTTGAATTCTGAAGTGATTCTGCCATTACAAATCATTGTCTTTACTGCCGGATAGGCGGCCGTTTTTTGGTTTTACAAAATGGTTAAAAGATTTCCCCGTGATAATAAGTTTCAATCTTTCCTGTCGGTCAGACGGTCTTAGAACTTCCGCTAACAGAAAATTGATATTTGTTCTTACGTTTGTTCTTATCTCTGCTTTGAATTTCAAAATGTTTATCTGGTGGAATATTAGTTTTAGATTGTAATCAGAATAGAATTGATGTTGACAATATTAGATACTTAAGCTTAGGATGCCTCCTTAATTATCATAGCCATACCATCTAGTGTGTTTTTTACTCTTACTAAGCTTATTAAGAATACCATGTATGGAATGATATAAGAATGTGCAGGGTCAGAGACTACAACAAAATTGCTATCTTGGTTCAACTTCAATGAAATCATGCAACCTCTAGAAATTGTGGCCTTCACTGTTTTTCTGATAAAAACGGCAATTTGTAAACAATGTTAAAATCATACTTGACAACTTGAGATGGCATTTTCTACAGTCATAACTTGTGCCGTGTCAGCAATAACTTGGGAAGCCTAGTAAGTTTAAAGTGTATAATAACTTTCACAGGCTGTTTTGTAGTGTTGCAAGGTATACCGTTGGGGTTTATTTCGTAGATCTACATTGATATATGTATGGCATTTTAACTCGTATCTGATTACAGTGGGCTGGGACATTCCCCCGGGATGTTGAACTTGCATCCATTGACAGAATATAACACATGCCAAGCGTATCGCGGTCGGCCATTTTAGATTCTGACAGCCTCCAGCCTTGCTATCAGGTTTCACCATTTTTTGATGTCGTGCAAGCGAAAGGCCGTCTGCCACACGACTATCGAATGTCTAACACCCATGGGGAAAGTTTTATTCATTAAATAATGAAATCTTTAAAAGATTTTCAAGACCGAGAAGATTCTTGAGATTTTTCCTCAAATTAAAGAGTGACAGGCTGCTAAAACGATGATGAAAAGGCTTCAGTTCCATGCAAAATCTTCTACAGTAATTATGACACACTTCAAGGACAGTTTTGTTACGCCAAGTCAAAGAAAAGCTGCTCTAATTTTTAATAAGAAAATTTTATCATGTTGGTACTTTATACGCTTTCAAAAAATTTCGCACTAGCACGCTCATTTGTATAGCATGATAATGAAGTGAGACACTTTGGTCCCTAAACGATTCAAAGTGTTTATACATGTTAATTGGCAATCCAATATTCTCTGATTGCACATTCCCTTGGCGTTGCCAACAGCTGATAAAGGTACAAAAGTGATGGACAGAAAATGGATTTCAACTATCTCATAAGTTTATTCAACTTCACGAGTATAGTTTATTTAACCTGTCTGCAAATAAGAGGACCAAATTATTCAAGGTCATCTAAAAACCATAAAATACGGTTAAAAATTAGATTATTTGATCGACTTTGTTAAGACGAAATAACCTAAATTTGTCTCGATAAAATTTATTTAAAAAGCGACTAATGAAACCTAGAAAGTGTTTTATTATACTACATGTATTTCTATACAACTACGATACTAACAAAACAAACGCACTGGTTTTATTTATCGATCAATTAATATAATATGCGTTGTCACTTTTGTACTTTAGGGTTCCTGAAAAAGCTAGTTAATGGAGATAAGTTAATTCTACAGACAGAACAAGGGTTTCAACCTTTTAATTTCAAATTTTTACCCCTCTTCCTCCTATTTTCAGTTTAAGTAATTCAGAAGTCATGTCTCATGTCTCAATGATCGAAATTTCATGAAATTCGAACCCATCCAAGATCTTTTCAATATGAACAAGCATACCAAGTTTCATTGAAATCCGATGAAAACTGTGGTCTCTATTGTAGCCACAAGCAATTGTGGACGGACGGACGGACGGACGTCCGGACAGACAGGGTCAGCCGCAATATACGTCCACATTATATGTGGGCATATAAAAATGTTTGGATAAACATTGTAGCCTGTAATACACCCACAAGCTGAATTTGACGAATTCTCTAAGAAAGGGGGCATAACTCACCAACCGTAAAAGTCAGAAAGCTGATTTTCGAAAGGAACCGAGATTTTATGATGACAAAGACACCTACCAAGATTCGAAAAGATCAGGAAAAAATTGTGGCCTGTATCGCACCCACAAGCTGAATTTGACGAAGTTTCGCTAAAAAAAGAGGGCATAACTCACCAACCGTAAAAGTCAGAAAGCTGGTTTTCGAAAGGAACCGAGATTATATGATGATAGAGACACATACCAAGTTTCGAAAAGATTGGACAAAAATTGTGGCCTGTATCGCAGACACAAGCTGAATTTGACGAATTTTCGCTAAAAAAGAGGGCATAAACAAGCTGAATTTGAAGAATTCTCACTAAGAAAGGGGGCATAACTCACCAACCGTAAAAGTCAGAAAGCTGATTTTCGAAAGGAACCGAGATTTTATGATGACAAAGACACCTACCAAGTTTCGAAAAGATCAGAAAAAAATTGTGGCCTGTATCGCACCCACAAGCTGAATTTGACGAAGTTTCGCTAAAAAAAGAGGGCATAACTCACCAACCGTAAAAGTCAGAAAGCTGTTTTTCGAAAGGAACCGAGATTATATGATGATAGAGACACATACCAAGTTTCGAAAAGATTGGACAAAAATTGTGGCCTGTATCGCGCCCACAAGCAGAATTTGACGAATTTTCGATAAAAAAGGGGGCATAACTCACCAATAGTAAAAGTCAGAAAGCAGGTTTTCGAAAGGAACCGAGATTTTATGATGGCAGAGACACATACCAAGTTTCATTGTAATCCGATGAAAAATGTGGTCTCTATTGTGGCCACAAGCAATTGTGGGCGTATAAAAATGTTTTTTCTCACGAATATCGTCAATGAATGTGTGAAGTTATATTGAATAGGTAAACAATATTGTCAACTAGAAAAAAATGATAAAATTTAGTAAACACATATGATGAGACTTGTCAAAAATTAGTTTATACATAAATATTTATCTCATATTAACTACATTCACATAGTTATTCGAATGATCTTCAAAAGTATAAACGATTGTTATAGCTGATGATATCCATGAATAATCTTACATCTTTAAATATGTATCCATGAAAAATCTAGAAATCTGGGTTAATAATATGGTATCTAGATATACGACACATTCAAATCATGTCACGGCTTGAATGTATGATTGAACGAAAATTAGAAGTCTCATCAGTTTCATGTTTTTATTTGATATACCTAGTTTACATGGTCTAAAGATTTTGTTGAGTAAGATCTCCTTCCCAAATAAAATCTATCATCAAAATACAAATACTAAAACGTGACAATTCTTATCCAAATAAAAAACATTGGCACAAAATGGGTTCCATACATTCTGTGGAACATTTATATTCCTGATTGGGCTAATGAAGATGTAATTCACTCTAGAATCAAAAGGAATTATGACATGGACTAGATCTGGAACTGACAATTCAGTAGAAATCTTTCTGGTTTACCTGTAAAAGTCTATTCTTGATATAGCTTAGCTTATCTTCATATAGATCTAACGTATTTTTATACCGTCTTGAATAATTCCCCGAGTTTCTTTTTTTTTTGAAAGAACATCTTGGTCTAAGAGATTTAACCGTTTATTTCAGTCATATATATATTATGTTCATTCATCATCTCATTCCTGTGTTCATAGGTAGATAAAGGGAGCTGAAGCAGGATGGTTAAAAGCGTACGACATTTGACAAATGATATCTGTGATTGTGCAGCGCATAATGTAAAAAATCTTCCCATATGATCTTCTATTAGCTAGAAGTTCATAAGTTATTGGACTAGTGTTTTTAAAATATTTACTATGAAAATAGTTCGGCTCCACATCTTACCCTCTTCAAAGAGTTATACTTCACAATTCTTATTTCCTTGTCAATAAGTGTATTATCCACGTCTTCACCGTGAAATGTAAACGAGATTAATTGAGCCGTGTAAATGGGGCTTACATATTATTTTCCCATCAGTTTGTTTTTGTGTCAAATAAGTCATTTTGTATAATGAGATGGGCCCCAAGTCGAGTCTTGTCGTAACATATGATAGAAAGGAATGTGAACTTGTTCGTTCAAATCTGATTTAGACCTCCCATCAATAATGAATTTAGGTCGAACTAACTTTTTAAACTTTTCTGCTTGAAAACACTCGGTGGGTTTAAAAGCCTTAACTAGCTGAATAATATATGGTAATAACGGGACATATATATTACCCGTCTTTAACCCCCAATTACCGTGACATTGCTAAATGTTTGAATATATGATACACATATTGGGTTTAGAGACGATCGTTAGTTCATTGACTTTTACTTTAAAAAGGGAGGTTATCCAAGGGTAATCGGATGTCTCAAAACCATGCCATGAGTGATATTTGCCATATCGATCTTAGAACCTGATTAAGTGTTTCTAGATTTTCAGAAAGTGAAATTTTGCAAATAGAAGCTATAATGTGTACATAAACATATTTCCAATGGTGAAACCCGTCACAATTTGAACTTAACAATTGAGAGTTGTCGAAGAGGTCCTGTCGAGTGTCTACTTCAGGATGCCTTTAAAAGAATTCGATACTCCCTTTTACGGTTGATGATTATACAATCACATTCAGAGATAATTCTGTGGATTTATATCAATCCTGATTCGGTTCGAGGTTTTATATAAGTTGTTGTCATATTATCAAATCAAAATTTCTGCAATATATATTAATGATTTTCTCAAAGGTATGGAAGCCGATAGCGGCCATTTGTTAACCGCGACTTGGCGACTTGTCGAGTTGGCGACTTTGAAATCCGGCGACTTGTCGAGTTGGCGACTTGGCGAGTTTGAAATCCAAGTCGCCAACTCGACAAGTCGCCAACTCGCCGGATTTCAAAGGCGAGTTGGCGACTTTGAAATCCGGCGACTTTGAGACATTGAAAAAAGAGGATGGCCGCTATCGGCTTCCATACAAAGGTGTAGGCCTATTTGTCAATTGATCCTACGAGTCGACTACTGTCCTATTACGTATACCATTTTAAATAAGTATTGACGACAAGGGTAACAAACGCCCCCGCTGACCCATATCCAATCTCAAATTCTAGAAATCTCTTTTTTTATTAAGACAAATTGTAAGAAAACCCGTACCAGGATCAAGGTCACACTATTTAAACATTTCTCATATTAAATTAAACATGTACATACAAAATACGTCGACATCGTTGAACACATGTTTCGTCTTCACATATGTAAATTATTTATTTTAGTCACCGGATATTTGACTTAAAGAATTCAAATCGTCACATACCACAGATTGACTAGCATCTTTTTCAATTTAGATTATTTTAATTACAACCTCATAAACTTTCTTTGCGGATAACCACGGTTCATTTCAGTGCGGATTTTTCCTCTTATAAGGTCGAAAGGGGGGGGGGCAAAGAGTGAAAAATTGAAAAACAACTGAAGAGAATATGAAAATAAATATGGAAGAAATTTTATCATGTAGTTTTCGGTTCACTGTTTAATTGTGGTTCTGACCTGATAGAATCTCAGTTTCGAATATACTTAAGAGGATCGGTCATCTAGATGTATGATCTTTCCTCTTAATACACTTCCCATATCCTGATTCCTGACACAATAACTACTCTGGGGCAATCCTTTTAATTCGTAGCAGCCTTCAATTCTGCTGTCGGGAGTTTGTCAGGAGGCTTGATAATTGAATGACTACTTAAAAGGCTTAAAAATTTATTTACTTAGATAAAGATCCAATTCCTACCAAAAACTTCATCACAGCTCAAAACTCAAATTTCTCTTTTTCTGGATTCATATTGACTCTAGGTGGAATTGCCTGGGCCACAATTTTATCTTTTTCTATGTATGGATACGTTTATTTTCAAATGCGATTAAAAACCACCGAACAATTTCCCTTGAATGGGAACTGCAACTGTAAAAATGTAGCTTAACACTTTAATAAACACCAAACAGTTCTGTCCCAGAGTCATTCGTTTAAACAAAACTACCGTACACCAAACGCATCTTTTAAACCAGAAACTCTTTATTTTCCTTATCTTAAAGGTAAGGTGGATTCCCAATAACAATTACTTAAGGAAAATTCAAAGAAACCAAAGATTTTTCCTTGTCATTTTTAACTAACTCAGCAACACTTCAAACATTTCCTCATTGAACCCTTTTTTAAAAGCAAATTGTAAAGCTGAATAGTTTCCTCGTTCCTTAATTAAGTAGCCCTTATTTCTATAAAAATAACACCTTGTTATATGTATCAAAGATGCAGGAAGAAGATTATCTGCGTACCCAGGAAAATATATATTTAAAAAAAAAACGTACATGTACCTATTAGCCTAGTTCAGTAACTTAAAAAAGGGCACACATTTTATCAATAAGGCTTGTATATCAAATTAATTTATTACCAAGTTTTTTCCCTTTTAAGAAAACTATGAACGATTATTTTATTCACTCGGGGTAGTATATTTCAGGGCCCCTCTCTCATAACTTCCCTTCGCCCTCTTAACATCAATACATCTCGGTATAGCTTGTAACTAAACTATAACCCATAATTAGTATAGCATTTCCATCACAACCTATATTTATGACATCATTTTTTCATCCAAATAAACGTGTCTGATCGAGATTGGTACCTCAAGTTACAAGTCTGCTCACTTCCTAACATTCTTCTTGTTTACCCAACCAGCAGACGTCCATTCATCTTGGAGCAGACGGCGATTAGAAATGTTTGTAATATGAGAAAACCGTTATATCACATCTCACTTCTGTTTCAACTCGCTTTATTTCAGACATTACTGAGCCTCTTTAACACAATTCATTCATAGGTTTCTACCAGTTTTTGTGTGAATACTCTTTGAAAATGTCGAACGTAAAAGAAATCCTGACCCTTGTGTGTTACGATAGAAGATTACTTAAATGTAAGAGTTGGGAGAACGCGTGCTGCCTGCAGAATGCCCTTACTGCACTCGTGCACCTCATTATGCAGCTGTGAAAGGGAGATAAATGCATTAGTGTGCACTTGAATTCCATACACTCTTTTAAAAAACCATTTTGCTGTGAGAAGAACCAAAAGTGTTCAGTGTATTACTCATTTTAAAGATGAACTATCGGTCATCAAATTCACAGAATATTAATTTCAGAATAGGATGGGATATAACCAACTGTAGACTTACTTCCGCTTTCAATTTAGGGTGTTTTTCAAATGGCATATATATGTCAGACTCCAATCAAAATCAGAACGGAAAATGATGAAAGTCATAATTTCATCTTGTAAAGAAACTAATGCTGGTTACTAGATGAACTAGTCACTGCATACATATGGGCGTTCTTAAATGATAAACATACCCCGTCTCGCTAATTGCGTGGACAACCCACAGACAACTAAAATACTGCAAATCTAGAACGACTAACCTTTGGGTCATAAATAAATGCTTATCTGAGGATGTAAGTTTTTTGTTAGTCCAGAACTCGCAATGATTCTGTTTTCGTGAATCTTATTGAATCTAGAAGTATTCAAATGCACCAAATTAATGTTAATTTTTTTTTTTTTTTTTTTTGAGACATGCTTCTTGGATCAAATATCACAGTGGTAAAATTAAAAGTCATTTCTTTTACTTTATTTCCTTATATAGAAAGATCGCTAGTCATAAGGTCCATATATGGTTAATGACACATTGACGATAAATGATGACGTATAAAACACTGGAAACTCATATTCTGATTCCTTTAATCAGATGTGTTCAGAAATCTTGGCGTGTGTTATTAGCTTTAAACTAGCCTCGGGACACTCAATTCCCTTTGAGTAATTCATGCCTCATTGCTTCCAGAGCTTAGGGAAGAAAATATCGGAACTCCATTGATGTCTTGGGCTAAGTTCAGATTAAAGGAATCCTTTTTAACGTTGCTTATAGTGCCATGTTACTAATCCTTTACAACCGCTAAGGGAGTATTGTACTGTAAGACCATATATGCGCATGGATGTTGCCAATAATTTTTTTTTTCAATCAAATCATGTTGATGTAGGTAATCATATAAATATTCAATGTCCTTTATGAAAAAAGGAAATTAATTGAAAACGTCATTTGAAGTTAGGGTGTAGGAAAGAGTTTGGTATTAATGACGTTATAAAGTGATGGTCCCACTAGTGTCAATTTTGTCGTAATTTACATAAATCAAACTTGAACTAGTTAATGGAATTTCATTAAGATTGAATAGAATCTAACAAAATCGTTTTAGAAAAATTTTAATCAAAGCCAGCCGCCGCATCTGCGAAACTTCATTACAAATTATGGATCGATGACGACGCCGAATATTTCACTGTTGAGTCACGCATGGTTACACACGATAACGCTGACGGCAATTTCTTGCATGTATTCCGAAATTTTTGATTGCTGGAAAAAATTAATAGCATGCGAGCCTCAATTCATTTCATTTCTTAAAGATCCCTTGAAGGTGGTTGGAAACCAAGTAAGCATGGCGATTCTTTAAAATTTACTTCATTGCGGACGTCAAATATGCTAATAAAATCATGTGTTGTGGATAATAGTCATTACTAACCCTTTTCTTCAGGTAACAAATACGAAATGTTAGTGTCAATGTTGTATTTTAAAGAATTGGTCTATGCCCACAGTTTCTGTTACTCTTGTCAAATTAACAGTGATTCTTATGGGTCAATATTATGAGGCAGATGAAAACGCTTGTTGATAAGCGGGCTTATGAATCATGAAATATAATGACTCTTTGCAGACTAATTTTCCCTTGTTCAACACGCAATAATGTCTTGTATAGTAAAATTTCTTGCATGTTTTCATGTTTGCTGCTCTGACCTTGAATAAATATTGTATGAAACCCTTAAAGATCCCCAGTGATACTACATTGTCGCTTAACGTTCTGACTTGAAGCTCGATAGTCTTCGCTAAAACCTAAATAAAACGAAGAAGAACCTTACAGGATGTGTACTCTATACATAAAATATCGGATTCGGAGTCGGATCTATTAACAGTTTGGTATTTATCCTCAGAGTTAATCATTTTGTGGATATCTAAATAAACTCTTTTGACATGACAGGATTCAATCCTCTGGATCAAAACACTATGATCATAAAAGGTGGATATTTTCTCTTCAATTATTTCCTTCTTAAATAGGATGCATAGTCTTGACCTTATGCCTATGAGTATCACCACCAAAATACATCATAATTATTATATTCAACTTAGTAACTTTTGAATTGTCCTGAGATGATGTCATTGGTAAATACTAATATAGTACATATATAATCATAACTACTATTTCTGGCGCTTAGTCAAATGACACAATGTTATAGTAACTTAGTCAATTATAGTGAGATCATCATTTTTAATAAGTTGATACTTGTAACAGTTGCTTTGCGATGCTTGTATTATTAGGCCAACAATTCTTTGAGAAAGACGAACACCCTTTGTTTGATACATCATTGCAAGAATTATGTAACTTGATCGCGAAGCTGACCAGGCTTTAGATTCTGATTGTTTTGTCAACTCAAACTTGTTTCAGAAGAGAATGAAATTGTCACAATATCATGAAAAATAAGATTTGCTCATCAACAATTTTTTTTCCTATACATGTATTCCCTTTTCTTGCCCTTTGACACCTACGATATTAAGAGAAACTGTACATTATCATTAAGCAGTTTGCTACATGGAATTTAACTGACCGAAAATTATGTATAAATTGTATGTATTCTAATAACCCAAGATCAGACCACGCTAATGAGTCGCTTATATCTAGTCTGACAACAGCACCTTTATTACCACGACACCAATACAGAGAGCAAGTTTCAACTTGAAAATAGATGACATCATATCGTAAAAATCCCGACCAGACAATCTCAACGTGTAATCACATTCTCATCAATCTAACTTAACCCAGTCTCTCGATAATATTTACGATTCCATTGTAAGTCGTTTGATTATTTCGTCTATTCAGTACAATTTGTCATTTATAACTGTCTGTATATGGTGACAGATTTATCCCTTGCTTCATAATTCAAACATCTTACAAGTGGCTATTTGAGTGGAATTGATAGTCTTGTAAAACATCTGTTCGATTGTGTTCTTGCATCTGTATTTCCAAAAGCTTTTAATACTGAACAATTCCCAATTTTCTGTTGGTTACTAATTACCAGAATGAATGTTGGAATCGAAAGATGCGATATAATGCAATGCATGATGTTGGGGCTTTTGAATATCCGACATGACAAGCTTAGCTTTTTTGGCTCTTATCCTGTTGTTTACAGTTATTTCGTAGTTAACCACTTTCATTCAAAATGATTCTATTCCACGATTCAAAACGTATTCGTGCCAAATTCGATTGCTTGATTCAAGGTAAAGAGTTTTTGATGAACACTGATGTCTATCTAAATACATATAGGTTTTGAGGAAATACTCCTAAACAACTACATATCGCGAGAAAGCTTGACCTAAATAAAATATCTGTAAAGAAAATGTGTGAAGTATGAAAAAGCTTTGATTTAATTTTAACTTAACGGACAGATGTTAATATAAATCACACTGGTCAGTCAGTGGTCATCCAGTGGTCAGTATCTAAAGATATTCAAGTCAATAAGGTCAAACCCAAGTCATCTGAGTGAATGGGCAGGTGGTAAGGGGGATATGAAAACGACCATTTAGTTAAAGGTCCACTAACAGAATACAATAGACAATACTGATGGTCAGGGATCGGACATTATTATAAATAGCCACAATGTTACGCTTTCCGATTAAAACGACCATTAAAAATTCCCGTTTTCTTAATCATGCATAAATCGATTAGCGTTCCAAACGTAGCGGCTAAGAAACATCAAAGCTATCACCGCCAAATAACGAAATTAATTAAATATATTCTATTTATTATCATTGTATAATGTCTATAATTGCCTACCATATAGCAAGGTTTAATGGCTATCCCGTATGTTAGATTTAACATATCATTAAAATTGTATGTGATTAACATTGAAAGATGTTTGTTTTTCTTTGCGGGATTAATATTCAGGAGACAGATCTGTTAAAGTATGTTTAGAATATGGGTCTGTCTTTTCAAACGAAGATAAAATATATTTAAGCTTACAAAAATGTCATGTCATACAACCCATACAAAAACAAACCTTTGTAAATTTACAAATTCATTTTAATTATTCCAGTGGACCAGAATTTGGTTGTATTTTCCTCATAATCGATGTGTGCTACGGTATCGGAGTCAATGAATTTAGAATAATACAACATATAATATAATAATAATATTTGAAAGCAATTGCTCAAACACTCTAGCTTTGGCTCTTACCTATTGTTATTTCCATTATTTACTTAGGCTCTTACCTCAACTTATAAAACTTGTATTTCAGGAAACTATGTAAATCCAAGAGATTTATTTTCTTTCGGGTTGAAAACATGATGATGGATGTTATTTTAAAAAGCTTAGATATCAAAAGGTCATTTTAGGGTAACCATACAATTAAAAGAAATACGTTTTGTTTTTTCTGAGAATTTAACTTTACCCTTTGAAATACTCAGTATCACGCTTTATACAAATTAGAGTTTTAAGATCCAAAAGACGACGGATAAGGACAAGAATCTTGCAATTACTTTTAAAGAGACTACTTAGCGAGAAAAATTCACATGCGATTATCTCGAGGTCGACCTCGGAGCACATTAAGCACCACTTAACTTTCTGCTCTCATTACTTTCTTAATGTTTCTAATTGTGTTCATCTGAAGTCATACCATTATCTTCAAAATAGATTTGAAAAGGGTCAGTTTTAAAGGACCTCTTTGATTTTTTTTAAAAAATGGTCCAGACCCTAAGGGCACGTTTTGATGATGTCATCTATGGCGTGTGAACTGAACACGGTCAGTAGGAGTCCATGTTCACAGTGTCAGTTCTATAACATACAATTGAATATTTGGGTTGACACCCTCAATACATCGTTTCCCTTTTCAGGAAAGCATTTCGTAAGTCTAAAAAGGAAGACATGTAAGTGGAAGCAGGATGTAGGATGTAGGTTTCGCATAAAAAAACATGTAGTCGCTCGTAGGGAACAAAAAAACCTTGTACTTCAGGCTACACAAAGATCTCAAGACAATTGTAATTGACTGTGTTATAGAAAAATGTCCACTGCATTCTACCATATTTATTTGCAGAAAGCAAAATGCAAAATACATTTCACTTAATAATATTTGCACATTTTCGTAATCACTGCATGTTGTTGATTTGGTTTGGTTGAAAACAAGATTCACTCATTTTCTTTAAACTGTGCGTCAAGCTAAGTTCTGTTAATGTCTACTGCTTGCGTTTTATTGTTTTTCAAAAACTAAGAGAATGATCTCTACAAACCTGTAACTATATAGCAATACTTCTTTCAGACCAATTTGCAGGATCCGGTGCCAAATCCTAAATAACTGACATGTTGACCGTGTTAGTACCAATTTATCAGTTGTCGTGCTGGTAGCGGGATGGTGAAATTCACAGCTTGGCCACTTGAATCTGACAGTATAACTAGTCACAATTGAAGGACTGTCATAGAGATAATCAGTTTGAGGTTAATTAGTACATGTACTAAACACTTCATACTATTCTTACACTGATAATTATCTTATTGATACTGACATCAGAAAGCGCGCAAAATTTAAATTATCGGCTCAATTGGATTTTAGGAAAACATCATTAAGGCTTTCGTTTACATTTTTTTGACGGTGTCATCCACAAATAGACGCAGTAATATTCATTGATGAATTACGATGATTGTACCATGCCTTTCAAACGACACCGCCCACCACCAATACGTGTTATGTAGAGCTAAAATCCACAATCTAGTTCCGAACCTGGCACTGTGTTGAGCTCAAAGGTTCGTTATCAAGGCACAACACGACATCAACAAGCTAGTATTTAACTGGTTATCTAATTTTAACATTTTCTCTCTTAATGAATTTTTCATTAGAGATGTCATTATTTAACTTTGAAACATAATTAATTACCATTAACATCTTCTTAATCAGTTACAGAATTCTCTCAATTTTGGCATTCATTTGTTCTTCATAACAAACGATATCTTATACACGTCGGACGCGATTAGCCACTACTGCATGAAACAATTTTTCTTGTTTCAATTTGAGGCTTGGATTGTTTGTAAATGTGTTCAGCCGTTTTACACATTTTCTTCTCTATAAAAACATATCTACAGAACACCAATCCATCGATAACTGTTGAATCAAATTAATATTAACTCTTCGTCCATTCACAACCTACCCCAAACTTGCCAAACACATTGGGTTAACGTTTTTTTCTTAAAATTGAAAGAATGAAAGATTCAAAATGCTACAGAAGAATTAAAATGGAAGACTTGGAGTCGATGAAATGATTATTTAATAACAGTTGGTATGTCCTTTAATTACTTCAAGGAAGAGCCTTTCAAATTACAAATCCTTTGATGTATGCAAATGATATTTCAATTATTATTAAAGTTGTTCTAATGTTACTTTGATATTTGGACATTGTGTTAAATGATAACGTAATGGGGGCATTATAATTAAAACGTAATTTAAAGTCATTTAAATATCATTAACATAAATAAACAAATAAATAAATAGATTCTGGACAGTTTGTTTACTACTTTTAATATGATTTTTATCGACTGTAATGCTCTTAAGAGTGCATCTTGGTAAGGGTGGTTAGAACAGGTCGCTGAAGCTAGGATACAAGGATTTGATTTTGATATTGGCTTATTTTTAACTGTGATAACGTATGCAAATTTTGGGAATTAAAGTGTTTTCTTGTAGGTTTGTAATTAACATGTAGTGGAATGTCACTCTTATAGGGTGTAGATTACATAGGCCGGAAGATTATTCGTTCTTGTTATTCAAGTTAACTAGAAGCAAGGCCTATTATCAGGGGAAGACTGGGGGTCTGACCACTGAACGCGGGCAAGAGGCTGATTCGGCTTTTCTCCCACTTTCAAAATGTTCATTCTCAACATGTTCTTTAAGAGCCTCATATTCACAGACTATATCTACAATGGCCATAAAAGTCTTGAACTGGTTATTGGTCATTTCAAATCATTATAAATTCCGACATGTTTATTAAACCTCGATTTCGTGTACTGACATGCGCCTGGAAGATTTAAAATATTGACGTGAGATTAAAATGGTAACAGTCATTTGCATAATCTGACACATGTAGGTTATATGACATGAGATATATATTAAGTTTATCCGGGATATATCATGACACTTGTCAACATATTAATAAACTTAATGATAATTGGTCTCAATGACAACACTGCCCGTGTTCTGTAATCTCTTGATCTGATAACACGAGATGAGGAATACATGAAGATGGCTGAGAAGATGTAAAATGTACATAAGACACACACGGTTACGTCAAACATTTTTATGATATAAAACTGTTCAAGATTTCGGACTGTTCGTAGTATATGATACTATAATTGAAAAAAGTGGTTATCGCATTTATTACTATATGATATTACCGTTAATTTAAAAAGTGAAAAAGTGAAATTCAAATGTAAACGGACACTACTTCGATGCAGTTGTTTCATATCGGTTGTGAAATCGTGAACTTAGACCTTGTAGTTATGCGTATGAGGAGCAAATATAGCCATCTCACCCAATAAGATAAATAATTGGGGAATTAAAATTATAGAAAATCAGATAAAGTGTAATCTTTATGACACCCGATGGGTACCCACTGTGCTTCTATTGGGTAGTATTATGTAAGATATGGATAATCTGAGTGTCAATTTGGGATATTATATCTTATTTACTCTACAGGATGTTGTTTTCAACTGACCAGTCAAAGATGTCAGTTGTCAATGAGAAATTTTGTCAGGTTTGGTGCAGAATGAAATTGGTATGATGCGTGAAAAACCGCTTTAAGTTTATCGAATAATGTGGGGTTTAAGGATGCTACATGTATATCGCACAGGCATGAAGATTTAAACTACTGACTCATGTCGTCTTATTTCAGATACAAGCATTTCAGAGTACAACTGTGGAGAAATTCGAAAATTTTTACATAATTAGAATTGGAGGAACAACTACCAAGTCTTAAATTTTATATATTTTCAATGAATTCAAGGTGATATAATGCTTCTTTTAATGAATACGATAATATTTGTCAGAAGATGCGGCCAAGATATCATTTTTTAGTATATATTCAAAGAATACAATCGAAGCAACAATCTTATGCATTGCAAAATTTTAAGATAATCCTGTTATCCATGATTTAGATAACTTCTATGCTTACATTCCTTGGCGTTAAAGTGGTTATTTCAATTTTGAGTCGCAGATTTATTCAGCCTTCATCATTCATCCTATTCTTCGATCATCCATCGATAATTTCGTATAAGACAACTACTGTTTAAAGCTTAAAAGATTTTATAGATTATATCACCCTATCAGTAGGTTTGATCTGGATCTAAGGCTATAAAGACAAATTATTTGTGTAATTGAACTGATTATGATGAGACATAGAGATTGGAAATCAATAATATCTCGCCAATCAAACTGACTTAACAAGTGGGAGGATAGCATTTAGCATTATGTCGGTGAGCACTAAAGGCCACTATAATTGCGTCTATTTCAGGCGATAATCGCCCATCTTACAAGATTACACGTTCGAGGCCTAAGGGACTATGCTACCAGATAGCGAAAATGACATAAGTAGCAAGTTTCTACATTAGCGATGACGGGAAAGATAACCAAAAAAACTATAACTTCCCTATTCCTATTTATGCCATTTTGACCGTGCGAAAAAGATTGCTCATTATTTGTAATACGTGTGACAACATAACGCTTGAGATTTGACTAAAGTAATGCCTAAATATACTACTAATTAATCATTTGAGATTTACCCAACTATTCAGCGTAGCATCAGATTGGAAAAACGTATACAATGGTATGCACTCTGTTTTCAAATCACTAACAAGGGAAACAAGTTACGGTGTGCCATACATAGTTACTTATAGAAACACAAACTCGATGTATACGGCCCAGTCCTCTGTGTTATATCGCACAATCGTTACAATTTGTAGAAACAGAATTCATGTTCTGTTTTTTAATATCTGACATAAGAGTCAAGATCAATTTCTTTGAACTGTCAAATTATCTTAAAGGTAATTACCTGATGGCCCTATTCAATTGGTCAAAAATTGGGAAAATTCAACCCAGACTCAATCTGAAAATGTCACAAATCAAATACTATAAACACGGATTACTATTTCAAGTAGAAAATCTTTAATGGCGGCCCACTTTCAAACATTATCAAACACTAATGACAAGAAAGCCAATGACAATTGAAATGTAAGATTTGTGCAAAGCTGGCAATTTTAGACGTGAAGTAAATTATAACGCCCAATGTCATTCTACAATAAAAAAGCAACGAAAAAGAAATTAAAACGCAAATATCGTACATCAAAAGAATCAAGTCGCAAGTACAGATCAAAGAAAGCGGCATTTCGGACTAATTAAACCAATAAAGACGTTACGTAACTTTTTCCAGTCGGTGGACTATTCGCAAACATCGTTAGCAATCCATAGTATTCTTATGAAATAGATAGCATTTTAACAAAACCTTCTTTCAAAAGTGGTCACAAAACAACAATTGTTGCCCTATTTCTTTACAAATCTGTGCCGTCTTATTATGATAAGAGCCTCAAGTCAAACGAGTATTTGTGAAATGTTACATGTAAACAGAGTCATTGATTTCAAAAATTAAGAGTGAATGAAAATGGTTGGAACATCTATTATCGTCAAGCCGACAAAGTGGTCTGATTTCTTATTTCCAAACGGTTTAGTTTGTCGACCCACAAACAGAAAATCGTTGATGCAAAACGACAATTTTTATTACGGAAGAGAAAATGTATTTACAGTTTCCAATATAGCTCCCATTAATCGGGCGTATGGATTAAAGACACTCATTGTGGTAAAACCTACCGTTATATATAACGATGACGATGTCCGCGACCTTGACCGCGTTTTGAAATTTTTTTTTTCATATAAAGTAAGGTGCGAAAGAGAATTAAAGGCGTAATCTAATTCTAAAGGAGCAGCATAAGCATTAATGGTTTGTTTGCGATTAAATCAAGATATTCTTCAAGAAAAATAACAGTTAATCTCTAGAAAAGCCCACGAAGCAATATCTGTTTATGGTCAATACTGCACCTAACTGCCTTTGTATTTAGTTTAAAACTACGTGAACACTCTTAAAAGCCATATAGTGACACATTTACGTTTATAACAGTTTAAGATAACTAGGACCTGTACACCTCTTCCTCATTTTAGATAACCCTTCAGCATACGTTGCATAGGAAATTTAACTTAACAGGATCTTGTTCGAAAATTAGAGGAGAAAGGTTGCCGTAATATTTTGCGAAAGTGGTTTGATGTCTTATTGAGAACGTTATTTTGAAAATAGAAAATCGTTGATTACTAATGCAATTTTTATTCCGGAAAGTCGTATTTAATATTCAGGAAAGGTTGTATGGGTATGATTACGACAGAATAATGTTAACCTAGTTTAATAGATGGGTCAGGATTGACGACAAGTTTCAGGTCAAGAATACTATTTCATTTATTTATATACATTCTGAAAGAGAATTAATCGTGATGTAGTTCGGGCAGATAAGAGTTAATGGTTCTTTGATAAACGATATCTGTCGAATATCACAGTTACTCTAGTATGCCAGGAACATTTACTAGTTTTGGTCAATCGCATTACTCTTGATACAGTTGTACAGTGACATCTTAGCCATATATAAATGAGATAAATTGCTTGTAAAGAAAGGATAAGATAATCTTTATTTTAGATGAAAACAATATCATTTGATTCTTCGCGAGGAAAGTCTAACGGATCTGTCCATGACCCGATACGAATATATCCTGTTTGTGTTTTGTGTCTATTTTTGGAATATGTATACCAGTGTTTTCGAAGAATACTTTTAGTTGAAGTTAATTTATTTCGAGTTGTAATGACCAGATAGATTAACTTTTAATAGCATACAAGGAAGTCTTGGCAAGATATTTGATTAATATTGGATAGGTACATCTGAATGACGATGTTTGATTTAATTTCTGTGACATCAAACTGTATATTAAGTCCTCTAGGGTTGATGGTACTTTAATAGATTCCCCGTCCGCATTTATCTTGATACAGGTCGTCATTTCAGCCGTATATAAGATAAATTTGCCTGTGACAAGAAAGAAGTAAAAATCCTTTGATTTATTTGAAAACAATAATTTAATTCTTCGGAGAAAGTCGGTAACGGGATCTAGTCTACCCCGAACGAGTATATCCTGCAGGTTTTTATTTTTGGAATATGCTACTACTAGTTTTTTGTAAAATACAGTTGGTAATTTATCTTGTAACTCAGAGTAGTATCGTTTAATAATACGGGAAGCTTTGCAAGATATGTTGTTAAATGGGGCTACAAATGGTATAATTTGTGAATCAAACTGAATATTAAGTCCTTAGGGTGAGATAGTCTTTAGTTGGTTCATCCAGAAGCTCTCTCTGTGTAGTCTTGACGTCTTTGGATTGGTATCTTCTTCATTCATCACTTTTTCAATTGGAGTCACTTTCAAATCTGTCAAGGAATGGTTGAGCGAGTTGAAATGGTTCCCAATTGGTTTATCTACATGGTGGGAGATGTCGAAACGATGGCCGTTTATTCTTTCTCTCAGAGAATTTTTGGTTTCACCTACGTATTGTAAATTATTATGATCCGGAACAGGGATTCTGTTCCGGTCTTCAATTTCAGAAAGAGTTTTGTTTTTAATGCTGCGGAGATATAATAGGGGGATTCAAACCAGTTAGATTAAGAGTTCAAAACTTTTACTCCTTCTCTCTATGTATGATGAGCATAAATTTATTCAATATACTGATTTAATCTTAAGAGTAAAAGGAGGGGATTCGGGGACTGCAACATAGACTTGTGTTGTCGAGAGACCAGCCACTGAAAAATCACAGTTGCGAGGAGTAAGTTTTCTTCTTTCTATTCGACAGTCTTCAGACAACCCTTTTGAATAAACTCGAGTTTCTACATTGTGAGTCATCTTCTTATAGAACTGTCCATTCTATATTATCTATATGCATTACAGTTAAACTAAAGGTAGGTTATCAATAATATACAATGATTATGACAAAATTAATGCCACCCAACTGCAAATTACATATTTCATACGTATACACACATGTTGCATTTGTGGTTAGAAAATAATACGACAGTCTCTGAAAATAACCCTTTACGATTAAAATGTAGATAAAACAAATTGTCTAGCAATTATATCGGCCTAAAATAATTTACCGATAGCCTTGGGTTTTCAGGCACAGAACCCCTTCAGTTATTAAGATATCAAGGTCGCGTTGCTGAATGATTAAACATTTAAACCAAATCTACGAAAAAGAAGAAATATTTTATCATCGAATTTGAAGATTAGACATTCACATTAGTGAATATTTACGTGTATCGCTAAAAACCATAGGGAATTGGAAGCTGATTTCCCTTACACACAGGAGCCTTAGGGACACGACAAAAAGCAGTATTTCCCAAACTTTTTTTAATAATTTCCAGAAACGCTACTCCTACCTGCAGCAATTTGAATTTCGATAGATTATTTGTGTAAGATGAAAAGTATTACGTATATCCTACTTTTAACTGATAATTGTGCGTTAGTTATTCTATTCCAATGACTAAATAACTTGCCGAGTTCAATATTGACCTATTTAACAATCAGCTGATAGATATTATGGTGACCTAATTAAACAAATCAATATCATTTTGTTTTACGTATTTATCTCACACACTTTCATTTTAATGAATAATTATTGTGTCTTGTCGAAACTATTTAAATTGTTATGTAAAACATATCTAAAGATAACGATTGCTCTAATACATACATAACAAACAACCTAATTAATTCATACACAAGTTTCAATATAAAGCAAATTTCTATATTAAAAAACACGATGCCAGAAAAGCAATATTTCATGGCAGACTCACGAAATAAGCAGTCAATCAACATTTTAACCAGCCCATTCAAGTATAAAATTGAATCACTAAAATACGAAATTCCCAAAACTTGTACAAAACCACTAAAAATTATTGGTGCAAGGCATATATATCTGAATTTCTCAGTTCAAAGCTTTTGAATTGTTACGGCGTAGTAAGTATTGACTTTCTGAAACTAAATAGGCCAAGTGTATTTAGTAAATTACATAGAGAAAACTAAGAGGGGGGGGGGGGGGTGCATGCGCCATGAAGCTATTACATCAGTAGAGCATAAACTAAAACATACTGTACAAATGGCAAGTCTCTCCGTATAACTTTGATATGCAAGTCAAACTTCGATATTAAACGGTGTTGTATCGGTATGTCGGAATCCAGTTCAATCCTATTTATCGATCAATTAGTTTGCTTTGGACTGAAGTACATGTACTCACCTTATTCCGTCTATTGGTTAGTTTTCCTTGTACTTATCTCTCCATCTAAAAATAATAATAAGGTCATCTGATCTTCCCTTAGCGACATGGATCTCATTAAAGATGACCTAATTTAATCAATCGTTATTTGACTCTTCTATAATGAGATTTAGGAAGTAGGTCTGACTATCTTGTATGGAAATAATGTAATTAAGCCTTTAAGCTGTAATTCTTTTACAAGATATTATCAAAGGGGAATACAAGTCATTACTCTTGCTGCGCGACCGAAATAACTCTACTTTAACAAACAATAATAGTGAATTATCAATAATGAAAACCAACAAACCATACCACCAATTTGATGCAGATACTACTACCAACTTCATCGATTCCCAATAACTACCAAATCCGTGAAATCAGCATCAGTTTGTTATCCATCAACCTTCAGTAGGGAGAAATTATCTTATTAGGGAGACATTAACTTCTTATCCATCAACCTTCAGTGGGGAGACAATTTACTTGTTATCCACCTTCACTTGATATCCACCAACTTTCAGTAGGGAGAAATTATCTTATTAGGGAGACATTAACTTCTTATCCATCAACCTTCAGTGGGGAGACAATTTACTTGTTATCCACCTTCACTTGATATCCACCAACCTTCAGGAGGGAGCCATTAACTTGTTATCCACCAACCTCGAGTAAGGAGACATTAGCTTGTTATCCACCAACCTTAACTTGTTATCTACAAACCTTGATTAAGGAGACATTAACTTGCTGTTATCCACCAACCTTGAGTAAGGAGACATTAACTTGTTATCCACCAGCCTTCAATAAGGAGACATTAGCTTGTTATCCACCAACTTTAGGTTAGGAGACATTAACTTGTTATCCAACCTTCGTGGTGTTTCGGGTAAAGATATCAACTTCATGATCTCTCTGAAAATGAAACAAAAATTGTCGGAGAAAGCTGGTCGACTTGAATATCATCGGTATATGCCCCAGAGGATGAGGAGACATCTCAAACATTTCAACCGGTCACTGCATGAATGACACTGGATCTTGAATTTCTAAAAGGTCTACCATGAGGAATTTTGAAAGGGAAACATAAGCTGACAGTCCAGTAACATTATTCCGACAAATTTATTCTATTTATTTATTTAGGAAAGATAATACATTCAAACGAGGGCTGATCATCATTGGACATATTAACACAAGCTGGTCATTTTGATGTCCAGTTCAAATAAACATACCAATTAGAGGACGGCAACTTCCAATTTGTCTAAGAATCGGTTAAACCAATATTTAGAATTTAAACCCTATCTGATTTGCAATGTTTTGGTTAATGTTATTGGTGTTGGTTCTAATTTTCGGGGTGATATTTAAATGGATTATAGAGGATTATTTCAACTGTGTTTTGGTCTTTGATATTCCTGGCATATGTCTGTGAATATTAAAACGACATGTTTTGAAATGTTCAAAGCGTGAACATGGAATAATATCGTTTTGTTTTCTTGGTAACTTTGCAGTAAGCCTTATGGTACTTGTTTAAGTTTTGAGAGAGTCTTTAGAACGAACGTGATTTTTCTAGCCTATTAATTTAATATGATTTGCGCTTGTCAGATTTCTATAGTTACATTACATTGAATTGGGTGCTCTCGTTTAATGTTGATAGAAACACGAATGGCTAGCCAATTCCTGGGATGAAGAACCTTTGATAACTTACATGAGAAAGTGGAAATTTTGATAGTTGTCACATTACATAATGTCCCTTTTTCAAACCGAAACCCCAAGATTGTTGATACACTCAATCCGATTTGGTTTGTTTCAATGGACTGTTTTTGCAAGTATTAATTCCAAGACCCCATACCAATTGGCTTTTATAGCAGTGTAAAGTCCCTAAATAGGATGTTATTTCATCTCCTTTTTTCAGCCTTCACACTGTTTTGATTAGCCGAGCTTTCACTAACCGATCCTTATTGAGGAACTTCAATGTATTACCTTTGTCTGCTTTTCAATTAAAAAATTTTTTTAAGCTTCATTAGGGCAATTAAGCTTAGCACAACTGTGGTGTTAAGTCGTAGTTAATCTTAATTTTCAGATTAGATATGAACGTGTGCATAATTGATAATACATGTGAGATAAGTCAAATCCTATACAGATAAGAGTAAGCATATTACTATCTGCTCAGTGCAGATAAATGTCAATGCCTTCTGAGAGGATTTTTTTCATGAAATTTTCACCAAACAATACGGACTACATCGAGAAGGCAACAGGATCCTAGTTTAACCTAATGACACTGGATATAGCTTAGTGTATAGTTCAAAAAGGTTTTTTTGTGGAAACATGAGAAAAATGTATTAACAACTAAACATCTGGACACTTTAAACCTCAAAGTCTTTTATCTCGCATAAGTTTTCAGGTTCATAAAATATTTAAAAAATATAAACAATACCATATACTAGTTTGCCTGTAAGCAGATAGTTGGCTATATTTTTATTTATCTGCTTGGCATGAGACACATAATTTTAAGCTCTAATGATTATTGTCACGGTCTCAATGTGTCCGATTTTAAATCGAATCATAAAAGTATTAACAAAGCTGTATATACTTTGCCTTGAATACAGATTTTAATTTATATTTCTGGTTTGGTCAAGTCATCTAAACATCTTGTTTTCAATTAATCACAGCAAAAAGGGACCATGTGTCACTTCGAAATACATCAAAATACAATATTTCTTTATAAGTTATGAAATAAAAAATTCATATACTTTGACCTAAATAAGTGCGCGTGGTCACGCGGCACGCGCCTATTCAAATTCCCGTATGTAAATGACAGGTGGCACGTGCCGTCGAAATTAACGACACACACTTATTATCCTTATATCTTTGTAACTTTACACTTGAAAAATCCCTTTTCTCCCAACAATCTTTTCATTATGAATGGCCACACTGTTTAGACTTCTGTTTCCTACCTTATATAATTGCCTACCAACCCAAATTTCTGCAAGCTGAACAAATTTTCAAAGGTAAAATATGACAAAAAAGATAGATACCCCACCTTGATTCTTGTTTAAGTTCTTTACACGGTATATCACTGGTAATCTCGAGGTTTTTTTAACCAACATTTCATGATAATGTTACATCTGCTTAGTTCGTTTAAATTTCATGATAAATTTGGTGGGTGATCCTTAAAAATGAAAACTGTCAACATGGGCTGAATAAAGTAGTATTCATTACTACGGAAAGTAATTGGTGGACAGATGGACTTTACAGAAGATTAATAAACCACTTTTCGCATTAGTATGAAATTTAGGTCGCAGCTTCGCTTTCTCAAGCTTTAGTTTTGTACAAGAGTATACTAGACAAACCCTGGTTAGCTCTAAATGGAGCTGTTGTGTGAATCTTTATAGTAAGCGAGAACCTCCATTATATCATAATTTTAGGAATGAATATGAAAACTTTGTTGTCCAACATCTATTTATCCATGCTCCCTATTTCAACTTCTAATATTTTCCAAAATGTTCATCGTAGGAATTCATATTAGATCTATTTAACATAGACCAATACTAGATTTAGGACTAATGTCCAGGGCTCAAGATTTAGAACTCGGTAAAGTTTGAACAAATTGGTATTTCACCTTTTCTTATATTGATTCCAGATGTTATAAAGCGTGGAATAGCAGAATATCAGCATGTCTGGCACCTCTCGATACAATATTACCTGTTATTTACTCGTTATTATTATAATTATGATAGTATAATGCATTACATCATTATCACATAATTAATTATTGTATTACACCTGTACGATTACTGCTTAATTACTCATCTATTCTTGTCTAGAGTGTTATCATTATTGTTAATGAGAAATATTTATTGTATAGCTTTCGGCAATACAGATGTACTATTATTTGAAAGGCACAGGCACAAACAGTGATGCTAGTGGAACTGTAGATTTAAACATAACGAGATTTCAGATGGACAGCCTCACCAAAGCTCAAGGCTTATAGACAAACTCGAAGAGTGGTTTTGCCTTACAACAGCAAGAATATTATGATCATTAGAGCTGGATTGCACGGTTGTTTTAAAATAATGTCAACATATATATTCCATTAGAGTTATGATTGAAAGTTGATTTTGTCATGCATGCTTGATTCTCGTGGATCTATGTCATGACGTTATCCAGAAACACAATCTCTTTGAATCTCAAGGGAAGTACGGTTACAATAATATATCTGTATGGAAATAAGAATTTGTCCAAATCACGTCCTCATTCGACACACATCCTCTAATAATGAAATGTCAAATACCTTATTGGGTATACGAAGGGAAAAATTAAATGTAAGAAGTATTGGAGGTATCGGCTATTAGAAACGAAGTCAAATAAAAAGTATATATGTTCAGAGGAAGATTCTCAACACAACAGTTTCCTCTGCTTCTCATGTTGATATATACATGAAAGATACACCGATCACAAATGTTTCATTTCATCAGAGAAAAAATAATTGCAATACAACGGCCACGAACACTCAGATAGTTCTGCATGAGAACACATACCAAAAGGATGTACTGTATTTAATGTTCTTTTAACAAATTCATGCACACAAAATGCGAAGCTTCAAAGGTTTTTTTGATAACAATATGCGAAAACGTCAAAAACGCATAATTACTTGAAACAAAAGGGTCTGATCAGCCGGAATTACGCTTAATATAGATAACGGTTACAAGCTATCATTTTTATATTTCTGTTCTAAAGATTTTTTTCATTACAGTACTAAAATGGACTTAAAATAGAACCTTTAGAGACTTCTAAATTGTCTTTTAATCGTTTAGACATCTCTTTCCGGGATCTCTACATTCATTCATAGAAGTACTATCAATGAAATCAAATTGATGTCGATATCGACATAAATTACTTTTCAATTCTCGATCAATGATAAAAATCGCATTTTAACTGACTTCCGAGAGTCTGGACTATTAAAGAGGAATAATATTTCCTTGATATAAAAGCGGATATGACGTAAAAGTAATGATTTGTGGTTTTTCCAACTCAGTAAAAATAACTCGATTTAATTATAACAACTTAATGCTCTGAAAATATCACTTCTTGCTGGAATTCTAAATCAAGTAAAATTATGTGCATTTATATACGTATAGATGAATTATCCAGAATGGTTTTTAAAAACTTGTATGACCATTCTGATCCCACGTGATTTCTTTTTCAACCGCCTTTGCTATGTCAGTCTCCGTATGCGTCAGACAATTTCAAGACCCCAGATTGGAGCCAATGATATATTTCTGACCACAACAATATTTAGGGACTATAAAGCTTTAACATTTTTTTATGTAGCTAGGGTTCTAAATAAAAATACGAACCCTTCTTCAATACTGAAGGAAGCTTCTTGGGATTAACTTAGGATAAACAATACAGTTTACAGTACTTGACTAGCAAACACCTTTTTAGTATCCATTTTAAGTGACCATAAGATATTCCACCAGAAGAATATTTCAGGGGATTGAATATGTAAATTGAAGCTAATTGAAGTGTCAAATTAAAGGTGACAATAAGAATAATGATGATAATACGTTTCAGACAAGGGTTGTAAATAAGCTTAAAATGAAATTCGAGTATTTCCGGGCTTAAACTTAATTATAAATGTAAAAGCCTAGTAATGAGACGCACTATTTTTGCATAATCAGTGAATTAGGCACTGAACAATAGGTCCGCACAAATTTACACACATCAATACATTCTAATTTGAGTAAATCTAATCTAATGGCAGCTATTACCAGCAATATTCCAGTCTCGCCGGATGTGCGTCACACGGATGTCTTTTGCTGCAGGCGGGACGCCTGACATCTCCAGTAGAGAAGATAAATAAGCATCCAGAGTTCGTTAGATGTAAAACCTACAATTAAATTTGGCACGCGCACCTGCGTGAAATCGTACATTTTAGCGAAATTTGACGGGGTTTTTGGTGTCCACATGGTATCCATTTCATTTATTAATCATATAGCTGTGTTATATACTACGTCCCGTCAGGAGAGGGTTAATGGTAATATAATTTAATGTTCTATGTCTTGACACACAATAACTATTTAAGTTTTTATGACACTGGTAGAACTAATAACCCCCCTCTTCGTATTTCCTATTTTTATGGTCTCTCATATAGAAAAATATGACATCGAATATTGAGTATCAAATTAATGCCACGACACGTGGTCACTTGTCACCCTACGGGTCAATCACGTGATAAATGTTGATTCAAAATATTTAAACTTTGTATGGTGGGGATGTGAGACAATAGAACGCACTTCTGTAGGAAATTGTCTTCTTGAGGAGAATGGTCTTGAACATCTCAAGACACCAAACAAGTCAATTTGAGTCAGATCAGACACGTTTCATATTATTTTTATCATGATAAAACGATTTTTTTATTCTAGCTGGAATCTGAAAGCAACACAAAATGAGGCAGCTGATGTGGTCATTTCTTGCGATTCAGATCCAGGCGAAAATGCTTCAACTATCCTTAGAACTGAAACAATGCACATATCTTTCTTAAAACAAATAATCAATTGTACAGCATGCAATTTGAGTTTTCAGTTATCATTAACGACACCCAATAAACAATTCTACTAGGAAATTGGTTTCTTAGATGACTTGTGACGGATGGGAACCATCAAGAAATTATTATCAAACTTTGATTTAAGAGACGACATTGTTGATCGATGTACTTTATGACAACAACACCGTTATTTGTTTGTGAACCGGAAATGACGCATATTATGAGAATTGTCTTGAAGAACGAAACACGAGCTGGGAGTAACTTGTCTAAACGGCAATTCTGGTTTAATGATGAAATGAATAGGATTTGTGGCAGTTAAAATCTCTTTATTAAGCATTGGCATTCCCAGCTCTTTCTTGATAGGAAGCTGATTCAGAAATATATTTACATTTTGTTTCAGATCAAGTCTTCTATATAGCTTTCTTTCAATAATTATATAACTGCGTGTTGTTCGTTTCATCAATTAGACTCTTGTGTTGTATTGCGAAAGGCAGAAAGTACTAATGCGAATCGCAATTCTATGTAGGATGTAGACATTCATGAAGAAGTCGGTTTACGTTGCTCTTCTTAAGTACAAGTGAAATCTACACACAAATAAAAGCAGTGATGCAGATACATGTATATTATTTTCTCTATCGGTTTTACGTGCACCGAAAATATGTGACAGTTTGATTAGCACTTCCACCACTTTCTGTTAGATTCATCACATCATTTTTGATAACTTCATTTTTGCTATTGCACTTCTATGAAACATTAGGCAATACTTTCCCCAATGTAAAATCTCCAAAAATGTAAAATTAATGACCTACCATGAAAGGTCTGTTAGCGATATGAAGTATATCATAGTTTGCCGTAACGAACAAATGCGTTTGAACACCAAGCCAATAAGAAATGTTTATGTTTATAACATGGACCCTTAATGCTTAATTGGTATAGCGATAGACACAATAGAGCATTTACGCATAAGCAAGTGTCAACATTATTGCTTAAAGCATCTAAAGCTAGGAACTATATCGCAACAATACTAAACGATCTTAACCAATGTTTTTTTTTCATTTGGCGAATGATGCTTTACTTTTTGTCGTTACGATTCATTTTAACGCTGGGGTGGAGGTGAGAAACCCAAGATTCACAGGGTTATCGGGTGTTATTTTGTAGATGCACTTCAGATTTCATCTTTTCTCCCCAAATATCACGGAGAGAGACTGTAGAGGGAATATTAGAAATGAGATGCATATATTTCACAGCTGTATACAGAATTAATTAATTCAACTCAATTACTATTTTGAAATGTAAAATCTACGCTTGGTGATTCGCAATTTTTTTCTGTAACATTTGAATATTTTTTCGCTTCATTAAATTTTCAAACATGGATAGATAATATATGGACTTTCATAGTTTGACCTCATTCAAAATACAATGTGCTTAGCTTGGTTCATCCTATTTATGCACGGGTCAGCGCAAGATATAGCGAGGTAAAAGCCATCTGTCCAAAGAATGGGGCTTTAAAATACGGTAGGAGCTCCATTGTATTTAATCATTCGATGACAGATGGCACGCGAGTCCCATCAAAGTAGTCGTTTAGAGGAGATAAAAAAATTTCATGATATTAAACTTAGCCTATAGAAAACGTAGCTTAACTAGATGTTTATCCTTTTCTTACCATTCGTCGACTTGAAATGAGTTTTATAGATCAAAAGGTACATCATATGATTTTTATGTACTGGTATATGTAAAATATTTATGAGGCAACATATTATCGTAAGTATTTAATGCGAGTCAAATTTTGATTTTGATTCCCTATTTAGCCTCTTTTGATACCATAGTAACACTGACATGATATTCTGTAAAGAAGCGTGTTTATAAAATAAAATTCTTGACATTTTCATTACGAGTCTTTGAAAACTAAGAAGTTTGATAAAATTCAGAATCTCAATCTAATAAGGCCAAAAGTTGAACTGATATTTTAAGTTGTCTCTTAAAGACAAGACTGTAGAGTAAAAAATTAAAACTTGATATCTGCAATGTATTTTTTTTTTGTGTGTGTGTGTGTGTGTGTGTGTTTTACATTTACCAGATGCTAGTAGGCCTAGATAACATCTCTTGTGGAAATTATGTCAACTTTACTGAAGTTTTTAAAAGAAATTATCAAGTTCAAGTCAAGCAAGTCGCTTATAGGCCGTGTTGATAACTATAGTGTAGACAAAAACACGTCATTCTACTTCCGGTAAAGGTCATCTTTTCGTGCCACACTATCTTCAAGCACGCGCCTGTTCTCCAAATTCCACGTGACATTCAGAATAATCGGCAGTAAATAAAGTGTGTCATTCTATTGGTTTAAATGATATAAAACCATTATCTGATCGTTGACGAAGTATTTTGCTCGTGTTTGCATAGTATATTTCTTTTTTAAGATTGAAAAAGTGAAATCCCTGCTAAAAATACTCAACCAATCACTTTTTCATTTATTGCAATCCTCAAAACAACAAAACGATCGATAATTTTGTGCATATCATAGTCATGTTTAGTTTTTGGCAATCAATTAACAAAATAAAATCCTTGCCTGTTTTCTATTGAATGTAAACATTAACTCGTGTTTTGGTTTGACATTTATTTGGGTGTTTGGTGATTGAAAATAAGAATTGTTTAAGTTTGTACCAAATGAAAAAAATATATGTATTTTTATCAGTCTTAAATATGAAAGTCGTTATAACTAACTATATTGTTGGATAAGAACCACCCTTACTACCGATATAGATCCATAGATATGGTGAGAAGAAACTTATCTACACAAGTTTTCAAAAACCTTGACGTAAATCGTCCAAAGTATGCTACACTAAGACACCTTAACGACGCAACACTGTCAGGTGATGTATTTGTACCGGAAATATTGTGTGTTTACTACCTAAAGTATAACTGAAATAGCACTGGTTCAAACAAAATGGGAAAGGTTCTACCAGTAAACTTGGGATCATAAGTGAAATTTTTGTTGGTTACAGAGAAAGCGAAATTGTGTCTACTTTAAATTTTTAAAACCTTATCAAAAAGTATAACGTCATACAGAAGTACCACATATACTAAATATAAGAAAAGGTCACCTAAAAACTATTCCCATACTTTATTATATAATTTTATATATGTGTGTCTCATGTATGAACTTTTTCTTTCTTATCAATTCTTGAATAGAATGACAAAGGTTATCGAAAAGTTTTCCCAAAATTCACCAGAACATTGTTTTTAAAGGTCAAAGATTCTTGTGTTAGACGTCGGAGAAGTTGGCACGACTTAATTTAAGACGTGTTAGATAATTTCCTTAATTAATGCAAAGATTGAATGAATGAAGTGTACTTTTGAATTTTCTTTTCCTTTAAAGTGGCTTCATCATCTGACTCCCCACATTCGTCAACATTTGACTCATGAAAACAATGACACAGTTAATGATCTTACATGGATTGAGAAGAACTAATCAAGTAGTTGGATATTCGGTCCAATGTGTATAACCCTTAAAAGAACAGACGTCATTTCCGGTTTATGTTATTAACCTAGCGCGGCTCTCGTGAATACTGGCACAATATAGAAATGACATTGGACGTCTTCTATTCAGAATGGTTTGAGTGTAATTTCAAACTTGCAGATGAAAAGCACAAAGCAATGGGACAAACCCAAGTCGTTAATGGACTTTTTTGATAAGTTTTGTTAGTTACTCGATGTAGGGCGATTTTTCTCTTCTTAGTCTTTCAGATGGTAAATCTTAAAGTTTATTTTGTGCTGACACAAACTATGCGATAAAAAAACCAAGTACATTAAAACCATAAGGCATATCAAATTTCCCAATTTAATACATTTAACATTAACTATAAGGTCTGATGGTGCCATCTTGCTTCAGATACTTGACAATTTTCAAGAATCTTTCTAGTTTTTTTTTTTCATGACTGTAAACTTTGTCCAAAAAACTGAAACTTTTTTTCGTCTAAAATGAATTTGTACTCGGTGAAACATCCATGCAGACCTCCAAAACTAATAAGCATTGGGTCCCGATTTTATAATTGTGGACTTATACCGTAATTATTTAAATGTTTATGATATAGTTGTTGCTATCTTGATTTAACAAGAGCAGACTGATTGGAAATTTTACGATAATTATATATTTTGTTTTCCTTCTTGATATTTAAATGTTGTGCATTTAATCAGTTAAAGGGATTATAGTTCTTAGAATTAACATAAAATTTGAAAATTTTAATCTTGGCCAATAAAAGATCTATTTATTATTGAATATACCTGCTGGCATAAAAAATGACTTAGTTTTGTGAGTTTTTTGATACTTTGTGACACCAGGTAAGTTCACTGATAAATATATACTCGAATTGACATTCTTGAGAACTTAAACTTTATGTTTTATGCTAATACGCAGTATCCCTTTAATCTGCATATTATTATCATAATGTAAAAATATTAGTTTTAACTCACATTGATCTACCTGTTGATGATTAATTTACCTTCTGTCCACTTATTAGTCAAATAATTTGTCAAATTCGGCGACAGATCAATGATCAAAATAATCATTATGCATATTTGATGAAAATCAATAATAGCTCGCAGCCTAATTATCAAATTAATATGCCTATTATACTGATTCAACCGACATGTTCATCACTCCACGCTTTGGAGCCTAAAGGGTGCATGTCTTAATAGACAAACATTAGGGATGTATGTGATAAAATGGACTAATTATAGATATTGGTAATAATAGTTACAGTTAGAAGTCATTTGTATCAATATTAAGTAGTATATTGATGAGGGTCGCTAGGTTATGGTTATGGAGCGGTAAACATCAAAGATGAAATATAATGGAAAAATTATTTATGTTAGATGTTTCTACGGTCTTTGGTCGTTTCACCTGCCTGAAATGAGCAGGTGTTTTCTAAACTTTAAAGGGGTGATAAGAATACCGTTACAAAATTTCATACACGACCCTTTTGTCACCTCCAAATTAAAATCAACGGCAAATTGTCGCGTGCCGCTAGCACAAACTTTAACAAAAGGTTATGATTGATACGCACGCGTTGGTAAGGTCCTCAACTTGGGTTCTACGTTATGATTTAACCTGATTAGGTAGCGGCACGTGTAGAAACTCCGCCCCTGGCCCCTCGATTCGATTTTCCGCCCATCATAGTTGACGTATGTTAAAATGTTTCGGGGAAAATTGTCGTTGACTAGCAGGTGCAAACGTCTGTCGTGTAAGTAACCCGTGGTGGATTATGTTTACCTATAGCGGTTTAACATGATAAAACATCACAACGATTCTCAACAACCTCACTAGACGGGGCAATCCTCTCGAACAATGAGAAACATTGTAGAAACCATCTGTCGGCCATAGATACCATATACATAGTCAAGATTTATCAGGGCCCTCACCCCTATTATCATAGAAATGATTTCTTAAACAAATACTGGGACAATTTACCAAAAATAGACTACAAAGGATAATTTATTTTTTTTATTTACCAGCTGCCTTATTGCATATCCATGTACTATATTCAATATCCTGTTTTATGTGAATTCGGTGCATACCCTTCATCGGATATTACGCTGCCCCATTCGAATCGATGTTAAAAAAAATATTATATTTACTAATTGAACAATAGGTTATGAAATAATACATGCACTTATTATCATAATCCATTGTTTCTTGATCATCAGATCACAAACCTGTCATTCACCATTGATCAGATATTGATAAAAATGAAATGGTTTGATTTTTACGTCATCCCTTTTCGCACCGTATGGGTTAATGGATACGGTCAATAACTGTAGTGTTTTATGAAATATCATTTTATATTGATGTAATATTTACTATTCAGCTTTATAGCATTGGTCAATCTGTGTTTAACCTTTCCCTAATGTTACGTTGTTCAGTAAGTAATATTAACTTGAGGGAAGCGTAGTTTGGTTTAGATGATAAAAATGTGATCTTGCAATCATGCCTTACAGCTCTATCTGATTTGTATATTTGAAAGTTGAAATGCATACGAATTTGGAACGAATTCCGTTTTTCATATACGTTTTTAGAGAACAGGTCTTGTGGCATTGTTTTGCAAATAATACTTTTGAAATACATGTATATGATATTGATGATTAAAGAACATTTAACATCTTAAATGTTTGTTGTATAGGCGACGTGTAATTTCATTGCTTGAAAAACCTTGAAATATTAATTTGACTCTACTTGAAAGTGAAATAAATTGTCCGCTTATTGTCGATTGTCATGTAGTGATTGATGACTATAGGAAACAGATATCTAATGAAACGTCTAAGACATCTAAGTGCATACTATTCTGTGGGTCATTTGAAAACTCCTTTTGATAAATCTGTCATCTCAAACAAAACATCAGCCATCATCAATCAATTCGTTAATTGTGGATATTTTTTTAAACTGGTCATAAAATCTGAGATAAAATCAAAATATGTATTAATCATAGTCCAGTTTCTAATCAAGAAAAGCAATTTCACTCACTACTCAATCAGACATTTCTTATTTGCAAATTTGGTGACTTCTTATTTATATATTTAAAAACCAAATGTAATGTCCTTCAAATCGAACATAAGCATATGCAGTTTAAAGTGATAGAATGGTCAATATGATTATATATGCATGAGTGAATCCGGTGTCATAAAGTAACAGAATCACTGTAAAATCTGGAAAACTCACAAAACTAAGTAATTATTGAAAATTAAGCGTTTTGCTATTAAATGTATTTTTAAGGATAATCATAAGTTTTATGGATTTATCGGATTATACTAGGATTATGTTATGCTATGACAGCAGTTATCGACTAATGAATAATTCCTCTTATTGGCCAAGTTTAACATTTTAAAATTGTCTTTATATTCTAAGACGCAGTATCCCTGTAAAATTTCAGCAAGCACATTCCCTTCCCCATGAAACAAAAAATCAACCAGTAACCGCATTTTTGTGAAGTAAAGCTAGCTTTAAAGTTAGCTTTATAGCCGAACACGCTGTGTTAGCATAGAGTTGATCTGGTTCCCAAAAACTTTAGTCTCGATGAAAACGTCGCCAATTATTGACAGCTTGCGATATGTACAAGACTACCGATGGAGCATGTGCAACTGTAAAATAAGTACGCCTCAATTGCCGAGCGAAAAAAAGCCGGCTTTTTTTGCGTATCCACTGAGTTTTAAGAGCCGACTTTAAAGCTTACTTTCATTTGCCCCCCGATAAATTGCCAAACGCAAAAAGGAAGATTTTCGGTTTCTGAACCATAACGTCTCGGCAATTAAACCAGTTTTAACATTCAAAAGCTATCTTAATGCTGACTTTTTGGTGCAGTGGAAACGTCGTTAATGTTTGTAGTTTCTTATTTTCACCAGATATCATTCCGCATGCACGCATGTTTCTAAATCACAATGCTAAAGGTTTGTCTGAAACAAGCTGCAGAAAGTTATGCAACCCAATCAATTCCTTTCTTGGAGATATCGTCAAGCATATGATAATCCCCGTCAACGAAATTTCAAAACAATTTTTTGCATGGTTCTTATTATTAGATTTAATTTGAAGACTCAATACATAGTGGACAAGAAAATGCAACCTGGGTATCCATCTTAACATCTCAGAAAAGACCAAAATTAAAGGATTACTGAATAGTCCCAATGGCTGATCGTGCGTCAGATATTGTCAGCTTAAAATCCTTAATGCGACAATTTGGCGGGAAATGTCCGTCTGCTAGCCAACATCAGAAACCCTAGAGACAACCCAAACTGCTTTAACCGATCATTTCCAGATTACTGAAAGAGCCTGAGGCGAAGCGTCTTTCAGATGAAATGTTTTGATAATCGTAACCCTGACAAGAAACGGTCAAGGATTTGAAATCTGTAGATTAAGATATGGCCGGATGGTTGCATTTACTGAGACTTTTGCCGTTAGAATAGTGGTCAACCCGTGACCGTGGGAACATTGTGTCGATAAAAGAAAGACCACAATAATTATTTATTTTAAATTGAATTGAAACAATTTCTCAAAGTGTTGAAAAATTTTGAAAATGAAATTTGTATGAGAAAGAATAAGAAAATCTTAAATTCATATAAGTGACAGTCAAATATGATTCGGAAATCTCCAAGAAACTGACCTGATATTGGTTGATTTGAACTAATTGATTTATAAATGTAATAGATCGCCGGTTAAGCCAGTCAAGAGTTTTAAGAACCTCAATCTGAAATCGTGTAACCTCGTGTAGCAAGCAAATTTCTCAATCGTCTTTAAAATCTAAACGCACGTCGCTATCTGTACATTTTACAATTTATTGACTTGGGTGATGGGGGATATCGGAATGGTGAAAAATCTTCTTCTGCAACATTTACATTAATAAATTGCAATCATTATTAAAATATTAGTGTATATTTATGAGTGAATAAAACTATGGAATTTTTAATGTCTGTTGTTTGCTTTGAAAATCATTAAAAATTAATCGTTTTTTGTCATCAATTGATGTGTCACTATCAGATAATAGTGGATATTCGAGTGAATGAAAGAGCATTACGTCCTACTCTTCTTCTCATGACAAAGCTTTAAAATATGTGCATCATCTTTGAATGTGAAATTTGGTACATTTATCCACGACAGAAGCAAATTAAGAAGTGTACTCCATCGATTTCTCTTATACAGTAATATTTACTATCTTTCATAAAATATATACCGGAAGTGATAATGAAGGTCTCTGTGTATCGGGATAGAAGTATCCAATCTGGACTGCAAGATTTAATCGAGGGTATAAACTACATGTTTTCTTTTTGGACCACGGTCAATGTCATGGAAAAAATGTCCCTTTTCACAAAATAAATTATTATTCTTTATAAGAGTATGACTTCCAGTAGAATAACATAATATTTTCGCAATCTACTTTAAAAAACGCGTACCCAGTCTTCTAAAAAGTGTACAATAGTTCGGTTAAAACAATGATTCAATTTCAGAGTTCAAATACAAAATGGTTTCGGAAACAAACTAAAACGTATTAGTATGTTCTTTTTCCGGTTACCTTAATGATGTGCTGTAATTTCATTAACCTTATTGGAAAGCATTTTAGACGAAGGGAAGATGGAAAAAAAGTCAAAATAACTCTACATATCAAGTAGTTTTTTGGTTTAAATATTTTGTTAACATAATTTAACGTCAAAGCTGTGTAATTAAAATTTTGAAATGTGCCAAAAATAAAAACACAAAATTTGAGACTAATAGAAACCATTCCATTTGAGAATTTTGGACTTTGATCCCCATTTAAGCTTCGGTAATAAAGATGCGCTCTTTGTGTTAAATTAGGTCACCAACAGTTAGAATTGACAGAAATGCATTTCATGTCGCGTGGTAGCGCGTGTAGCACGTGCTTGTAGACAATTTGGATTTGTTATTGTGAATAATATACCTCTATACTTTTAGGGCGCGCGCAAACCTTCTAATCAATAAATCCTTTTCAGCTTCTCGAACGGAATGTAAGGGCCCTTGTAAGATACAATGATGGAGTACCGAATGCTCTTTCATTTTTAATGATAATTTAGTGAAATTAATAAAAACGGGGTCCTAGTTCGCCCTAGCACGATATTTGTCCAATAATATGATTGCTTTTCATGGTTAAAGGAAAAATGTCTCACTGCTAGTCGACCTCAATAGATAAAAGGAATTATAAAATTTGCCGAAACGTCAAAATCTGGCTCGATATAGCGAATGAATGATAGGAAACAACTAATTGAAGGGCTTGAGATATTAAAAGGATATTCAATATACCAACCATCCTGTGCTTTCTGATATTTCATTGGTTCTTCAGCTCGGCAGCTGGCTGGGGTCGCGTGGCGCTCTTGATTGACATAGACCGAAAAACACCTGTCCCTGACGTCACAATAAGCAAAGAGGACATGGGCAAATGGAAGGCCTCAAAGTTTGTTTTTTTTGTACTTTAAAATATATTCATTATAAAGAGTTTTTCTTGTTCATGAATTATTGGGCGGACGGAGAAAACTGATTTATCATCTGTTTCGGGGGTTAAGGGTCACATTTTTTATTTCAAATTTTAGCAAAGGTGTCAGATGACGTTCGTTGCCCTTTCGTAATATTATGCATCCAAAATTTAAATGTATGTAATCGACATGATATTGGATACCTAAAGAACGTACTCATAACTTATTCCGTTAAACTATCTTTAAGAAAGCAAGAAAACAGTTGTCCGGGCGTTACACAGAATAAAGTTACATTTTTATGAATCTTCAACGGTGGCTGGTAGTTTCAGGGCTATCTAACCAATTGTCTGCATGGGCCTCGACTCAATCGCTTACTGGAAAGGTTTAGCTAATGATACCAAATGATAAATCGACACAGTTGCAAGAGTTGCACAGAGGATGGGGTGACATTCATAAATCATTCAAACTAAATACGAAAGAAGATTCTCAGATTCAAAACAAAAGTTGAGTGCCATCTTGAATTAACTAATTAAGAATTCGAAAAATGGGTTCGTAATTTAACAATAGCTAGTAATTATTTCATAAACGTTAGATCTTTAAAAGAAAAAAAACTTCCATTCTCATGACACACTACAAAATCTTTGAAGAAGGTCAAATCGACATGGGGTAGCTTGAATGTATTTTACGCGTTTTTAATTGTATTTGATTTTTAGGTTAAACCACCAATTCAAATGAGAAAACTGTTTGAAAAATCGATAAATTTTAACGCGATAAAATTATTTGCCCAAGGATAGGAAGACTACCACCGAACTAACTCATTTTGACGGCACGTGCCAGAAACAATGCATCCGAACACTTTTGTTATGCAAATGAGATTGTCGCGTGCTGTTCTTCTTTAAATACGCGTTCTTGTTTCAAGAGATGTGTATGTTCAAATAAATATATGTGGGCCTCAAATTTTTCACCAGAATTTATGGTTCCAAACTTTATATAAAATTGTTTATTTCGATTTGAGTTTGTCGTGAAGTAATTTAATCAGCCGGGTTAGTGACGTCATAATCTCTTTCATTACTTCGTTCCAGATTTGCTGATTAAAAGTGATTGAGTTTTACGTTTGAAGTTTTGTAAACGAGGTGTCCGCTACATGTGTCAAATCCCAATCAAATTACACTTGTTCTGTAAATTGCTTGGTAGATATGATAATAAAAGTGGTACTTTCATGTTCTGTGACGTAATCCACCGTCATTTCATAAATCAAACCACATGTAATTACACCAATTTAAATAAACCTGTCACGTGACAATCAAGTTATGCTTACGTCACTTTGACTTTACAGCTGCCAAACGCAGCAAAGACCTAATTGATTAACAAGGCGTGGATTTTAAAGTCCGATGGCTACCTTTATTTTAAGTTCGACACATTTTGATAATCGTGTTTTCAAACCAAATCAGCATTGGCCACCGAGAGAAATCTTAAATAAAAGTACCCGTTTTTGAATGATTTTATCAAATCTGTTATTGTAACCCTTTATACAACCGTTAAGACCAGGGTTTGCAAAAATACATCATATTGATCAATTTGTTTATTGGGCTTACATTTGTAGAGTTGGCAAAAGGTAGTCACTCTACTTAATATATCAGATTGCAGTGATTCTCTGACATCAACAAGCCTACTTCTCTAGGCCTATATTGATCGTATCCTTAAATATGACAACGATGAAAATATTAACGAAAGTTTAATTTGGGTAACTTATGATACTCAAACGCATAAAAAATCGAAGTGTATAAATCTTTATACTTATATACGAAGTAAACTTATGTTTAAAAAGTTGTCAATTCTTGTCAAGTAAGCGGTAATTAAAACAACATGATATTAATAAGTACTTATTAATTACAAACATATCAGAAGATAGTCCAAATATATATTTATTTGATAAAAATTTTGACATTGTTCATATCACATTGATTAATGATATACGAAACTAATAGGTTTAATTCTGTATGAGTCATACAGTGTTATCCTCGTTTTCAGGGAGAGAAATCGTGAAGACGGATCTCTAAGGTCCCTGCAGCCAATCAAACATTGGCATTTTATCGCCTGTCACAGGAATTTTCCAGCTCTTCCTGGCACTGAGCTATCTAGTTTGTTGAAGTTTGTGACATCATTTTGAGGTTAATGTCATCCTTGATTGAGCAACCCAAAGAGTTAAAAATGCCAAAATATTTTCTTGACCCCCTCTGTGTCAATTTGCTAGGTAATAAAGTGATTGTATGCCAAGTAGAAATTTCTCATCCTGAGTCATGGTTTAAAAATTAAGGGACATGACATCATACAGTGAGTATTAGTTGACTTTTGCTTGATCGATTTTCTTCAATCAGACAATAGAGCTGACTGACAAACTCACTAAAGCGTCGTTCTAAAAATAAATGTGACACAAACACTAAACTTTCCCAATATTCATCAATAATATATTGCAGTTGGTGATGTATACAAAAACTTCCTTTTTTGCTGCCTTTCGAGATATGTCTCGAATTTCAAGTGCAACTACAATGCTCGGTCAATTTGCCTTTTCCGAGAACCAAATCCTTCCTTATTGTAGAATTTCCGTCGGACAATGCCTTTTTATATATTAGTAAGTAGTTTGTCACGTACAATAGTGCAGATAGTGTTACTGTTTATTCTAAAGGTTTTGAGATATCTGGACAGCGTATAGAAGCGTGTAGTAAATGTTAATGTCTTGTTTTATAATTGAACTGCGTTGAGAAAAAACACGAACTGGCAATCAAATTGTTCGTCTGCAAGAGATTGTCTCAATAAGAGTCGTCTGCTCTGGATTTAAATATGCCTTCGTTACAAACATAACTAACTGACGATAGTTTCAGACGATAGTTTCAAATGCGTATTCCTTACTTCAAAATACTAGCAACCACGTGGTCATTCATAGTAAAAATGAAGGGAGGAGGCGTGGCAAAACAAACCAAATCACAAATTCAGAAAGAACTCATGAACGGAGAAACACAATAGATCTATGTTTACATTGATTGACCAATGATAGAGCGAAGAGGTGTGTCATCTAAGTTTAAACTGTCACTCACGCAGATCACGTGACATTAGCGTGGCTTTAAATACTACTCTTCTCTCATTGACTTGAAATTTTGTAGAGAGATGTGTTAAGAACTCCTTGGATATTACTATTTAAAAGTTTAATACTTGCGCCCAGTGCGCTGACGTTGAGTTAAAATTTATATAATTTTCTTGTGTTGTGTTGATCAAGTATTCTGTCAAAATGGTACCTCAACAAATCATCATAACGAGTGATGATGGAAATAATAATATGGAGTCGACGAGTCCAGGACTACCACGCAGTGTTTCACCGTCTCAGTTTGGATCTCAACAAATCAGTCCAGATTCATCAACGCCTTACTCGGACGCTACAAACTGTAAGAAAGCAACTAACCACGTCAAGAGACCAATGAATGCCTTTATGGTTTGGTCTCAGATGGAAAGAAGAAAGATTTCTGAAGTGTCACCTGAAATGCACAATGCTGAGATCTCTAAGCGTCTTGGCAGACAGTGGAAGTTACTCAACGACGAAGATCGACAGCCTTTTATAGAAGAAGCTGAAAGGTTGAGATTATTGCACCTTCAGGAATACCCCGACTACAAGTACCGACCAAGGAAGAAGGGTAAGACCACCGAAAAGGTTGTAGGTGGAAAAGTTACAAAGCCTGCAAAAGCCCGATCCGATAAAACAAAGAAAATTGTTAAAACTGCTCAACAACAATTCTGTGAAACGAACACTATGACTGCATCATTAAGTGCTGTGAATACGAATCGCCTTAAACTCAAATTAACCATTGACAAGAAATTCAAGGAAAGTATTCGCGTGAGCAAACAAGTTCCAGTATCAACACAACTAACTCCGCCAGCTAAAGTTCCTTCCAGTCCCTCAGTTTACACTCCTCCAACCCCAGAATCTGCAAGTTTTTACGGAGAGGATATGTATGAATCAGCTTCAGCGATACATGTGGAACCCCTCAAGGCCCAGCCTACAGTGCAAAGAGTGACAGACGTCCAAATGGATAACTCCGCCTCACTGGCCGATTTGGATAATCTCACGGATGTGCTCCAATTGCCTTCCAATTGGCAATTAGAATTGGGTAACATGGACTTGGCAAGGTTAGCCGATACTGACTTCAATATTGACTTTCAAGCTAATAATTCCACTGGCAATTCACATTTCGAATTTCCAGACAATTCATATCAGGAAGTGTCAGAAATCTTAGGACTTGAAAATGGTTGGCTAGAGTCAAGTTTAAACTCACTTATCACGACGTAAAAGTTTAAAGGACATCGTTTATGTCGTCAAAAACTCTGAAAAAGTGAATATTCAGGACGTAAAGGACAAATATTTGCTCGCAGCTAATTTTAGTTGTGAGTAAACGCCTGAATGATAAAACTAGTGCCTGAGTGATCGGAAAGCAATAAGCCATGTTCAAATTCCGAGCCCAAATAGCCTATCAAGAAACGGACCGAAACTGACAAAAATGCTCTTGTCACATCTCTGCATTAAAAGTGTACTGACATGAGTACGAAATAAACGGTTATAACAGAACCTGTTTTTTGTATTAGCGAATCGAACTTGTGCTTTATTTGACGTAGACGTGGATTTCCTGCACTAGGATAAAACGTTAACTAAACTAACGTATACAGTTTGAAAGTATGTAATGTATTTCAAGTCTATTGACCTAGAAACTTTTTTTATAAACAGTTCAGTCTCAACTTTATATAAACTGTTTCTCTTAAAGCAGCTAGCTAACAACTGTGCCTCAAATTGTATTCCTTGTGCAAACTTGGAACATTCGATTTACATAATCAAGTGCGGATTTAATTTATGTGTATAATATATTGTCTGTCTAATCGTGGGTACAGTTTCTTTTGCATAATTCCCACCTCATTCAAACATTGTATAAATTTGAACTTGATTCCAGAGTATATACATTTGTCATAAGTTTTTTTGTAAATTTTGTAGAAATTTTTAATCAAAGTATTACTTTTAGAGAGAAAAAGCTCAAATTATTATTATTATACATATTTTGTACAAACTTTTCCTTCTCCCAATACGAGTGTTAGATAATATATTATAGACGTAGGGTGATATTTATTTAGTATACATATATATATTTATACACCCAATACCTAATTATGCTGAACAAAGGCGTGTTAAATTAAAATTAATATTATAACGTTATCAACGAAATCTCCGAAATTTGTTTTTCGGTTTCGGACATTTTTTATAGTTTGTATTCGTTGAAAAGCGATTATTTTCTATATATTATATTATGACATGTAGTAAAACATGGAAATCTAAACTTTGTCTTCTATTTTATCTCACTTATTATTTTAAATGAACGATACGATCAAATGGGAGGTCTGTCGTTATATATGAGAAGTAGGTCATGTCTGCATCCTATGGTAATACTCCAAAAGCAAGTTGAATCATCGTTAAATTATTGTGTAACAGATTTCCCAATCCCTCCCTTTTAAATTCGCAGTTCCTTTAAAATGACAAGATTATTTTTAAAGATGTGGAACTATTTTTATGATGGACAGATGGCAAAATTAGGCCAATATAAACTTGAGATTTCATATCACGATGTTTATGAATCAATCGTCTGCTAGTAACATGGAGTGATTCGAGTTACACACAGATGCTCAATCGAACCTAGTCTTTGAATTCGTATGGTTCATTTTCACTGCGTTTCAATTGGGGCAAAGGGTCACTCTGCAGATTTATTTTTTATGTTCTAATACTGTGAGCCCAAAGGCCGGGATCGTGTTTAAATTCTACGTGAAATGCTGTTGTAACTTAAAGTTGACCCCGCTAGCTATATGAGTATATTGAGGAAACTCTTTTTAACTCGTGTGAAAAGGTTGGCCGGGTCAACATAAGTGCACCTGGCAAATTTGTAAGCTTACATCCGTTAACTGACCTTGAAGTCAATTTTGAATTAAGAAGTATTTTTAACCATTTTTCACGTCAAGTGTTATGTCTTTTAAGTGGAGCTCTCATAAAGGCTGATTCTTTTCACGTACTTGATGAAATTCATGAATTAAATTCAGCCTTGACCAATGCGTATATATCACATTAATAACATTGAAACTACTTGTAATTTTGGCGGGAACGTGCAGACGATATCGCGAATAGCTGACATGACAAAATCATTCATTAATGAAGCAAGACGATGACCCCAGATGTTAAAAGAGAGACGTCTTCAATCTTCTGTAATACGGATATTTTGCACCTGTCGTTATAATGACGTGAAAGTATGTATGTAGCTATCAACTTTTTAACCCTAACAGTGATAAATTACCTTAGGACCTACATATTCGATTTTCATTACTTATTTACATGACCTTGATGTATGTTTATCCAAGAGGCGACGATTTAGCAAAAGTATATGTGTTTCTTTCAAGTCTCCAACCCCTACCCCTCATTCTATCAAGTAAATAAATAATTAGCAGCACCACTTCCATCAATGATTAACCTAATAGCGCAATTTCTCTAAAGAAATGGGATGTGATTGAGTTAAGAGAAATGCGATATTTGTCTCTTAGGATTACATTTGCGGTATCTTTGAATACAACAACACAATGTTGTCTCGCTACCCTTACGATCTAAGAGGCTGAGTTTGCCTTGCTAACCCAAACACAGTATTCCAAATTAATTACATTTATGGGACCAAATTTTGAATTCCAGACTGAAGCAGTATTGACGCCATTTTTCGTTTGATAAAAAATGATAATGAAGAGATAGACAGACTACAAATAGCTAGTGATAAACACTATGTATATAATAAATCTTTATAATGCCTAGTTTATAGTGTCGCCATCTTTAAACAAGACTGGCGCCCATTGATTTTGGGTGTTAGTATTTTCCCATGATTATTCAAAGGTGTTGAAATCAGATTTCACAGATTTTCCGCTAATCGCCTTTAAAAAGATAAGGCGTGAAAGTATTTGTTTCTTTTTTCTAAAGATCTCCATTGATTAAAAACCTTCACTGAAAGTTGACCGTTGATTAGAAACAACAACCATTTAATTGGGTTTGTTTAAGGGCTGGACTAATTGGCCTAAATTCTATCACTTTTAATGGTGTTTTGTCGCCTTTTGATATTATTGCAACACTTTTAGCAGAAATAAGTGTGATTTAAAAATTTACAAGATTTACCCCCTTATTTCAGCAACAATCACGAACGCTTTTCCCAAGTACCTGCTTTCCTTTGATGCAGTGTTGCAAGTGGCGAACTTATTTACCAGGAAAAACCACCAATGAATTACACTTTGAACCACTCCGTATAATCCAACCAAGTATTTATGGCATTATGTAGGAAGTCGAATGTTCGTCTTGGCGATTAAGTGTCATATGTGTGCATCCCTCTCCATTTTTGTAAAGTACCAGTGCTTTCGAATGTCAACCAAGCGTCGATATTTAAAAATTTATTTACAATTTTCTAATATATTTGAAAAAATCAAAAACCTTTACCACTGGTGAAAAATTTATAAAGAGATGCGTTATTAGTAATCATCCAATCAGCATTGATGTATACAACTTTGCAACGCAATAATTTATGTCATTACAATCAAGGCATATGTCTGAATCATGCAGTTGATGAGTGGAATTTAACCGAAGAAAAACAAAGACTAGAAACCATGGTGAAACACGATTCTCTCTTGCAAAACTAGTTTTTAAAGGAATAGATGTGGAGTCAATGGATTGGAACGTCTGCTTCAATACAGCGTAACATAATCGAGATTTCAAATGATGAAATAATAATGAAACTTTTCGGTACTGAATTCACAAAATACTAATACTAACAGGACATTAATAGGTAAATCATGCGAACTATCAGAGAGGAAACTCAATTGTTAATTATAACCATAACGTAGTCATGTAAGCCCATCAGCCACAAGAAATCTGATGAATGGTATTTCATTTTTATCATTCCACTGACTTAACGAAAATTACATAAGCTCTTATTAATATCTTATCCACGGTGCATTCAAAAGTTGAAAAAAGAACAAACAAAAAACAATCCATATCGCCATGTTATTGCTAAATATTGACCAGTCTCCTGTAAATGAGTAACTTGTTACCTTCCAATCATACTAAAACTTGAAATCTTTTATAGAGTAAATGTAGAAGCCCTATTGCAATAGTGGTTGGTGTTATATTGCAGGACGTCTGATGCTTCAATTGGGTATCGATTTTTAAACATAATTACCGGAGATTCATAGCTAACATTTCATTACATGCAGAAATTAGAATATTTGAGTCTGTAAGTTTACGAATTTATTTATTTTTTTTTTTTTGTAAAAAAAGGATGTTGATGATATGGAGACTTGAGTCCAAAAGTTCAAATGAATTACAGGATTGGGCTCCATTGGAGATGGTGACAGCTAACGAGTTTGGATAATTTCCCTATTCACATGATTCAACCAGCACCAGGTTTATCAACTGGGTGTATCTCTTTCAATCTCCTTAGATAACTCCTTGAATACGATAACAAGCCAGAAATAAAAGGTTAAAAAGTAAAAGGCAATGCATGAATAATCATTAAGTTTCAAATCTAACAATAACATAAATCTGACTTTCCTTCAAAATATTATCTGAAACATTTCTTCAATTTTTTTTTACCATAAATAAATCAATAACCTTATTTTGTTTTACAGAAAACACCATGTATATACATGTACCTCTATGTAAATATGTATTTGTCGTCAAGTACTGTTAGATCATTGAACATTTCAAAGTTACAAACACGTACGAAGACAGAAGGAACGGATTGATAGATTACGGTTCTACTTCACTTCTCTATATTGATTTACATTCAATATACCGATATTAACAACTAGTATCAATTTGCAAAAAATATACGTTTGTCAGCACTCTTACCTACATCGCTGCGAAAACTGAAAATTAACCATTTAATGACATTTCCTTTTTATCTACAAAAAATAGCGATGGCCATCGTAATATGCCCACATTTATAATGGGTGCCAATTTGTTCGGGGGCTGACAGTAATTATCGGAAAATGAAAGATTTTTTTTTTAATTTAATTTAAGTTCATCCTTGTGTGATTAGAAAAGAAACCCTCAATAAATTTCATCCAAATCCATCAAGAAAACCAGCTCTCTGTCATGTCCACAAATGATTAAAGATCAAGGGCAATAACTCATAGAAAATACTTTTTGATTGGTCGGATCTTAAATAAGGTTTTTTCCTCGGGTTATAACAAACACCCAGACAAAGTTACATCAAAATCCATCAAGAATCCAGCTCTCTATCGTATCCACAAAGAAATCAGGAACAAGGGCAATAACTTATTGAAAATAATTTTCGATTGGTCTGATTTTTAATAGGGTTCATCCTTGGATGATAACAAAGATTCACACCAAGTTTCGTCAGAATTTAAGAACAAGGGCAATAACTCATAGTAAATAATTTTCGATTAGTTTGATTCTTAAAATAAATGTGTGGGCGTATGAAAAAGGAAAAAAAGATATGCATTGGTTTATTTTCAGCTTTTGTGGGTCATAATGATTAAGACCAAGCATTTTACAGTTAGAAATTTTGGAATAGTCCACCAATTAACATGTTGCTTTAATTAACCTTATCGATGATGCGTGATGCTTACTCTACTGTAAACACCTAAATATGATCTTTGCCGAGAATCCGAGATTTGTCACGATACAATGTAATTAGCCGAAGGGTTGTGTCTAATTTGCTTGGAATCTCACACCTTTATAGTCTCCAATGATATGGCCCATTTACAAATTCTCCCATGAACGATTCACCAGACGTCAGTTCTGTGGCAGGTTTAGAGGCCAAGTCTGGTTACTTATTAATAGTCAGACCAGACAGTGGTCATTTAAATGGACAGCGGTCACTACACATATTTTACACGAATTACCAATTCTTATCTTGCTGAAAAGTAATCTATGGTTCAGGACGGTGTAGCCGCTTTGTGAACCATCTTATGACTTCTGCCATTCAAATTCGATGATATTTCCTAAATACATGTAACATGAACAGATTATAAAGCAGCGAATAGTAAAATACTGTTATTATTTCTGTCATACTTTTAAATTCTTGTTCCTGATATGATTACGAAAAACTTCTTAAATCTCATACATGTACTTCAGTGGCATCGGGAGCATGGACCGACCTGAACAGCAATCTCATGAGAGTCGATTGAATGAAATAAAACGGGTTTTTAAGTCAGATACACAAGTGTTGAAAAGTCTTTGATAGGGTGAGGTTTTTAACAAGCGAGTCAGCAAAAGGTCATGTGCCGTTCACATACTGTCATAAAATACCTAGATGTATACACACTACAATCATGAGAAGATTTTCTTCAAACTTTTTATGTTGGTGTATAGTATTTGACGTACGTGAAAATTGGCTCCTGAAAAGTCCAAGTCAATTGTGTTTCCTATCGAAATAAATAATTTGAGAAGATATAACCAACAATTACTTCGAGCGTCAAAATATCAACTTAACATATCCCATCCATAGCAACACAATTCAAGAAACGGATACTGTCGAATGTTTTCAATGGTTGTCAATAATACAAATTTATATATTAAGATATGAAGTATTTTCTGAAATACTGTGAACGATTTGATTAACTAATTTTAATCTAATTTATGAACTCAGCATCCAGAACGTAAATATATTTTTTTCGTGGTCGCATGATGAAATGTCAGTGGAATCCAAAGCTGACTAACCGACTATCAAATAGATCACTGAGCATCTGTTCAAAGATATATATGTAGTAAGATTGATGCTACAGGCCTCAAAGTTTCCCGAAATCAATGTTATATGCAGGGACATATTAATGCTGAAAATTGTTAGGCAACGTTAACCATAGCAACATGGCAAGTGCCATAAAATGTATATTTGACTATACCCTACTGTTATTATAATTCAATTTTGAGGGGTTTTACCTTACATATTATATAATTCTCGTGAATGGTAAGACTATTATTTAGCTTTTAATCTAAGTCAAGAGTGAAACTTAAGAACATCCTCAAGTGGTGATGGTGAACTCCCCCGAGGCATCGTACTTTAATTATTTTAACATTTCCAGTATTTGTCACTGATTTAAACATGAACACCCCTGTTTTGTGATATGAAAATACTTTTAACAGTTTTGACATAAGTGCGGTCTTTAAAATAAGTCCACTTCGGTCTGACATTTAGCACTGCCAAAAACGCACGTTTCAAAAAAGGAGCGAACTGCAATAAATGTCAAAATCGGCTAATTGTTAGCTAAAACTACCAAGAGTATTTTTGCCATATTAGAATGTCACATTTCCATCTTAGAGGAGCCAGGCAATTCACAACTTGCCACATAATATGTAACCTAAATTTTTAGTCTAAAAGAAGAATTTGGATTCCATAGAAAGTGTCGAAAAGAATCAAATCGGTTTCGGTTTTCGACCGAACTGGCCAAAGTATTAATTTTCTCTCTAGCGCTCATCAAGAGCAAATCTCGGACAATTTAAAAATGCACAATACTAATTCGGGTTTTCACCGACTCTTTGATAAAAAGTCAGATACGATTAACTTTGTTGAAAAGACTCCTTATTAATGTCAGATGTACATCCTTATTTATGGGCACCTTAATCTAGCGTAGAGCCTTTTACATCTGTGTGAACATATTTGTAATTCATGGTTAAGATGAAAGACTCCTTTTCACGAGGCCAGATTTTGATCAGAACGACCACCATATTTTTGAGGAATTTTGTATTAAAATGTAAATTTATATTTTAAATCATCATCCACCATTTTATTTGAAAGGAGCTCAAAACATCAAAGGGTGTGTGAAGAAAGCCTTCCCTTATTTTATGATTTTATTGTTATGTGAAATATACATCTATATGGGATGCTAAGTTCATGAGATTTTAAAAATATTATGCATTTTCAACTGGTATTAGTAAGTATTTTTTTTTTATAGGCAAACAATGTTATACAATGTTCAAGTGAAATATAAATCGATACAGCTTTTAAACATTTATCTATTTACAAATAGTTGAATTAAATGTAATGTCAGCAAAAAATAACACCCATAACAGCCAACATGTCTTGGCATTTGTATTGGGACTTGACTTTTGAACGTTTAACACCAGTGAATGTATGAGTGTACAGCCCCCAATTGAACACAATACAAAACCTATCAAAATAAAGTCTAAACACTGAATTGTAAGTGAAAATTAGAATTTGGAAAACCTTAGAAAAGTAATGAAAACAAGCAAGTGTCAAGAATAACCCACGGTGGTCATCCTCATCACGCATCACAGAAAGACGTATCAACCCCCGAAAATTGTCCAAATTCTTTCGAGTATCCTCCCCGCCTTTCTCATTCGTATACGTTGTCTCAACAGACCACCTGGATAGCCCCAAGGCGATTTAGTTCGCGTCATTTGGAGGTTTTTTTCAATGTTTTTATAGCAGAAGACGAGAGGGGGGGGGGGTTATGACCCGCCAAGTTAATAAGTCTGTAATTTGTAACCCAACAGCTTGTCCCTATCCACCATTTTAAATTGCCCGTAGGTACAATTAAAATATACCTGCCACAATCTGCAAGAATTTATTTTGTTTAGATTATTAACAATTATACTGAGGAATAGCCTCAAGTTTGAAAGCAACAATCCCTTTTCCAATCACCAACCTTCACAGAGTCATAAGCGTTTCACAAAGGTTCGTTATTCCAGTACATGTATTTAGAATTATTTTTAAGAGGAACTCTCCCTAGATTTGGTACCTGTAGATTTGCAAGTTTCAAAGATATTTGAATATCATTTGACATATCATATTTAATTGTGATAAAACTGGATCATATCCATTTTGTCCTTCATGAAACAAGACAGTTTTACAATAATGTATCAAACAAACCGAAATCTAACGGAACAAATAAAACAAACAAGAAACAAATCAAACAAATAATATTAGATTTACTTTTGAAAATAAATTCCAACGACAGTACATTACAGAAGATGAAGTTAAAAACTTTGCTAGGTTGATAAAAACGCCAACAAACATTGTTAATGATATCCACACACAGAAAAGGTTAAGCGTTCTTCACAATTAGGACAAAATGGAACACTTTCACTGGAAGGTGTTAGCAAATTTTCACCCTTGAAGTTAATTTGAGAGTGGTTAGATGTGAGAGTTTGCCAAGTGTAGGAGTTTGATATTGTAGTAACTGATGTCGTTCATGTTGACTTTATATGCCTCGTGAAGTAAAAAGTCACAGAGGTTTCCATCTCTGTTGCCTTCTATAGATTCGGAAATACATCAAAAAAAGCTCATGGTATCTTAAATGATCTCGGAACCGAAACTAATTAGGGAATTGCTAACATATCAAATAAGAGAACCCCTAACTAGTCAATCAGTAGTAAAATAGAGAAAACAAATTTTGGGTTTTGTATTTCCTTGAGGTCCATAAACCAGTTCGTTTTGAGGTAGTACTGAGTCTCGTAACGACTGGACTATGACACTCAATGTATTTAACCCTTGCCACGACAGGTACATTACATCGTTACCGGATGTTAATGATTGCTAGTTTGAATAAAACGAAATTTAATGGGTCATCGGTTACTGGCAGGTTATAAACCCTTCAATTCATTACACCCAGTGAGGATATCATTTGTTTTGTTCATAGGAAGTGGACATTCATATCCTTCTTACCTCGAGAAATATTTGTGGTCTTGGGTCGGACAGATGTTTTCATTTTAAAATTCGGTCAACTCACCTGTTGCTGAGGAATTCGAAACGTGGGAAATCTTCCCTGGTCATCTTGGTCATCACTTTGAAACCCATGCCGAAATACAATATACATTTAAAACCTTTTTGTTCTTGCTGAATGTTTATGAAGTCATCACTCAGTATCATGTAGATATATGTTAGAACTGGTATTACAAGATAATGTGCCTGTTTGTTCCATTCATGTGAATTCTGAATCGCTTAAAAATACCAAAATATAAGTAAATTCAATATGTATCCTTTGAAGTTGACAATTAAGGTCAAACATAGAATGGCTTAAGGAGGTAAAGAGGGATCCACATTTTCTGCTTCGCAAGCAAACCTCCCACAGTATGCTCTTCTACAACTGTCGGAGGGTTAAAAAAAAGACCCAAAATTTAGTAAGCCACCATATTTTGAAGGAGGTCATCACCCTAGATACAGATTTGTTGTGAAAATATACATGTACAATAATTTACGATTTCGACTATTTTCTACTCAGTTAATGTGATATTAATTTAAGAAAAATATCAAATCAAATTTCACTTCACGTCAAACGACGTATTGTTTCAGTTTTTCTAATCTCTCAGGATTTCATAATTCAAAACAAACACAAATGTCCCGAAATTAATTTGAGTAAACACGTTTCTTATATTTTCTTTTCCATGTCGACCTTATTTTCATCTAAACACTTTCATGACGTCGGCTTCACGTAGGTGATATGTTCAACAGTTTTTTACTACATATTTCTAATTGCGGTCGACAACGTATCTTTGCTTGTTTTCGGTCACTCGAACAGCGAATACATCACTTACGTTGTGTTCACAGGAAACGTGCCAATTTTACCAAAATGGCGACCATGTTTAGGTGTGTAGAAATATAAAGATTATTGTTTCGCAGGTTTCTGTTGCATATTGTCATCAACGACGTGTCAGATGGCCCAGTTAACACAACCATGTTGAAATTCTTCCAATAATTTGCTGACTTAGCAATCGGACAGGAAGAAATCTTTTGGAATTCGGCCTACAATAACCTACAACCTTCAAGATAGTGCAAGCAGAATAATTTTACATTGTAAAGAGAACAGATATATAACTCTCGTAGGGGACACTTTCTATGACCCAATGTAGTATTATTGAAGTAGCATTGAGCATTCTTGACGTTGTTTACCATTCACCATCGCGGCCTTAACTCGCTCCTTGAGCAATGCCAGGATTCTGAGAGATATTATCAGACCTGTGATAGTTTGGCACCTATTTTACTGAATGATTTAACCAATTATTCCGTTACCCGTTAGTTCAAATTTTTATTTTGCCAATCTGAGGTCATATTACCATACACACTTAAATATCCATACTTATAAAGGTTACTTCAGTACTAGAACTGAGTCCCTGGTTGCAATAGTTTATTGGTAAGAAATGTTGGTTGATGTATATAAATACTGTACGTTTGGTTGGTACAGGGAAAACGGTTGAGTACTGTTAGTTGTTATTTGTTTAAATCTCCAATGATATTAGTCGCTTAATAATAGTATGTTTTAATGTGATGGATTCTGTCGAGAGGTATTAGATACCATGGACAGATTCTGTATAGTCTCTTAAACATTCTTAATCAAATCATGAAACCTTACTACACCCGTCTTGGAGTCCAACAACCAAAAAATATAAAATTCTTTGGCTTTGGCAACGGGTTGTGAAATTTTAGATGCTACCCATCACTTACCTCACAGCCTTTGGCTGTAACCTTCTCTAAAAAGGCGAAGGTAATAAGTTGTCAACTATAAACTTTATTTTCTTTTTCAATTTCTAATAGATCCTACTAAGATTAACGTACTAAGTGCACTTAACGTTTACCTGAACTCAGTTAATTGTAAAAACTACACATTGACATGTCGTTGTCCTTGATCAACCTACAAATCATTTGATTAAATCAATGATAGATAATTATGTTATGTCGTCTATTCTGCAGAAAAACTAAAGTATACAAATACAACAATGACTACGAATTTCACATTTTGTTAACAAATTAATGTAAGACGCATGTAAAACTAGACATTTAGAGTCCAAAATTTAATCGTTTCTCAAAGTGGAAAGCAATACATTGGATTTTTAGTGAAATCAAGTTTGGTTTTTGCAGTCTTTCACGAGAAACAGTTTCATGAGCCCCACCATTGGCTTTATTTCCAACTTTCCTTTAAGTCTATGTTATATAAATTTCAAAATATACGCATAATGACGCAAAATTTCACTTAACATAAGATTATATAATACATTGATAGATAAGCATACAGAACAAAATAATGATATTTCTATTACGTTTGAAATCTAATTAGGGGCGATTATCATAACAAATGAATTTAGACCAAACATGTTAACTAAATTGTGAGTGAACAACTATGATTCAACCTCTACATAATTATTATCCCTGTTGTAAATCTAACAGTGACCCTTACCCACCCCCAAAATATCCAATGCTATGTTGTGTTTGTAACTATTATTTAAGTTGGCTCGTGACCCTCTGCAATGGACAATGATCTAGAAACCTCGACCCCTCTGACCAGTACTCTTAAAATTCATGCATGTCATTTAGCCATTCTATCATGCACGTTTTCGGAATGCAGTATCCATGTTGCACAGAATACCATGTATTCAAAAGCATACTTATATCTTAATACCGTAAGCAAGATACATGTACGACATTTCAACAACATATATTACCGAAAATGAATAATTGAATATTATATTTCAAGTTTTCAAGAAAAAAAGAAAGGTTACAAATTTTGTACATAATGTAAATAGTTACCTTTCGAAGAAAGTAAGCGTTATTAGAATATTTAGAAATACGTGTATAATATTGTATCTGTATAATATTGAATAAACATTTTGCATGAAAAAATACTACTCTAGTTTATGTTTGGAAATGAAATACTCTTAAAATTTGATCCCCGAATTTACAAAAGTTTGTTTGTATTCTAATTTTGAATATATATTTCAATTCGAAGATTTTCTGGTAGAAATTAAACAAAATGCTGTTTGTTAAGTTAAACTTTAAAACGCCGGTAAACATTTGGTTGATGTTTTAAAGTCTTAAAATAATGACGGGTAATCATTTGCTGACATGACGATCTTTTAAAGGCTTATCGAAAATCAGCTGCAAGTTTGACAGGGGGTATTTAGCCAACGTGTCAGAGACAGGATTTTATGTAAAGTCATGTTAAGAAAAGTAGGTCGAAATCGCTAATCATAATCTCACAATCATTTGTGTGAAAAGGCGAAAAACAGGGGGTAAAATGTTCTCCTCACTAAACCCCAAACAATATAACTGTGAAAATTATGTAATTTTAAATCTAGCCAACCCCTGTAGAATTTCTTAAAGATAGAAAAATCACCTGCCTAGGGCGGAAAGTAACCCTCAGCCCCCTTTTACATTTATGATAACCCTAATAAAGCCCTTTTCATGGACGTTTGGACAGTTCGTTAAAAGATGACCCCCTTTTGACCGTCAGTCTATTGAAATAAGGTAAAATAGAAAGATGTCAAATGACCACTCCTACCTTTAAAGTATACATGGGCTCATTTCCGTTTGATTTTTTTTTACTTGGATTGAATTAGTAAGCCAAACATCACATTTCGACCTTTTTGTGGGCATACTTAGCTACAAGAAAGTTTGTATTTTGAACTCTAATAAGGATTGATCGTTAAATACATTAGAGGCCTGAGAAAATAAGTTCTATCTGTGAATCACGATAATTTACTTTAAAGGAGTGATAGCGATTTTAATTTCGATAAGACTTCATACAATCTTGGAAAATACTTCCGCACATACATATCATTCCTTGTGATGTTTATTGACATCTTGTATAGTATACTATCTAAGGTTAGTTTCGTGGTTATATCGTATGAACTGCTCTCAAATTCAATTCCTAGTTTAAAGCAAGATCTGTCTCTGTCCCCATAATAACATATCAGCACTGAAAGTTCCAAACTTAGTAAATATACGAATTGACCCTAAGTATAGGCCTAAAAGTGACAATGATCGAAAGTACAGACAAAAAGCAGAGTCCCTTAAAAAATTAAAAAGAATGGCGGGGTCTGAAATTGAGAACGAGGCCAGGATGATGCTGTCTTGTCAACCAATTCCAAGAAGTTAATAAATTACCATAAAAGTACAAGTTGAGATGCACTAAGCTGTCTGTTAGTGTCGTTAAGGAGAAATACGGAAATTAACTTAAAATAGTAGAATGTGATCCAGAACAACGTAACAATCCTGTACTTCCGTATTATATTAACTTATGCAAATGGTAATATTCATTTTAATGCGTAAAATATCAAACTAGCGGTAGTCCTATCCTGTGGGTGTCATGTCACAATTAAGCTAATCATAATATTATTGAGTTAGCGCTCCTTTAAAATAATATTCTAAATATCAACCCACTGACTTGTGTTTTTCCACTTTAATAAACACAACTACGTTACTTTTAAAATTTTGTACGGATCAACCTCTGACGAATTTTTTTCCCTATTCGTGTGATAATTAACTTAACCTGAGTATTGATAAAGGATACGTAAAAGTTGATATTGAAGGGTGTTTATTTCCCTTTCCGTTTATCTATTGTTTTTTAAAGTTCAATAATTATCACCGAGTGCTTAAAGTAAATAATATTGGCTAGGGATTTTAGAACGTCAGGATGTTCTCTGGTTGAACCGAATTCATTCATAAAAAACGAAATCAAAAATAAATTATGGAATAGAACATGGGCTGACATGAAAAAGCGTTTTGTTGCTCAAACGGGGCAATAAACTGTGATACAGGCTGTACAGGTTCAAGATTCTCGTGCAATTTGAAAGTTTGTTTCATAAGATATGTTATTCTAACATCAGTATTAACGTTTATCACTGACAGTGTAAGTGAAATGACGCAGAAATGGGAATGGTCAGAACCAGTGCTGATATGGAAATTAAATCAAGCATATTAACCCTTCCCACACCACCTTCATACAAAACCTTGACCTTGATAAATCACCCTTTTCATTTAGTGAAATTTGGGTCGTATAGTCAAGGCTATCGAGTTTCACTTCGTATTGGCAGAGGATATCATTACCAATACTACTTCAAACAAACGGAAGTTACGTCATGTTTTAAATCACGTAGTGTAGTAATATATTGCAAGTATACATTGGTATTTGTTTATGAAGATTTAAGAGCAATTTCAACCCCTAATAAGTTATTTTCCAAGTGCCGCATAAAAGGTGTTAAAGTTTTTAAGGGTGTAATTTGGCAACCTATTAAGTCTTCATGTCTATATATGATATCTCCGCTGCCACCAGCAGATCCCTGAGCAACTTTCATGGATTTTCATCAAGAGGCATCTTCGAATCCTCGAGAATATGATCTTTGACCTGCAGAGCCGTCCGACAACTGAAATATAACCGGTTACTTACGTTACCAAAATCTAAATGTCAACAATATAAGAATCATAATGTGAAACTCGATTGCGATAAATCGGACGAAACGTTATGAATAACTCGACAGTGTCCCCAGTAAGAAACGGGAATTGGGGGATTTGTTTGGTTTAGTTTATTTACAAAAACAAACAGCATAATTATAATCATCTCATGCATTTCAGAATCATAAATCCTGATACTTTGAAAATTATGGTATTTTTTGAGCACCCTACATCCAATTATATTTGAAAAGACGTTGATAGAAGTTGTCTCTCATAAATCAAAACCGGTTGAGATAAAACCTGCAGAATGTAAGAAGCTCGGTTGAGATAAAAGTAATAGTAAGTTTTCGTTTGGTCATTAAATTAAGACCACATGGGTGTTTTTAAAGACCGTGGGTAAGTAACGAGAAGCTATGTTAGATATTTGACGAGGGTACAAACTTTTAAAGTGAATCACTAAACTATCAAATAAACTTTTACTCATTGAACCTTGTACAAATTAATAAACGTGGCCACTGTTTTTCCCAGGCATTTCACGGATTTTTCCCCAAAAAAATAAAGTTACATTTACCAAACATGTGAAAAGGACAAGGTAAAAATGATTTCCATCTCATCCATTGCTGCCAAGCCTCTGCTCTGGCCTACAGATGCATCATGTCAATGCATCTTCATACGCACATTCTCTTGTAGACAAAGATGCATTTTGAATTAGTTTGACATTGCGAAGATATCAGAATAGAACCTAATGTATTAGACGACGTTCGTAATAGCTTTACATTTTTTTTCTTACATTCCCACCAGGCAGGTAGTAATGGTAGATTAGCAGGTAGGTTTACAGTAATGGTAGGTTAGTATAGGTAGGTATAATATCGACCTATGCATGCAGAGATAGTCATGTTTGCCAGCAAGCACCTGACACAATCACTTACTCTTGTCACTTACAAGTAACACAAAAAGCATCATAACACTTGCGATTTTCACCAATTACTCACATACACGGAAAATCAATCCAGCATTTAACAAAATGATTCCACATTGTGTAAGCTACCTTGATGAGCTGCCTCAACAACACTTTATATAAACTGAGAAACCCATATTAACCTAGATAACCAAATATGATTCCGTAAAGATAAGTCTAATATTTACATAGTAAATTGTTGAGATGAAATAAACAGATACTATCGCTTTCTAAACATGTTCTTCATCAATAGTAGTCAATGGTCTGGTGACTGTGAGCACTAGGGCTAGTGACAAACCGTATGTTACCCCTCCTCCATAACCTGACAGTTTTATGGTACCCTTTTATTGATGCTTAATAACATGGTTTTAAGTGTGCTGCATCAGGAAATTATCTTAAATTGATGTTTAGCTGAATGTGTGCAGATGACTTGATTTTTGGAAAGCGGAGTTTCCCATTACACATCATTATACGCCACTGATATGCACCTTTTTTAGACGTCATCAATTTGATTCGATTTGGTGTGACATTAAGTTACATATTTCATATTGTGAAGCAAACAACGTGACTGTTTTGGAAGGGCTTGAGTTTAAGGACATCGCTTTCATATAAATTCTGTTTTACGTGGTCAAAGACAAACATGCCGTTCGTTTTTTTCACCCAAATTTAGGTTACCAAAGCCAGGATCTTAACACCAGAAAATTTTAGAAGAAATTTTCACCTTATTTATCACCCGTGGATTAGAAAAAGTATAATTTCCATCTAGGCCATATTTTTCACAGATTGACTTGAGGATGGTGGTCATCAAAACGACCTTGACACCCTAACAAAACAAGCTATATTTACATTTGACAAGTGATGTAATACTGACATAGCAAACTGAGAAACAATTAGATATTGGATTGGGATTTCTCGCCTCTTACCTTCACTTACTAACCTGTTTCAACAGTTCCCGGAAATAATCAGACGACTGAGGGTGGGAGGTCATACTTCCCGTAGACTCGGTTTAGAATATGACGTAACATCGTTCTCGCCTCCTGCCAATGTACAGGTCTCTGGAGAAAACAAAATTGTTTGCTTTATCTGTATGTAACATCTGGTGAAATATTTTAGGTGTAATTTAATTTTACCACTGAAGGATACAAAGTAGATTGTTTTTAATCTCTGATATAATTAATACATGATGTAAACTTGGTGTAAACGGAAGGTATATAAATGGTATTGGTGGACCCATGCCGACAATAATAATAATAATAATAATAAACTCTTTATTTTACATGGGTCAGAATTAGGCCCAATACACAAGGACATGGTCCTGTCTCACATTCAGCCCATGGGGCAATACATTGGAAAAAAAAAAAAAGAAAAAAAAAAAGAAAAAAAAAAAGAAAATAAAATCGAAAATACATAATATGTCAATATACAATTCGTCTGAAATACTAAAAATACACAAGTACATGTATATCAAATGGACAGAGATATATGTTCCGGCGATCAAGTACATGACCACAAATAAATATACAATACTCCACGTACAATTTGTTTAAAAATGCACAAGTACATGTGCATGAATGGACAGATTTTCAACCTACAATTTGTTTATAAAATGGATGTAATATATAGTTCCCGCGGCCATGTACACGACCGCAAAAAATCACGTATTATTTCAACGTACAATTTATTTTCAAATACACAATTACATGTGTAAATAATGGACAGATTTATCTTCCGGTGATCAAGTACATGACAGCAAAAACCATATATCATTTCAATGTACAATTAGTTTTAAAATACACAAGTACATGTGTATAAAATGGACAGATTCATCATTCTGCGATCAAGTACATGACCACAAAAACCAAGGGATAGACAAGTACATCTGCATGAGACGATCAGACATCAAAACATACATATAAAAAAAAAAAAAAAAAACTAGAATTGCTTACAATTATGAACGTATTTCGAGAGCCTTAAAATATTGTGTAGGCTAAATTTGCAATGACCTACATCTAGACAATATATTGAATGTCATTTGACCTAGTTTTCAAAGTCATAAGATAATTAGGTCACACCTTCCGTAACGGTTAATGATGGCGAAAATATGAAAATTATCAATTTTTGCTGTATTTAAGTACACTTATCTCTATGAATTTTTTAAGTAAGCCAAATTAAAAAATATCTACTCGTAGACAATATATTGAATATTATTTGACCTAATTTTCAAGGTCATAGATTAAGTGGGTCACACCTTCCGTACCCGTTAAAGTGACCTAATTTTGAAAAAATCGAAATTTAAATAATTTGAAAGAAAAAACGAAATTTGAAAATCGGTCTCCAAGAAAAGGTAGATAATGATCCATTGTATCTATGTGCTAAATTTCATCAAAATCGGTCTATCAGTAGTGTCTGAATTTCGGATTTAAGAATTGTAACGAAAATTCAAAATGGCGGCCGATATGGCAGCTTGACCTAATTATTTAGGTCAAATCAATTACTATTGACAAGTTATTTATAAAACAGTTTTCACTTTTCACCTAGCAGTTATAGACCGGAAGTTACGTAATTACGTCATTTGAGGCTAAACCGGAAGTGGAATTTTTTTTTTCACATTTTTTCAAAAATTATAAACATATCGCCTATCAACTGGTAAAGTTTCAAAATTTTACCATTTATATTAAAGGAGAAATCACGGTCTGAAATTTTTGCCGATGACCCTTGAATATTGAATTGCAAATCGTGGGTAAAATATTTAACCTAATTGCATAAAACCTATAATTATTAGTTGACAAATACATTGAAGTTTTCAAATCTGAAATCCGGTCAAAATCGAACTGAAAATAAACTTGCTAAAGCAAAAAAACCTGAACTTCCGGTTCTCACTTCCTGTCAGAGATAGAACTTCCGGTTTTGTTTTATTTGATAATAGAAATCATTCTAAGATCAACTGTAGATTTAGAATTTCTGCACATTTTACCAGTTTGTCTGCAAACTCATCCAAGAATTACAAAAAAAAAAAAAAAATAAAATAATCCGAACGATTACAATACGTTTTCGCCAAAGTCGAAATACGAAAAAAAGAAAAAAAAAAGAATTGCCAAAGCGTCAGTGCATGTGCTGCGAGCGGGCTACCCAACCCTACTCCATTTTATGTTCTTATTTTCTATGGAGGGGGAGGTAGGATTTGTCCATGCTCAAGACCAGCTTTAAGGATGTTTACTCATCCCCCGACAGTAGTAATTTAGATTTTCAAAATGGTTCAAGATAGGCCAAAATAGAATTGTTGGTGGTGATATACCTGTGGGAAAGGGAAAAATAAAATTAATAAATTACTTAAATCATTAAATCATGGAGAAACACAATTGTTAAGATAGCCATCAGCAAGTAATCCTATAGTTGGTGAAAAGAATACCCGTGTAACAGGAAGTATGCTTATGTTAATGAAAGATTACCAAGAATCATCCTTCGAAAAGTCTTAAAATCTGATGCTGATTTAATATTTTCGTCTAGACCATTCCATAAAATTGATCCTTTGTATTTAATACTTTGTTTAATCAAATTGATTCGTGGTTTTTGCACCACAAGTTTTGAATTTATGCTAGAATAAGGCGTCTGTTTATAGCTAAAGAGGCTTGAAAGGTAGGAAGGAGACAAGTTGTTCAGAATTTTATACATAAATTTATACGAATTAAAATAACAAGCTAAAGAGGTACGCTGCATACTTGGTGTTGCATTTGTCGATAAGTTAATGTTGTAAAGTTGGATTACAGTACGACTCTGTCGTATAGTTCTAACACCAGACAAGTCCGCTGATGAACAAACAGTAAATGAACGTTTGAAGTAAGTGGCCCAAGAGAGCCATGAAGGTGTTCACTGCGTTCAAAGTATTAAGCGAGAAACAGGTTCAGTGCGTTTCTCGATTAAAGGGAGGTAATACAAATTCCATATGGCAAAGGCCTATATTTCAACCAGCATTCAGTTCATATCCAGATAGCAAACCAACGTTCGGAAAACGTTTGGTAAACAATTACAACATATCAAATGTTCAGCGTTCAGGTTGAAACATCTAAAAGATGCTTTTTAAAAATATATTAATATATTGTTTTATACCTTGAATTTTGATTATTTTGGAATGCTTCGTTCTCACCTTACCCATTTTTCAAAATTTCACCAAGAAAAGTAATTTTAATAGCCTACATTTGTTGAAGTTTCATTTAATTTTGAGAAAGAGGTTGTTCGACAGGCGAATTAAAGATTTGTCTCGCAAAAATATTAACCTTTTGATCTATTATCATCCTATATCTATGAAGCTCTATGATATTTACATGTATTCAATAATAATCCATTGATTCGAGGCAGGTACAACTTTACTCATATACACCCACTGACAGTTGCAAAAATTGTCTTTGGCAATAATTTTGAAACCAAGATTTCTGAGGATTACCGATGTATAAAGGCCTTTTAGGCCTATTTAAAAAAAAAAAAACACGGAGAAGGGTCCATAGGATCTAGATGAGTGAAAAGGATGACACTATTTTCACTATTTGAACTTGCATACCAAGTTCCATCGTCTGGATCGAGTCGGTAATTCATATGCCACCTCTTTCCATGTTAAATCACGAAATTCAATTTTCTATAACCTTTTTCCAGTAATCTTGTTGAAAACTTTCCAATATGTGACATGAAAGCCTGGCCAATACTTGGTTTCTGTACAAAAATTCAATGTAGCGTGACCGTGAAAATTCTGAACTAGTCAAAATGAAACTAAAATAACTACATTTTATCAACATCCGCCAACGGACCCTCCACAAAAATAGAAGGCAGCCAATTTTCAGCACTAGAATCCAAATAACGAAAATATTGTTGCAACACCACTTTCTAAATAAATCATCTCATGTAATCAGCCTTGGGAGCTGTGTCGTTACTGATTATCAGAGGGGTAATGCATGTTCGCAGTAAAGATTACCGGTCTGCTGCCTTCTATTTTTGTAGAGGGTCCGTTGGCCGAGTGGTCTAGACCATTGACATGTATTGCTGGCGATTAGGTGCCTGACTCTGAGATAGCTGGTTCGAAACACGTTCAGGTCTCAGCCAATTTTCAGTACTAGAATCTGTGCTAAACAAAGAAAGTGTTATCCCAATAACGAAAATATTGTTGCAACACCACTTTCTAAATGACAATAAATCATCTCATATGGCAAATGGATCGGCCCATTTTAGATTTAGATTATAGGAGTTGCCTCCCTTGAACTGTAATGTCTATCCTGCCACTTACATAACAAGCTGGTCCTCATTCTTCGCTTGACAATTGACCAGATAGCCTAATACATCTTAAAGAGGCAGGGCCTCACATGCGTATTTTCTCAGAGGGGGGGGGGGTGTTGGACCAAATTTCAAAACCCCAACTTTTGTTGATTTTGGTACCATCACTATAGCATGACATATATAGAGACTAAGTGCTACTGGAGTCCCAAAATTGTCAATATATTGTTTAGCCGTAATCTGCACAAAGCAATCTTAAATTTTCTTCTTATCCGTGTACATAAATTTTGCATTTTCTTGCCGCAATAGAACTTGAGATGACAGATTATGACCATAATCGGTTTATAATCTATCATTTCAAGCCGTGTTTCGACTAAACGTTGCGAAATTTAGGTACATGGATAACTTGCATTCAAAAATATCTATGATATCTGGACTCAGACCAGTAAAACATTTTATGCTAATGATTGTATACAAATTTAGTTCGTTCTATTTCTAGAAATCCTCTTTCTCCCTTCCTTTGGGGGTTTTTGCATGCCCATTTTTGGCTAATTTTTGGTCTAGACTTGAAATTTGATGTCTGAAATTGCATTTTATTTCAGAATTTCTGATATAATGAGAAATTTAATTGGCGGAAGGTTATTTCTAAAAATAGTGGTTTTGTATGCAGTGACAGTCAAGCGGATGTTGATAAAATGTAGTGGTTTACTTTCATTTTGTTTAGTTCAAAATTTTCATGGTCATGCTATATTGAAATTTTGTACAGAAACCAAGTAGTGGCCAGGCTTTCATGTGACATACAGGAAAGCTTTCAACGAGATTTCTGGAAAAAGTTATGGAAGGTTGAATTTCGTGATTTAACATTGAAACAGATGGCAAATGAATTGGCGGACCGAGTCCATTTGTCGTGAGACAGGGGTAGGGAACTCTTTACTTGGCGTTTATGATAATAAACAAATAAAATACAAAACTTAGTCCAAACTCCACTTTTCTATTCATACGATGTTGACTTGATAATACATGAAGCAAATCGCATTTTAAAATATTTATTTTGCACATCAGTAATATTTTTAACGATGAGTGGAACCACCAACAGACTAACCTTATATTTTCAATTATTTTTATTCCAAATTATGAAATATTTGTAGCTATATCAAATCAATGTAATCAGCAAGAAAGTATACTTAGATTTAAAAGTGAGTGGCTTTCTGTGGCCCGATTACATGAACATTAGTTGGTAACTTGATAACTTGAAATAACCAAATAACAAAACAAACAAACAAAAATTTCCAGCTCTTATATGCTACGCTGGAGCAAATGCGATGTTGACATTTGGCCCTCAATGACTGGCGAGACAAGCGGTTTTATATATTATAGCACTTTAGCACACAGTATAGCAGAATTCTGGCACCGGCTGATATCAGCACATCACATTACCGTTGAGCCAAACTGATGAGCTGCAAAAGTTGTGGTCACTCCGAGAAAAATCGAGGTCACAAAATCAAACAAGAAAATTAAGTTGGGGTCGGTCCAGTTGAAGTCACCCCAAATAAAAAAACATGAGATCCGTGAAAAAGTTGGGGTCACATCATCATTATAGTTGTTCGAGTAGGGTACGGTTAATGACCCCAACTTTTTGAGTTTTGATGGAGTGACCTCAACTTTTTTGTATTCTACCAACTTTCCAGGGGGGTGTATCACCCCCCCCCCCCTCTTGTGCGGCCCTTTAAAGAGGACATCATATTTTCCTAAAACCATAACAAATAATATAATGATAAACATGCTATGTTCAATGCCTCTAAACGACTCTTCAAATGATAAGATTACCGAATTTTATTGAAAATAACGTCTTGGTTTTAAATCCTGAATAAATTTTAGTAGAAGTAATGTAGTTCAAGATACATGCATCTAGATGGTACTGCAATATCGAGTTACGGTTTTATCGACATGCAGAATGCCATGTGTGATCAACAATGATAATAAAAAAGGTTATGTCATCCTTTGTTCTATCTAGTTATGGTTTCTACAGAACAATCTTTTAGAAATATATATAATTTACTGGAAAAACCCTTTACAGGTGTTTTTAATTTGGATTAAGGACACACATAAAGAGGCGGACCAACTACAGTTAGGAGATTTATATGCAATGATATATATTTTACACTATACAGACCACAGACCACATCTTATACTCATTTGCCGTGAATGGTAAGATCCAAGATTTCAAATGTCATGAACCGAACTTTTTAAGTTTTTATGACATCAATATCTGGATAAGCCTTTTCCTATCAATACGGAGAATAATTCTCCACATACAGGCTTAATTTTCTGTTTCAAGTTAATACCCAGACAGGTTTCCGCCTTTCTCAACCGCGACAGATATGACGCAGCGGCGTTCCTACTGGGAAGGGAGGGAGGAAGGCGGGTAGGAAAGATGCTGGATTTTGGTCTTTAGGGCCTTGTAACGGCTTGATGTTTTCAGTTTTTAGAGCAAGTAAGAAATATATAATATTTATTAATTTGAGCACCTAGCTTAGTCTGTAGATAAAGAATATTCATAAGGTTGACATGTAGACTGATAACGTCTTTGTCCAAGCAAACGCAAAAAGGAAATTTTACGTCAGGACAGTTAAAAAGTTACAAATTGAATTCATTACTTAGCCTAGAACATCTATTAACATCCCCGTGATGAATAAAAAGTCGACTTCAACACCAGTTAGTCTAGTATTTTGTTTAAATTAGCAGCTTAAATGAACGCTTTCAGCTTTTAAATTAGGGGATCCACATCTTTATTGAACAACTCGTCGGTATGCAGACGAAGCGGCCTAACTTTAATTTACTGGTGGCATTGTGCAAAAATGTTACGTTTTCTTGATATCCATTCAAAGGGTAGGCTACATAATCTAACGAAGTCTTCGATCTTGCTAGTTTAGTAAATTAGTATACCTGGTCTGCAGGTAGTGGCATATGTCATCGAAACACATGGCATAATCTTAAATCAGATCACCAACCAACAACATTGTTCTCTTCTATATTATATTTCTTTGTTTAAAGAACAAACTATACCGATCTCAGAACAGATTGCAATACCGGTGAAGTATAGGAAATGGATTAAACCGAAGATCGTTTGTTCATTAGCTGTAAAGAATATTGGTAAAAGAGATCCAGATCTATACGAATACAATTTGGCCTAATTTACCCTTCACAATACAAGCTTAATGTGGTTAATAATAGTTGGGGTTGAGTTCGATTTATACAGTTGTTAGAGAAAACTCTCCAGGGATTAGGGTAATTGATCAATCTATTTATACTAACATGTATTTTCATCTTATTGACATTGTTGATATTTAGTTAAGGATTGGAATGATAGTTCCAACAGATAAACAAATTCTTGCTGGCTTTTCCAATGATACCAACGAAATCTTAAACGTATGATGTAAATTGTGAAAAGATGAGCACACCGAGTGCCTTATTACATTGTTACCACACGAATGTAAGAAATGTAAATTTGTTAGGTATGCATTGAAAAACAAGGTAATGAAGGCAACAAATACCGCCTCTGGTTTATTGGTTTTCTTTTACACAAGTAACCTTTAACATATTTCACATTTTTTCACATCTTCAATACGTGATATGTATCTTCGACAAAAGAATAAAGGGGATACATTATCATGTATTCTTATATTCTCAAAGCAAGACAATACAAAATACATGTGTAACCGAGTTTCAGTGAATCAAAATAAACATAGTCGTTATAGACATCTCACGAAAGAGCAAACGAGTTTCAGAAAAACAGTACACCCTTCATTCCCCGTCGCCAGGACTGAATTGGTACTGGGGCCCTAATTTTTTGTCCCGGTTCTTCCCCTTCCCCCTTCGAAAACTAAAAGCCCAGAGAACGTATTTCTGACGATTCCGAAGCACCAAGATCTCAATCAAAATGTTCATCTTTTTTTCTTGTACCGTATATTAATCAATCTTTGCTATTTGTTCTTCTCTCTTCCGCGTACCAACCCATATCAGTTGTGTCCACCAAATCCGGATTGACTGAACTTTCTCTCAGTTAAAAGAAGAGCACTCGAATTACCCATTTCGGTAAATGACACACATATATAAATATTATTTTACATTATCATGTATCATATCCCCTATACAGGACTAATATAAGATAAACTTATAATTTTGTAATTGTCATGTATTATATCCTCAATACAAGACTAATATATACGGAAGCGTATTAGGGCCATTCAATTTTTTTTTTTAAATTTTCAAGTTAGTATCTTGAATTTTCAAGTTAGTATCTTGAATTTTCAAGTTAGTATCTTGAGTTTTCAAGTTAGTATCTTGAATTTTCAAGTTAGTAACTTGAATTTTCAAGTTAGTATCTTGAATTTTCAAGTTAGGTGGGTATAGTATGATACTAACTTGAATTTTCAAGTTAGTAACTTGAATTTTCAAGTTAGTATCATACTATACCCACCCATTCCAACTAGCATACCTCCTATCATACCATACACACCCATTACAACTGGCCTATCATACAATCTACCAATTCCACTAATACCTCCCATCATACCATTCCAACTAGCATACCTCCTATCATACCATACCCACCCATTCCAACTAGCATACCTCCTATCATACCATACGCACCCATTACAGCTGGTCTATCATACAATCTACCAATTCCACTAATACCTCCCATCATACCATACCCACCCATTCCAACTAGCATACCTCCTATCATACCATACCCACCCATTACAACTGGCCTATCATACAATCCGCAAATTCCACTAAGCATACCTCCCATCACACCATACCCATTCCAACGGGCATATCATACAATCTACCAATTCCACTAAGCATACCACACATCATACCATACCCACCCATTCCAACTGGCCTATCATACAATCTACCAATTCCACTAAGTAACCTCCCATCATACCATGTCCACCCATTCCAACTGGCCTATCATACAATCTACCAATTCCACTAAGCATACCTCCCATCATACCATACCCACCCATTCCACCAAGCATGCATCCCATCATACCATACCCACCCATTCCAACTAGCATACCTCCCATCATACTATACCCACCCATACCAACTAGCATACCTCCATTAATACCATACCCACCCATTCCGACTGGCATACCTCCTATCATACCATACCCACCCATCCCACTAAGCATGCATCCCATCATACCATACCCACCCATTCCAACGAGCATATCTCCCATCATACTATACCCACTATGGGTATAGTATGATGGGAGATATGGTTAGTGGAATTGGCAGATTGTGTGATAGGAGGTATGCCAATTGGAATGGGTGGGTATGGTATGATGGGAGGTATGCTATTTGGAATGGGTGGGTATAATGTGATTGGAGGTTTGCCTAAATGAATTGGTAGATTATATGATAGGCCAGTTGGTATGGGTGGGTATAGTCTGATGGAAGGTAGGCTAGTTGGAATGGGTGGGTATGGTATGATGGGATGCATGCTTAGTGGAATGGGTGGGTATGGTACGACAGGAGGTATGCCAGTTGTAATGGGTGTGTATGGTATGATAGGAGGTATGCTAGTTGGAATGGGTGGGTATAGTATGATACTAACTTGAAAATTCAAGTTACTAACTTGAAAATTCAAGTTACTAACTTGAAAATTCAAGTTACTAACTTGAAAATTCAAGATACTAACTTGAAAATTCAAGATACTAACTTGAAAATTCAAGTTACTAACTTGAAAATTCAAGTTACTAACTTGAAAATTTACAAAAAAAAAAAAAAAAAATGAATGGCCCTAATACGCCTCCGTAAATATAAGATATAAATATCATTTTACATTATAATGCATTATATCCCCAATACAAGATTATATAAGATATGCATATTATTTTACATCATGGTGTGTATTATAACTCCAATACAAGACTAAAATTAGATGTAAATATCATTTTGCATTATCATGCATTATATCCTCAATACAAGACTAATATAAGATATAAATATTATTTTACATTATCAAGCATTATATCCTCAATACAAGACTAATATAAGATATAAATATTATTTTACATTATCAACCATTATATCCTGAATACAAGACTAATATAAGATATAAATATTATTTTACATTATCAACCATTATATCCTGAATACAAGACTAATATAAGATATAAATATTATTTTACATTATCAAGCATTATATCCTGAATACAAGACTAATATAAGATATGAATATTATTTTAAATTATCATGCATTATATCCTCAATACAAGACTAATATAAGATATAAATATCATTTTGCATTATCATGCATTATATCCTCAATACAAGATAATATTAAAATATAAATATTATTTTTACATTATTGTCTGTATTATATCCTCAATACAAGACTAATATAAGATATAAATATTATTTTACATTATCAAGCATTATATCCTGAATACAAGACTAATATAAATATAAATATTATTTTACATTATCAAGATTATATCCTCAATACAAGACTAATATAAGATATAAATATTATTTTACATTATCAAGCATTATATCCTGAATACAAGACTAATATAAGATATGAATATTATTTTAAATTATCAAGCATTATATCCTCAATACAAGACTTAAAATATAATATTATTTTACATATGTCGTATTATATCCTCAATACAAGACAATATAAGATATGAATATATTTTACATTATCAAGCATTATATCCTGAATACAAGACTAATATAAGATATAAATATTATTTTACATTATCAAGCATTATATCCTCAATACAAGACTAATATAAGATATAAATATTATTTTACATTATCAAGCATTATATCCTGAATACAAGACTAATATAAGATATGAATATTATTTTAAATTATCAAGCATTATATCCTCAATACAAGACTAATATAAGATATAAATGTTATTTTACATTATCAAGCATTATATCCTGAATACAAGACTAATATAAGATATGAATATTATGTTACATTATCAACCATTATATCCTGAATACAAGACTAATACAAGATATAAATATTATTTTACATTATCAACCATTATATCCTCACTACAAGACTAATATAATATAATATATACTGCCTTTTTACATTGTTATTGTATCAAATATCTTAAATAACCGACTAAGGGGGTATACAATAGATATAATTCTACGTTAGTTAAAACCAATGTATCTTAAGCAACGTTTGGACATATACACGAACCATATCCAAACGTTGCTTAAGGAACATCCTTAAAACCAAACCATCTATACAAGACTTTTAGAAGATAAAAATGATACTAGTGCAGATAAAATAAAACTTATCACTTACCATGCCTAATTCATTGGGTTATTTGTCATGCTCATTGTGTTCTGACGAATTTGTTGATTTATTTTTGCTTTATATATCAGCAATAAATCTTATCGTTTAACTTATCGCCATGTGCTTTAGCGAGTAAATAGGAGATGTGAATTAGTATGCGACATCCTCAATATAAACTCATCAGAGGATATCAATTTATTTATTTAGAGTCAAACAAGTATAGCAATAATGCTATTTAGTACTTTACTAGGTAAACAAATAGAAACGAGATTATGATGATAACGGGCAATTGATTAGTATATGAACTTATCATTCTTTAATATCATTTATTTGTTATACTCACTCAATGTTATAATTGTCCCTTGACAATACACTTTATTACAAAATGACAAAAATATGAAGCTACTACTGACTTATGACATTTAGCTGTGGCTATTTATTGAAATTAAAATATTGTAGGGCATGTTCGTTCAGGAAGGGTGTACAAACAATTTCCTGAAAATGTGGGTGCTGAACGGGGGGAATAATTAAATAATAATATTCGAGTTATAGTAGATACCTATTTTAAGAAATCAATTTGTATCTATGATAAAATGTGTGCATTTAACAGTAGGACATATTTTGTACCTCACTTAGGAGTAAAGCTTATTTCAAAATCCTTAATTTATCAGTATCCTTTTGCTGGGTGGATTGGGCAGCTCTAGACCCGAGGAAACCCAATGGTCCCACCTTATCTATACCCAATTTTCTCATCAGATATAGGTTATGATATTTTAATGAATAAATATAATTATATATATATTATATATATATAGATGGTTATTTCCATTATTGCTACAGAGTATATAAACATCTTTTCGTTCCAAGTCTTTGAATACTGTTTTCACTGCTGCATAAAGATACACGTGTGATAACTCTACACAATAAACAAATTCCATTAAAATATTTCATTAGGATGTCATAAAATATGGATCTTACGAACAGCACACTCCGGCATGGACCAAGCAATAATTGCAGAGTCGGCATTGGAAACTTTAGATTTTATGACAATTTGACTCATAACCTTTCTTCACATATTTCACAGTCCTATCTGTTTATGTAAATGAATATGTTGTCATGGTAATCGAATAATGCAATTGTTTAAAACTAAATTGCAATTTAGATTGCGATTGATAAGACCAATATAAATATAATAAAATTGTAATAGGTATATATATTTATCTAACTGATTGATTTTTGATAATGGACAGGTTTGATTATTGATCAGAAAACAATGTCCCGTCAAATAGGTTTACTGGTCCCATTTTTCTCGGACTAGGGCGATGCTGCTGGATATTCATATTTGATCTATGAGTGCCTAAAGTGTTTAATGAAAAACCTACCGCAGTTTATTGGAATGAGGTTGCCAAGACTATTTGCACTGATCAGGTTTCCATAGTGAATCCAATGCAACGGCAAGTCATGGGCTGATCAAAAAGTAACGAAAACATAAATTACAATTTTGAAGAGGTTCTCGAAACGTGTTAAGGGCAATTATGGAATCATTTTGGTCAGATGTGTTTTGTTCCTGCAATTATATAAATGATAATAATGATAAACTCATATCAAAGACGATTTTTACTAAAAATAATGAATCTTGTGCACGGAATAAAATAGAGCCAAATTTATAAGGTACACTCGATCTCCAAGAAAAGGCAATGCCACTGCCTTTCGCAAATTTACCTTATTGCACAATTCATTTCATATGTACCCTGGTCTTTATATCAAATTATAGATTCAAGAATCTTTAAATAGATTGGAATTTGGTATCAATACATTCAATTACAGGGAGCTAAATTTTATGTCGGCGTATATTACCTTATTCTTTTATCATTAGCTGGGTTTAATACTATTAACCATTATTATACCATTTATTATTATTACCATTTCGTGTGTTTTCTGTTGAAAATACCAGGTCACAGATGACGGTAAAAGCAATTGTGTATTCGATAATACGGTTTAGTTATTAAAATGAATTAGGTATAATTGTATTTATGTGGTGTATGGTTTCCATCAATTTGACCTAATTTATTGGTTATTTTGTCCCAGAGAAAATCTTAAAATACTCTGGTTCATTTGAATGGAGACATCAGTATGATTGCGTGAGAATGGCACCACATACCATCAGGCATCGTATATCATTCCAGTGCATTTTATTCTTTGAGTAATGAGCCTTTACAGCAATCCAGACGAAATGCAAATTGTAGTGATCTCACTAAAGTCGCAAAAAGAATGTTCTGATGGAATCCACACTAAAACTCGATCAATACTGATTATTGATCGTTCTTGTTCTGGTTGCCATGACAGTTTTATGTCACGTGATCATGAGCCTAGTCGCGCGAAATTAATATTTTATCATGGCTGAATTGCATCCTATTAGCATCTAATTTGCATACAGTTATAACTGATATATTTGATGAAATTAGGCGAAAATGGACACGTGGTAGATAGTCATTAATTTGTTTACAAATAATTTTATTGTCATGAAGATTGGAAAGAGTCCCTCCATATTTGGAACGCGATACGAAATTATAATTTCGGAATTATGACATATTATATTATTTGGGTATTTTTATCCAATGAAGGACAGTGGTAATATACACGTGAAGGATAGATATTCTAAACCATTGACGAAAATTGCTAGAGCCATCGCAATGGTCAGTAACAAAACGTGGATATTGAGTGATTAGGGTGGGATTTTAGTTTGGAACCAGCGGTTATTTGGATACTTGGAATTATAAGCATTATTATAATGCTAGAACTCATAATGGAATTAAACAGCATTATACAACTACTTATGTTTTAGACCATGGGCCAGTTCCATGGTATCTCTTCATTATCTTCGTTTGAACTGTTTTTCCAAAATAGGAACTCGGCCACCATCATGTTAGTTTTAAAAGCAGATATTGTCAGCTTTGGATAGAATTTTAGGATGGAACTGTACGAAATTCATCAGGCCAGCTGAGTCTGCGTCTATTATGGCGGTCTTCCGAACTCACACTCGCTGGAGATGCAATAGTTAGCGGTGTTAAAAATGGGTAAAAAAATCCAATGTATTGGAAAATACACCCTAGCAGGCACTGTTTTGGGCAAAGGGAATTTTGCCCGAGTGGAATTGGCGACTCATTCAGTCACTGGCTGTAAGGTAGGTACCATAATTTCTCAGCATAGTTTATTTATTTGAACATACAAATGACGTATATTTTCATTTCAAAACCCAATAGCCTGAAGCAATACAATTGTTCTGTGTATCTATCGGTATTTCAACCGTGTTGTTTTTTCATGTTTGACCAAATATCGACTCTTTTACTAATGATACAGAAAAATCCCAATAGATTCACATACTTTGTTATAGAACAATGTGTTTGGTTCAGCATACTTCATTTATTTATACCTGACATAAGCAGGCTTCATGTTAAGAGTGTTTTTACACGGCCTTCTTATGACTGGTCTTATGGGTATTAAACAGGACTGGTTCTGAAAACTAGCCATACTATAAGCAAGAGATAACTTGTGTTGGAAACAAACAAGACAAATTTGGTGTTATACAGAATGGTTGGTTAAATCTTCTTATGGACTTCAGAGTTAAGATGGGGCACCCTAAGATCTGGAATAAAGTGAGGAGGATTTTGAGTTGTATGTTTGTGTAAAGATATAGAATATTTTTTTTTGAAGAAGCAGAGGTGCTTAGGGTATTCTGTGAGGAGAGTGTGATGTGTATGAGTTGAGGTTCTAAAAGGGCTAATGTTGCATATTTATGGTTGTATTGTAAATACTAATACAGGAAAAATACTTAATCATTTTGACCCTATTTAATCTAAGGGTAATCTAATCAAAATTAAGCCTCACTTATGTTACTAAAGTCACTGAAAATACAGTTAAGTCTTTATTGATACACTAGTAATAGAAGAAACCAATGGTTCCTAAAACAATTCAGATGCCTTTATACAACAGGTATGCCCCATTTGACACTTTATCATTCTTGCACCTTTCAGGATATTGAAAGGTGGAATTTAAATTTGATTAGAGATATGTTGTGGTATGTCTACTGATGTTGATACAAGACAAATATTTTTTAATCTTGTCAACCAAAAGTCTGTTTGTCAAATAGGATAGTCATAAATGAATAACAAAGGAAATTCTAGTGCAGAGCAAAAGATTGACAAAGGCATATTTTGTTTTTTGTCCACACAAGTTCCAGATACAATAGTCATTGTCATTTTCCAGGTATATTGAATTGTATTTAATAAGAAAAACAAAAGTAAACAGAAGCGTTATTACTTAACAAATCTTCACTGTTTTGAGTACAGTATCAAAGTATGAACAGAATAAACAGTCCAAATCAATATCATATAGATATACCAAAAAAAAAAAGACAGTTATTTGAAAAGATATCTCAAAATTTGGGCACATGGTCCATGGCCTGAATCATACCAGCCTATAATGTTATACTGTAGGAAGTTATGATTTAAGATATAGATTTAATATAATGTATTTTATTATTAACCAATGTAATAATTATATACATAATAATAGCATTATTATTTTCTCCACATCAATATAATACATGTATAAAGATATTTGCTATCATCAGGTTGAATTATTTCCTCTAAGTTAGGCCTACTACATATTTCACTTGATTGGTTTTGAATATGTTACAGATTATAAATCTGGCCTATTGTAGAAAATTGATCCTATACATCTGCTGTAAATAGTAGTGCTGGCATGATAAATCGTTGAATTGATGTATCGTGATACAACATGCCACAATAATAATAATATTTTTATTTCAATACTTGGGTCATAGACCCATAGGTACAAAATAATATAACAACTTGAGAATGACAATACGTGAATTGTATCGATACTTGATGACACACAGCATTCCATAAATATAATAACACCTAAACTGGTTATTGTCCATTTCTACAACATGATAGACAGATTACACAATGGTGCAACCACACCACAACAATTTGAACTAACTCAAATCATATTTCCACGTCCTAACACAGATCAGTGTAAGACGCAAGAACAAATCTATTTTATACTATCCTTTCCTTGTCCCTGAATGTTGAATTGTTTGGCTAATATACTGTTTTGTAGACTTAACTATTTCTAGTCGTTTCTTGAAGAATTCCTTGGTGTGAGCATCAATTGTATATACATATACATGGGAGTGGCATCCAATATCTTTATTCTTATAAGTGTGATCTGTAACATTTGTTGAAATGGGTTCAAATATGTCACTGGTTAGCTCAATGAAACTAGACTCTAAAATATATTTTATTTTTACTTTGATCTGGTAAAGCTAGATCTTTGATCATGAACAATTGTCTAAATTTGCTCAGTACTGCCCTCAACAGACTCCATTATATATTGAAGCTGATCCTTTAAATCTTAACCTCAAACATTCAGTTTTCTATTTATCAGTTTATTTTTCTTGTAAGATTATAACTGGCTAGAAATTAGCAATTTAAAATAGGGACGTCTGTGACCATTGAAGTCTTATCAGCAAAATATAGGCCACTACTTTAATTCTCTTGAAAACTGTCATAATTCGCTACCAATGGGCATAGTAACACTTCTTTCAATTGCCTGCAGTGTTGTCTTTTCTGACGTCTCGCCTTTGATTCTCAAAAAATTGAAACCTATTAATATAGATGCTATTTCATGTGTCTGTAATGCTTATTGAAAAACAATGACAGATTTTGTCCCAGTTAGATATTGGTCTCAAAGAAAATATTGTTTTTGATCACAATCACCCATCCAAGACATCAATCCTTTTAATTGGAGAAGATTGTGTCATGACATGAAAGATTGCTATTGTTCAAAAACCATTCTGACCTCTCACAGTTGGCTTAATGATAATTTCTGTCTGATCCTTATTTTTGTGTATTGGTGATACTTAAAATAAAAAAGGACTAATGATTTTTAACAAATGACTTGCATAATTCTATATCCATACCATCCTTGCAGACTTTATAGTAAAGCTAGTAAACCACAATTCAACAAGATATGGCCTAAAGTGTATAGTAAACATTATATACAAGATGGCTGAAGTCTTAAGGGATTTTCATGTCTTGTAAATATCTATTGAATTTTTCTTGTCTTAAGACTTTATATACGGCTACTATATACTAGTTTTTTCATGGTATTAAATTCATGTGATCATTGATTTCTTTAATAATACAGATTTTATATTAGCTTCATTTGTTTAATATTTGATGGAATATTGCCCATACCTCTCAATTATTGGACAGCTCAACAATTAGTTGAGAGCTTGGAAGTTCTCTGTGGAATCATAGAATATGGTAGTATGAATATATATTCTCAGTCTGAATGAAAGAATATGAGGATACAGGAAGCTTCATGGTTTTTTGCTTGTCACCTTGCAATAAACCCTTCAATAGTTCATTTTTATACGCCCACATGGAAATGTGGACGTATATTGTCGTCGCCCCCGTCCGTTCATCCGTCCGTCCATCCGTCCGTCCGTCCACATTTGTTGTATCCACAATAGAGACTACAGTTTTTATCTGATCTTAATGAAACTTGGTATACATGTATATATTGATGATATCTCGGTCAAGTTCGAAAATTGAAATTATCGCATGAACGTTTTTGGAGTAATTGCCCTTGACTTAGTAAAAACGCGTCAAATTTGGGTTGTATCCACAATAGAGGCTACGGTACAGTTTTTATCCGATCCTAATGAAACTTGGTATAAATGTTTATATTGATGATATCTCGATCAAGTTCGAAAATGGAAATTATCGCAAAAATGTTTTTTAAGTTATTGCCCTTGACTTAGTAAAAACGAGTCAAATTTGGGTTGTTTCCACAATAGAGGCTACAGTTTTTATCCGATCTTAATGAAACTTGGTATACATGTATATATTGATGATATCTAGGTCAAGTTCAAAAATAGAAATTATAACATGAACGGTTTTTGAGTTATTGCCCTTGACTTAGTAAAAACAAGTCAAATTTGGGTTGTATCCACAATAGAGGCTACAGTTTCTATCCGATCTTAATGAAACTTGGTATACATGTATATATTAAAGATATCTCGGTCAAGTTCGAAAATGGAAATTTTCGCATGAACGTTTTTGAGTTATTGCCCTTGACTTAGTAAAAACATGTCAAATTTGGGTTGTATCTACAATAGAGGCTACAGTTTCTATCTGATCTTGATGAAACTTGGTATACATGTATATATTAAGGATATCTTGGTCAAGTTCAAAAATGGAAATTTTTGCCTGAACGAATTTTGAGTTATTGCCCTTGACTTGGTAAAAACGCGTCAAATTTGGGTTGTCTCACATTAGAGGCTAAAGTTTTTATCCAATCTTAATGATACTTGGTATGCATGTATGGAAATTATTGAATGAACGGCTTTTGAGTTATTGCCCTTGACTTAGTAAAAGCAATATGGATGTGATGTATACTACCGTTGCCCCTGTCTCTCTGTCCGTACATCTTTCCGTCCCTCTGTCTGAAGCCAATATAATGTTCTTAACTAACTTCAACTTGCCCATATTGAATGCTATTCAAATGATTTATTGAAATATAAGCTTATATACTGTTGGTTATTTAAACAAAGCTACTGTGTGATATTGATAAAATTCAATATCAAATATATACAAGATCAAAGTTGTCAATACATACAGCTATTAGTTAATTACATTCTTGAATGAATTAACAAAATAATGCGTTGTACCAACTGTTTCATGTACATTAACAAAACTGCCAGTGGGCGTATGTTACCTTGCCTGGCAAGCTATCTTAACAATTAATGTATAAAAATCTTAAAACTAGATGATCAATATCAAAACATTTATAAAACAAAACACTAGGTAAAATAGGCTATTCATTTTATCTTGTCAGCTGTTTTGTCCATTTGCCATAACTCTAAAATGGAAGAATCCTTTGCTCATATTGGTGATCCACAACACATATTTCTCGTTTTAATATAGATCTAACTTTTCTAGGGTTATATCAGTCCTCCATTGCACAAACTTCTTGCTTTCTCTCTTCTAGACATAGTGTATATTATTTACAGTAACTGAGAATATTCCAGCTTTGCTAGAGGGTAGGAAGAATTTCGAATATGTGGTTTCAAATGAACAATTATTTGGATAGACCAGTTGTATGTCCGGTTGTATTTGAGTTATTTGATTGTGGCAGAACATGTCAAATATACATATTTTTGTTCTTGCACATCAAATGGTCAAAACAGCTTATCAAAATTAGACTTGATTAGCAAAAATTAATCAAAAGTGATTCAGACTGCTAATAAATTAAGGGTTTTTATTTTGTATGTATATGTATAACTCTATGGAGTAAAGAAAGTAAGGGATAGATTTTACACAACAAGCAACAGGATGAGGAATCTGTTTTTTAATGCTGGAATGATTTTCTTCTGATCAATGAATCAAATTAAAAGAAGATTCTAAAATATATAGATATAAATTGAGCTTTATAAATGATATTTCCCAGAATTGACTTTGAGGCACCTAATTGGTCTATATGATAGTTTAGATATCTAGCCTGGAACTCATGCTCTTTAGATGTTTTCAGGGCATGTATTTATGTTAAAAATACTGTTGTACTGTCTAAGGGAGGTTAGGGTAGGTAGATTAGGGAAAAAGAGGAGAATTATTTTTCTGTGCATCCCTTTTAGGCCTAATTTCAACACTAAAGGCAGGGATGCAGGACACAGAATTTTGTTATATTGATCTGGTGTGTGTAAAAATTGCTCTTTGAGAAACTTCCTTATATAGTTTAATTAATCAAAGAGGGGAATTAGCTTTGCTATTTGTGGTAAATAACTATCCTGCAGAAAATGAGGATGTCAAACTCCATTTCATTTAGTAACCATTATGAAATCTTCATCCAAAGTTTATTTGAGAAATATATTAGGTCAATCTAGTTTATATCTTGCATAAAAACTGTATTGATTTATCTAGAGATATTCTATTCTATCAGAGTTCGGAATGGGATTTTTATGTTTTAGTTCAAATGAAAAGAGACAGCAGTGTGTAGGCTGGATGCAACCAAAACAAATATAAAAAAAGTGCATTTTTATTTGATATTATGATAACTTGAAATATTCAGATATCACCTTAGACTTAATTCAAGTTATAAAGCCCTTTATTTTCAGATTTAATTATATTAGTGATGCATAAACTAATTCATTATAACAAAAAGTATAAAAGAAATAGTTTCAGTTGACATTTTTTGAGTACATGAATTTCCCTTTTGTATACAATTTCCAAAAAATTTTGAAATCCTGAGAATTTAAAAATTATTCTTTGTAAAGACAAAAAGTCCTCACTTATTATTCTTTTAAAAATTTAATTATGAACTATTTGTGAGCGATATATCATAAAATATTATATATTGTTTTTATCTCTCACATAACATTTAAAATAGATACTGGAATATAATAGGCAATAATTAACTTTTGTCATTTATATAAGTTAATTACCTTCAGGGCCAGATGGTGACTTATATTAGGCATTATAATTCATACATACAGCAGACATGGACTATATTGAACGGTTGGTTCATTTCAAACAAACCAACTGTTCAATATAGAGTTGAGTGTGGAGGAAACCATGTTTTAGTTTTTTCCCTAATACCTGGGATAACACAAAAACAAGCTATCTGTGTAAAAATTTGCACAGTCCATTGTTAAAATTAGTTTTAGCTTACACAAATTGGCCACACTTGACTGTTCAAATAAAAATATTTGCCACTTGATTCCAACTAAGTCTTCAGTGGTTTAGATTTGGTTGTTAATAATTAATTAAATGATAATTTTGGTGTGATCTGCTTAAACCTATATAATTAGAGTAAATAATTCACATAATATTAATCTAGTTATAAGTAATCTGTAATTATGTATATGATTATTTAGATAATGGCATGACCATTATACTCTTATAAATATTGACAGATTCTGATACCTGTATGTTCCATGTAAAACTTGGTTGCATCAGATATACATATGAGAAGGTGGTGTTCATGGTCATTATAGTATTTATTAGTTTAACAGCTTAGTTCTATTTAATGGTATCACTTTTCATATTAAAAATTCAGTGCTGAGTCTTCTTACAATTAAAATGGCTGGATTTCATGTATGAATCTCAAATATTGCATTTATCTTTCCTTTCATAGATTTTAATATTTTGTTTAGTAGTAGTTGTCTTTGACATATTTCATTTGCAAAGGTGCCATGACTAACTTCAATTCAGATATACCATTCCTTAAAGAGAATAATTGGTCATTGTAAAAAGTATGACTCAAAGTATTTTCCGTTTTCCTACACCTAAATATTTTGAAAAGGGTAAAAACTTGAAAAATTGTTCGGTTTTAAGGTAAAATCCAAAAACCAATTATACATTATTAACATTTGAAAATTTACAAATGTACAAATTCCATCACTGATATTTAGAAAGCGTTTTGGGACATTTGGAGTGCTTAGTTTATCAGCCTTGCAACAGGCATCCTACCACACTTTTGAAATAAATAACTTAATGAGTTTTTTCTTAGTATGTTCTATAATAAGTAGATCTATGGAACAGCAATATCTATTTCCTAGTAGTAAAAATTATATAAAGTATAAAGAAAACAGCCTAACTTGTGTGAATTTCATTGAAATATTACTATGGTTGTTTTAAAAGAAAATTACTGAACTTCTACAAATAAAAAAGATTGATGATTTCAAGATTTATTTCCCCGTCATTTGCTTGTATAGACAAAAACCAAATTATATAAAAATCACATCACAATAATCAAAATCCATTTCTTCAAGAAAATATAAAAGAAAATTCTGAAATATGGACACCTGACTATTGGATAGTAAACAAGTTAAGATGTTAAGAACCAAAGATGTTAGGTTATATAGCAATTAATATTGCTAAATATGACAGATTTATATCAAGTTTACGTTAATCTAGGTTGTATATTCTTACTAAGGTTACTAATCACATAGAATTCTCTGGTATTGAAGACTAGTTTTACATCGACTTTTCTATTTAATGATTGAATGGTTTGAATTATTCATTTGATAAGAGAATGATTGGTAAATAAGAATAGTAACAAAGAATAGTTAGAAAGTGAGACTATACATCCACTCAATTTCAAGCTGAGGTTTCAACCTGTTAACTGATAGTCTCAATAGTCTTCTTAATATTCCTCTTCACTTACTGTAGTGGGTATTTCTTGCACAATGCATTGCTTGGACTTTGAGGAAGGCATTCCATTTCATATTATGTGTAATTTAATATCTCTGCAAATTGATTTAATTTTTAATAAAATACCATAGGTTTTCTGTTTTTGATTTTGAGAAATTCCATGAGACTCATCAGTCACAATGGCTGTAAATTTGTTATAAAGAGTATTATGTGTGATATTAAATGTGTAATGTTACAGTCATTTCATACTTGTTTAAACTTTACACACCAATTTTGTTCAATGATTTTTTTAAAAATATTTTTTACTTTCTTTCCCATATGGTTGTGGTAGTGTTTGATAAAATTGAAGTATGATGTGTAAGATGTGTAAGATGGAAGTCTTATATTATGTAAGATGGAAGATGTGTTTGATGGGAGTCTGATGTGTTTGATGGGAGTCTGATGTGTTTATTAGGACATTTGATGTGTTGATTGAAGTCAGATGTATATGATGAGTCTTGTATGTTTGATGAAGGGCTTATATATAAGTACGATGTGTTTGATGCATTTGATGGAAGGGTGATATGTTTGGTGGAAGGGTGATGTGTTTGGTAGAAGTGTGATGTGTTTGGTGGAAGTGTGATGTGTTTGGTGGAATGCTGATGTGTTCAGTAGAAGGGTGATGTGTTTGGTAGAAGGGTGATGTGTTTTGTGTAAGTGTGATGTGTTTGATGGTAGTATGAAGGGTGATGAGAATGACAACCAAGTTTTCTATTGAAGAAAGATATTGAGTTTAACATAAATACTGATAATACAACATAGAACAAAATTAGAACATATATAATATTGAAATGGAATAATTCTTTTCATCACTTAAATTTAACTGGAATAATAAAGTAACAATCACCCTTTATTATGTATACATCAACAAATGAATCTTCTTAAATAGTATAATGAAACATAACTTTGTATGAATGAAAATAATTGATTTTAGCAATGGTATGAATACATAAATAATAAACTTACCCTATAAAGGAAACAAAACTAAGGTAGATAATCATGTGAAATAACTTACCAGGGAGGCTAACAAACTAGAATAAAACAATTATAAGGAATATTGGCTGAGTATTTATTTCAAATAAAAGAATGTTCAGTTGCAAAAATTGCAAGATTCAAGTAAGCCCATAAATTTAATAGGCTATTATGAGCAACCAAATTAACAAGATACTTGGTACTATGAAGAGTAAATAATAAATAGAGAGTTCACTATAACTTACCTTAAAATATCCAAATGCCAAACATACAAAAGATGCACATAGAGAAAATACACTGACCATATTATAATCATTATAAATGACAGATACTATCACTTTTACAATTACTAAACTATATTTGAATGAATTTGAATTTGTTACACCAAGAGCTAATTAACTAATTAACAGCGCTCAGAGTCAAAGTTTTAGGTGATGAAAAGTCAGAGACATGGTAAAATATAGAAATGAAACAGATGCACTGAAGTGTGACTTACTTGTGACTAAAATTGTGACTAATTACAATAAAATACAGCTTACCTTCCACATTTAACAGAAGTAAGTAGCTGTATTGCTTAATTAAACAAAAATCACTTATTCTTAACTCTGTCAAAATTTTACAAAGTACATTCATGCAATGTGCTAGGGGTTTATTCCTCCTGAACATCTCATGCTATCCTGCTATGAGCTTATTCGTTCTTATTCCACCTTGTGCTATGCTCTATGGGTTTATTCCTCCTAAACACCTTATGCTATCTGCTATTAGATTATTCCTCCTGAACACGTCTTTCTATCCCACTATGGGTTCATTTCTCTTGAATACCTTATGCTTATGCTTTTTGAGCTTGTTCCTCCTGAACACCTTAAGACCTGAACATCTCATGATATCTGGGTTTATTCCCCCTGAACATCTCACGATATCCAACTAGGGGTTTATTTCTCCTGAACAAATCATGATATCTGGGTTTATTTCTCCAGAACATCTCATGATATCCAACTAGGGGTTTATTTCTCCTGAACATCTCATGATATCTGGGTTTATTTCTCCTGAACAAATCATAATATCTGGGTTTATTTGCTTTCCCACTATGGGTTTATTTCTCCTGAACATCTCATGATATCTGGGTTTATTTCTTAAGGAACATCTCATGCTACCTAGGTTTATTCCTTCTGAACATCTCATGCTATCTGGGTTTATTTCCCCTGAACATCTCATGATATCCAACTAGGGGTTTATTTCTCCTGAATATCTCATGCTATCCCACTATGGGTTTATTTCTCCTGAACAACTCATGCTATCACACTATGGGTTTATTTCTCCTGAACAATTCATGCTATCCCACTATGAGTTTATTTCATCTGAACATCTCATGATATCTGGGTTTATTTCTCCTGAACATCTCATGCTATCCAACTAGGGGTTTATTTCTCCTGAACAAATCACACTATCTGGGTTTATTTCCCCCTGAACATCTCATGCTATCCCACTAGGGGTTTATTTCTCCTGAACAAATCATGATATCTGGGTTTATTTCCCCCTGAACATCTCATGATATCCCACTATGGGCTTATTTCTCCTGAACATCTCATGCTATCCAACTAGGGGTTTATTTCTCCTGAACAAATCACACTATCTGGGTTTATTTCCCCCTGAACATCTCATGATATCCCACTAGGGGTTTATTTCTCCTGAACATCTCAAGCTACCTTGGTTTATTCCTCTTGAACATCTTATTCTATCTGCTATTAGATTATTCCTCATGAACAACTTGTGCAATCCTGCTTTAGATTTTTAAATTATCCTTCCTGACCATCTCCTGATATTCTGCTCTGAGATTTTTCTTTCTAACCATTTCATGCTATCCTGGTATGGGTTTATTCCTTCTGAATATCTCATGATATTCCTATGAGATTACACATTCTGAACATCTCATGATATTCCTATGAGATTACACCTCCTGAAATCATGCTATTCTACCATGAAATTAATCCTCCTTAACATTTCATTTTGAGACATGATGCTCTTGAACATCTCATGAAATGGTATTTGTAATTTGTTCATATCTGAAGTGTTCATTTACCTAAAAATACTTATTAATGGTAGTAATATTCATTTCCAAACAACTAACTTCAAAGTCTGGCATGCACTTTCATAGTATTGGATTAAAGTCACATGTTTTAGATTTGTATTTATAATATTATGTCTAAATCTAGAATTTGGACAACTATTAGCAGACGTCACAATGCTGGAAAGTACTATTCAAAATTCAGACTGATCTAACTAAAAACTAGTGAAGCACAAAATTGATTGGATTGCTAGTGAATTATATATTATGTATTTATATTTGACTAGACAAGACTGCTTGACCTGTTCACCATCATTGTGAATCATCTTCAATGGTCACTTTTAGGGGAATGAAACTTTCTTTATCATCTGCAGAATGTTAGTAGATTTAAAAGATAAGTGAAATTAGTAGAGTTTATTCTGTTAAGATAAATATGATATTGAAAACAGAACATATCTGTACTGCAACATCAATACAGGATGTCCATCTTGATCCCCAAGTGAACCTTGACAACTGAATTGGTCATATTTATATATTTCTTAGAGAGTTATGTTTTAATGTAGATTGTGAAGGTGAGAGTCATGATGACCTATAGATCTGACAAATAAATTTGAAAAATGTGGACTGTTTGTGAAATTTTTATCAGATAAATGTGTTTTGTCTGATGTCCTGCTGAAAACAATTAAATAATTGTTTTTCCTGCACCAGAAACCACTGAACTGTTGCTATACCAATTCATCTTTAGTTATAAATGTAAGATATTTTTGGTGTTTGTTGTTTTTTGTTTAGTGACTTATTTTGTCAAGCACAGCATGAACAAAGACACATCAATAAAACTGCAAAATAGCTATAAGGAAAGGAATTGAGTTGCTCTTGTAGTAATTCAGTTAGCCTTCTTTCACATGTTTTTAACAGTGGTAGTATATTGTAAGCGTTATTCACTGGTCATTAAATTCCTGGCTAGGATGACTGGACTAGTATGTGTAAGACCTATGAAGCTGGCTAAAGATTCAGTTAGATAAAAACATCCTGTTATTAATGATCTTATTTGTAAGGTTTGTCCTGTATATTTGATGATAGAATGTTCTTGAATACTTAGGGTCTCAAAAGGTTGTTTTGGACTCAAATGGTTGTTTTGGACAATACATTATAGTTGAACTAGACACTGTGGACTATTATTAAGACTATAAATGGTACTGTATGAATATAATTTTCAAGTCAAAGAAAATGATTTATCACCTTAAACCTAATATAGAACCTTAGATTTATTCCAATGGCAAATCTAATGAGATCTTCTTGCTGTCCATGCCTGTCTAAAAGCCTTCATTTTGCTATGGATTCGTCCTTGTTTTTGGAGTGGTGAGGAGATAATTGTGGGAAAGGTAAATTATAGTCTGTTTGTTTGAGTTGATGTTGGATATACACGATATAAAAGTGATATACATAATATTGATTTCATTTTACCGTATCAACATGCAGTGCTATATACCTTCAATATATTGTAATAAACTCAATTGTTGGTCTATTCCACTTTTAAATTGATTTTTCCGTTATAGCCTTCTGTCCTCTTCAATTTCTAACGGCAAATAGTAGAATAGAAACAATTTATGCATGGCTTGGTATTAATTTAGTCAACCAACACAATGGTACCGAGTCGTTGTAATAATGGCGTCTGATGTATCCTCTAATGTAATTATAATAGGCGCCAAACAAGTAGGTGTAGGATCAATGATGTATGTTCAAATGTTAAATGTCTTTCCATGAGATCTTCCTGAAGCTTGCTGTCTGTTAAGATTTCTGGTTAATGTAACACTATATTGTCTTACAAAACAAGCTTTCAATTTAATTTGTTTCACGAGTCTAAGGAATAGAAAACTGTGTTTGTGTTTTGAGGCAAGCTGAGTTATAAATTAAGTGTTAAAGAGGGAGTATGACATGACCAATTAAACTAGGTTTGATCAAACAATATTAACTGCGTTTCCACTTAGAATTGTGAAGTAAAGCTAGATTTAAAGCTAGCTTTATTGCCGAACACGCTGCGTTTCCACTGAGTTTTTCTGGTTCCCGAACCACTTTAGTCTTGATCAAAAAAGTGGCACATTATTGACAGGTCAAGATGTACAAGACTACCGATGTTGTGCGTAAGGCTGTAAAATTAGTACTTCTCGATTGCAGAATGAGAAAAAGCTGGCTTTTTGCGTTTCCATTTGTTTGAAAAGCCGGCTTTAAAGCTAGCTTTCATTTGGCCCCAGATAAATTGCCGAACGAGAAAAGTGAGGTTTTCGGTTCGGCAATTTAACAAGTGGAAACACACAGCTTAAAGGCTAGTTTAAAGGCGGCTTTTTGCCCAAGTGGAAACACTGTTATGGACATCCCAATTGATTCTGAGAGTTCCTTAAGAAGTTTAATAGACGTTTCATCTGAATTGGAAACACACATCAATTTTAGTTATGCCATTCCAACTTTTTTCACAACCACATAGTGGATATAATGGAGTCTTCTTTATGTTAAGACACTTTTTGTGTTTGAATTCTACTAAAAATTGAAAATAAACTGAAATGTGTTATTGTTCATAAAATAGGATATGTGCTAGACATCATTTGACAATTGGAAACATCTAGAAATATGCTGGGTAGCTTATTGATTGTCAATTTATTAGACATGTCATGAAAGAGTAGCCTCTCTCTTTCGGTGTTTCGTGATTTTTTGATATCCATATCATAAAGTCATGAATATGATAGTTTTACAGTAATATACACAACAAAAAAAGTGTTGCACCCCCATATTAAAACTATAAAATAAAATGGAGAGCACCCGAACGGTGTCTTGTAGGGCATTCTCCCATGGGGATTTGGGTTTTGATTCATTGTGGTTTCCTTTGGAAAACAATCGCGCAAATGCAACAATGTGCACGAGAAAAGCATGAGGCATGAATTTTGCAAAATGCAGTATCTCCCTGTGGTAAAAAACGTGTATAAAAATCGTTGTTAAAAAGCCCAATCCATTCATACACAAAATGCCGGGTAGATGAATGTCAGAAGCTGTTAAGTGGCAGATTATTGGCCTGCGCAGAGCCGGGCATTCTTTCAAGGAGATTGCCAGAGGAGAGTGCACTAATCGGATGAAAGCAGATTTCTCCTGCATGTGTTGGATGGCCGAGTGAAGGTTTGGAGGTGTCCAGGCACAGCTTATGTACCAAGGAACATCATGCCAACGGTAGCCTATGGTGGTGGTTCTGTTATGGTACAGGGATGCTTCTCATTTGATTGCAAGCTGGATTTGGTAACCATACAAGGGAATTTGACAGGGGCTCGCTACCTCCAGGAAGTTCTCCATCCAGCTGTTGTTCCGCATATTGATGATCACACATTAGCCATCAGACCCGTATTTATGGATGACAACGCTAGGCCTCATCGCTCAAGAGCTGTCACCCAATTCATCCACAACAATGCTGTCCAGAACATCCCTTGGCCAGCGATAAGTCCAGATCTTAATCCTCTGGAACATGTTCAGGACATTTTGGGGCGCAGGATTAAATCTTGTGACCCTCCTCCACAGAACTTGCACCAACTGGAAGCAGCCTCGCACGAGGAGTGGCTTCAGATGCCCATGCAAACATTCCAATGTCTTGTGAGGGGTATGAGGAGGAGACTGGAAGCAGTGATCCAAGTGCGAGGTGGAAGTACCCGATATTGACTGGTATTGATTCTCTGATCACCATTTGTGCTTTTTGACATCCCGTTAGAGCTCAACAATAAAATTTGAATCTCACCATACTTTTTTGCATTTTCGTTTTCCTTAATTTACACCCTAATTTTTACACAGCATTCCCACATGCCATAAAGTCCAGATTTTCAAAACTTACGTTCATGTTACAGTCAATGATCCATTTTATTGATATTCACATACTCCTGGCTCAAATATTTATTCAGGTTTACATACACGAGTTAAACAGAACAGTACTATACCAAATAGTAAGGGGGTGCAACACTTTTTTTGTTGTGTATATATACCACCTATGCTAATAAACTTTCTTTAAGATATCATTCTTAGATCTGTAGTTCATCCTGCATTTGAAGTTTATATTACAAATTGATAGATTGTGAGAGTAACAAGTAAAATCTTCTATTCAGTGTCATTGTCTTCCCTTGAACACCTCAGTCAACTTGTTTAATTAGATAACCATTCTCAAATCTCAGTCAACTTGTTTAATTAGATAAACATTCTCAATTCTCAGTCAACTTGTTTAATTAAATAACCATTTATGTCTCAGTAAACTCAATTAATTAGATAATCATTCTCACATCACAGTCAACTTAATTAATTAGATAACCATCCTCACATTTCAATCCATTGGTTAATTAGATAACCATTTATATCTCAGTAAACTTAATTAATTCGATAATCATTTTCACATCTCAGTCAACTTAATTAATTAGATAAGCTTTCTCAAATCTCAGTCAACTTGTTTAATTAGATGACCGTTATCACGTCACAGTCAACTTGTTTAATTAGATAACCTTTCTCAAATCTCAGTCAACTTGTTTAATTAGACAACCATTCTCACATCCCTTTCAACTTAGATAACCATTTATATCTCAGTCAACTTAATTAATTAGATAACCATTTTCACATCTCAGTCAACTTAATTAATTAGATAACCATTCTCAAATCAGTCAACTTGTTGAATAATAGACAACCATTCTCACATCCCTGTCAACTTGTTTAATTAGATAACCATTGTCACATTTCAATCAATTTGGTAAATAAGATAACCATTTTCACATCTCAGTCAACTTAATTAATTAGATAACCATTTTCACATCTCAGTCAACTTAATTCATTAGATAACCATTTATATCTCAGTAAACTTAATTAATTAGATAACCATTTTCACATCTTAGTCAACTTAATTAATTAGATAACCATTTTCACATCTCAGTCAACTTAATTCATTAGATAACCATTATCACATCACAGTCAACTTGTTTAATTAGATGACCGTTATCACGTCACAGTCAACTTCGTTAATTAGATACTTCTCACATAAGATAACAAGCCTCTTGGATAACCCTCCATAGAAGATGTGCTTCTACAGTATAACCGTTTAATGGTCCTGTTAGGTTATAGAAACATAGCAACATCACAGTCTCTGACTTTTTCCCAGAGTTTAATGTTAATGGCCGTGCTAACTATTTTATATAAAGTAGTCAATTAATATTAATATTGGACAGTAGATTTATAGATCCTTACAACTTATTATCTGTCTCACTTACTTCCTAATGGTCATAGATTTATCATTAACTATCCACAATTTCCATGAAGGTCTTCTCATAGGAAGTAAACTTTTAGACAGATTTATATTTATTTTTAGAGTGTTGCGCTTTATGTTATAGTTTATGTATTTCAAGATACACACAATAGGCTACAATTTGCCAATATCTGCACATTTTGACTCTGAATTTAAAGCTCCTATTTAGTTCCATGGAAACGTAGCAGGAGTCTTTGAGTTGGATGAGAAGTAAACAAAGTCACAGGTATTTGTTACTAGATCAAATGATTTTGATCCATGGATGTAGATGGATTATATATATACATGTATCTATAAACTGGACAGCACTGGATATATTCTTCACCTTTAACTGGACACTTGAAGTAGAAGATTAATATGTAAATATATATCTGAGAGAGAATTGATAGTTTCTAACCATAATTTATATTGTCTGAAGATTATTCTCAGTAATAAGATATATAGCTGTAGCACTCAGACACTTCAATTTAGGAGAAAAAAGTAGTGTCTAAAACATAGACACATTGTTCACCATTTCCGACAGAATTTTTTATCTGATGTTGTCATTCGTCTTAGATGCCAGTCAAAATAGAGATATACTGTATGCCAGAGTTCTGAAAGACCCAGATTGATGTTTGGAATTGAGGTTAACAGATTAATGTCTGAAATATTACGTCTGAATCAGCCATTTCTTAAGTATTATTCCGGAAATTTTTTCAACTTACTCTTCAGTCATTAGGTTGAGAAAGTGTACCATTTATTTATAGATGGATTGATCACTTTAAACGATGTTGAAGGTATATTTCCTTGGTTCACATTTATGGTGATTACTGGTGGAAAATTTCCTACTAAAAGCAGAAATGTGTATAATTTCATAATTTATGAGGTTGTTACTGGAGGTAAAGAAGAAATGTTACTGTGCCTGAACATTCAACTTGATTAACAACATTCTTAACTTACTTATATCACCAATCTTCAATGGGTTCCTGGCTTCCCCTTACCCCCTCTTAATTATGGGCCTGCCAAAAGGTCAACACATTTGTGTGTCTGCTACCTTTTACACAGTTAAAATTGTGGGATCCTGTCTAGTTCAGTATTACAGCGAAATGAAAAACATCCTATAACAATAGTTAAGACTAATAACACACAAATTACACAAATATATTTAATGAATTGATTTTTGTTAGTCTATAGAGACTTGTTTCATTATGAAATGGAGTATAATAATGCACATTAATGTGGCAATAAAGACTAAAATGTCATTCAACTGTCGACATACTTGGAAAATTTCAGACTAAAACTTGCTAACACTTATTAGCAAAACACTTGAGAGACAAATGAGATGCATAATGCAAGAGATTCAATGTTCAAGGATATATAGGCCTACAAAATATAATATTAATGGAATAATCTCTATATAAAAGACCCAATTACTAACAATTTCACACAAAACCTGAGGTCCAAATAACAGTTTACCTTATGAACTTTTCATAGGTGGAAGTATATAAATCATAAATGAGGTAGTATTTGAAAATTACTAATAGATGTTTGGTAGAGTAAGCATACCCTACCATGTGTCATGCCCATCATTTGATTTTTGTTTACTGTTTGGCCCCTTATGGAGAATGAGAAATGAAACACTTGATTATAATACATTAAATAAAAGATAAACAAATGTAGACATATATAAATGAAAAGCTATAGACAGATTGGTTTGGTTAGGTATTACGCAATTTTGATTAAAAAGTTTGATGAATTGTAGTTATGAGCTGAATATAGATACATGTAGAGAAATAACTTGCTTCATTTCATTTACATTTTTCTTCCAATGTTATTTCAAAATGTGGTAGTTATATGTTATTTCTTTCTAGAATTTATTTACAAATTCATTCATCTTCTGATAGTGGTTATCTTGACCTCAATTTAAACCAAATTTTAAAAAAAACTCTGGTAGAAATATCAATAACAATATCAGGCAATTGACAGTTACAAAAACATGTCTGCTGCCACAAGCAATATCAGGAATTAAAAAAGAAATTCATTTGTAGAAACAATTAGAATTGACAGGCCTTTTTTATGGATTACTTTTTCATTTCAAATAATTTCATCGACTTCACTTTTGATTCATAAGAATTTCATTTGATTGTAACATTTTATTCCTAGTTTGGATTCCATTTCCTGAAGGAATTCATAAACCTGTAAGAATTTTAAAGAAACCAACCCAGATTTTATTTCTAGTTCAACAAACTACTACAATTAATAGTAAGTTTTAAAGATAAAAGTTATATTTTAGTTTGTTAATTAAAATTCCAAACCTGTTCTATTACAGATTACAGATATTTTTTTTAATGCAGTATTGATTTCTAACTGTAAGTCTGCCAAGATGGGACAATCAAACAAGCTTTGTATGCCACAGATCAATTTATAATATATTGAAAAATAAAACTGACAGCTCATCCCCTACAATTTCTCCACTGTATAGTTCTGATATACATTCCCCCCACATATTTTAACCTGTATCTCAGAATCTGAGGTACAGTAAAATAAAATATTTACATTTTAATCTTTAAATCTAGATTTAAACCATAATGTTTTATTTCTCTCTTATATTGAATCAAGGTTTTTTAGCACTTTCTAGAACAGTTCTCTTAAACGTAGAAAACAATTCCTTTTAACTTTATCATTTTATTTATACTGATCAGTCAATCGGAATGGATGCGTTTTGTTTTTTAACAATTTTCTTTACTAATGTCTAAGTTTAAAATCAGTTTGGCGCTAATTTTATGTTGTTTTAGTCTTCCGCTTGTCTACTGTCTTGAAATTTTCAGCGTGACATTTTTAACATATGATAGTTTTGTTGCATGTTTTCATAAAATAACATCTAGTTGGAACAAGACCAGGATGTGATAGATTTTTTTTGTTTTTTGTTCATGACATTGTGATGTTTTTTGTACTATATTGACATATTTTTGGCACCAGATTGTGTAGTGTCTGATAAATATAAGATTTTTTACTGCCTTTAGAAGGACTGACTGAATATATATTGTATAAAGCCAATGGTTTTCAACTTACCTAAACGCTGTTTTGATGGGGTTTAACCAATTAAAATAATGAACAACAGTCTTTTTTGTTCTTGAACTCAGTAACCACAAAATGAAGGAAATTGGCCTTATTGACGAATATTCAAGGCTTTATCAAACTAGTCATTGGTAGTAATATGCCTTTCTATTTCAAATCTAAATGAATATTGTAACATTAGACTATATTTATATCTGGAATTCTGCGACTCCTCAAAACTAAAATGTCTACCTCGTCCATGCTTTATACAGGCTGTTATTAGTTAGGTATATTGAGGTTAATATTTATATCTCACTAACAGATCAGTGTATAAGCTGGGTATGAGGGTTAGCATTATTATGGTAGGTTAGGTGACACTTACTAGGTAGTGATCTCTGGGGTAAGGTTTAGTATTAGTTGATATATTATGTTGATATGTTATATTGGGTAAATATCAGTTTGATACAAGTGTTAGCCTGGTATAGGTTTATGTCTGCTTAGAAATGGAGGGTAATATCCGTTTGGAATAGTTTGACATCTACATGTAGCTTTGGGGGGTGGATATATAAATATTGTTGATATCTATTACAATAAGGGTTTTAATATCAGTCTGTATTGAGTTTTATTATCAGTCTGTATTGAGTTTTATTATCAGTTTCATATGGGTTAATATCAGTGGTTAATATAAGATATATGATATCACTATTTACTCAAACATGGTGTCGCCGTCTTCATTAGCCCATAAGGTGCAGAAGAGTAGGACGTAAAACTCCATTCATTTCATTTCATTTCAAAGATGGTGTCTAGTATTATGTTATTGTTTGGCATACAACAATTATCCCAATTATCATTAGCTTGTCCAACCTATTCCCTTGACTCACACATTATTCTATCATATTGAACGTCTATAGAGAATTCCTATACAATTCTGCTTATCAATACCTAGAATATGTAAATATATATTTGATGGTTGTATATTATAATGTATTGTAAACTTATTTTATAGCAGGAATAAAATCATACAGATATTTCAACTAACTTTGTTGTTTCTGTGCTTCACAATTAACTCATCTTGTAGCCTTATGATATAAACCGATATACTTGAGTTACAATATTTGCTTCGATGAGAAAGAAGTGAAAATAGAGTAGTGGTCAAAATGGAATAAATGAGCAAATAGCTAGATTCAGTATGTCCACTACCAAATGGTTTCAAGGAACAGAAACTTGCATTCCAAATCTGAATGACATCTGAAAAGCATTAGTTAAAAGTAAAAAACACTGACTCCCTTTCTTAGTACTTTTACCAAATCAGAACAATTTAGAATGGTTATATGTTATATTGAGTTTAATCTCGCATTTGATCTATTTTACTAAGAAGATCAACTTTATATATATTATATTATAGATATTCTTTGAATTTTAACAGTTTCTTTAATACCAGTATTGCTTACAATATGAGAAATTTAACATTGAGCAAAGACATAAAATTAAAGTCTGATTTCAGGCATGGTAGCTTTAATTCAGGGAAATGTTCTTGGAACTCATTTATAACTATATAATGTTCCATTACAACATGGAATGGTATTTTAACTTGATAAGAGTTGCATGGAATGATGGAATATCTAAAAGTATATTAGCATCAAGTAGAATATGAAACCATTATATGGCATTTCTTTAATAGTATTTAACTCCTGGGTTTTATCTCTTCTATATTAAAAATCTATTCTCAGAAATTGTTCTAATGTTACAAATGCTACAGCCTGTACTGAGTTTTGTTGAACAAAATATAAAGTACAAAGAGGCATAATGCATGGTAATACAAAATTTATTAGCACAATGTGATGCAAATATAGTCAAGTTTAATTCTACAAAAAAAAAAGAAGAAAGATTTATTCATTTATTGATTTTAAGAAACAGCATTTAACACAATTGTGAAAATTGAATCACAAACACAATTGTTACAGTGTTTTGTTTCATCCATTTACATTGTCTATTGTGGTACAGTAACACTAGTATAAACTTTCAACCTTCTACAATTTTAACAGTTCACCATCTGAAATTCCAGTTGTGTGTATTCACCCAAAACTTGTGGTTGCATATTCATGAATAGAACAATTCATGTTTTGGGAGAGTTCAAAATATACATGGTGATTTTCTTTCCTGATGTTTGATACACTGTAGTGTATATTGCTCTTAGTTATTGACTTGAAATTTACTTTGGTGCAAACTTTAAGTTTGGATATTTTCAGTACTTATAATGTCATTATTCTAAATTTGTCTTTCTGTACAATATTTCATTGTTACTTGTCAATTGTGAATCAATCCAGATATAGCAATGAGATACACAGTTATAGGTCAACCAAAAATATTAAGACTATTTCAATCAGTGATCCCATAATCTACCACTTGTCTTTAAAAAACTTGTCAATAATAAATCTAGAATTTGTTGTCATATCAAAACAGTACTTGGAATTAATTTAGTCTCTGAATCTTCAGATTTACAAAGATTGTTTAAATACCAGAATTATCTGGGAAAAGCTTAAAAATGTTATTAATGGAACTACAATTTTCCATATGGATACATTGACTTTTGAAACTATTATATTTGGCTTAAAGTTCTTTAATTGTACCTCTAAATTTGCTTCTTCTACATTTGAAATTTTTTTTTATAGATTTTAGATAAGAATACCAACTCTCCCAGCCTAGGATATTATTGTAATAGAAAGATATCTCCAAAGGAACATATGTAACGAAATTATAAATGACAATTTGGACATAACTTTAAATATCTTATTTTCAAATCACAAGAAGTACAAGATGAAGTGACTACAACTTTCCCTTTCATCTTTCATTTATCATTAGTGTAAAACACTATGTTTTGTTTTATTGTATTAAATATGATCAGTACAGATTACCCTGCAATTAATCTATTAGTATAGTATTGTAAATGACCTAGCAGTTTGTGATTTTGTGGCCAATTGACTATGATGCTCATCTTGAAATCTGGATATTAACAACTATAGAATTTTTTCCAATTACTAGACACCAAATACATTTCATTTGTAGAAACTTTTAGTATGGTCAAAATACACTAGAACTTGGTATGCAGATTATGATGATCTAAATCTTTTGAATGAATCTGCACAATGTATGTTTCTGCTAATTTGTAGTCTTGAGCTATCAAGTCTCATATCAAAGGAGAAAATAATAATTGTCTATCTAAAATGTAGGTTGTTGGAAGAAAAATCTTGGTTGATATGAATACAATGACCACATATCTATTCTATGGAGCGAAGTTTTTGTAAACCAGGCGTAAAAGAAATGATGTCATAATCAATTAGAGTGATCTGCCCATCAATCAAGGATATCATTAAAGTCATATAACGAGATGTATCTGGATTTCAGCTGGTTATTCAGATTCAAACCTTATCGATTAACATCGTCATCAATTGGGCTAATTTTTGTTGTGTTTTACATTTTGGTTCGTTATCATCTAGCTATCTCTAATGAGGTTAGACTGGCCTTCAATAAGAGGAAGTCATGAAATCTTTAAGAAATATAAAGGAGATATGATTGAAATGTTAAAAGGGATGTAATGAAAGTCTGAAAAGAATATTATAGAATCTTAAAGAGATAGCATTGGCAATACTGAAATGATGAAGTTGAAATCATGTATACTGAAAAATCAAAATAAAGTGCATGGCCACAGAAAACAACCTAGGTTAAGATTGGTATCTCAAAATAAAGCAAAAGAAATTAATTGCAGTATAAGAGAACTCGTTAACCATATATGGACAAAACACAGATAATTTAAGAGTTTTTAGAAAAGATTAATTGCCAATAGGTAGCAGTAAATGGTAGAAATCATATATATATATATATATATATCATATTATGGAGATGAAAGTGAAATTCTCTGAAATATATTATGAAATTGAAAAGTATATTTGACCAGCAAGTAATTAATAGTATTAGTATATTAATGAATGTTTTATAATAAAGCTAAAATCAGTGTGAAACAATAATGACATATAGTACTGTGACAGCAAGTCAGTGTTAATTAGAAGGATCAGACATAGCCAATGAATGATGGTTTTACATCATGTCTATGGTAAGAGAAAGATACAATAAGGTATCCTCATTAGTGAGTGGAATTACATCGTTAATTATTATCCTATTTTATAGCATACTCTTATATCAATAAGTTCATTATAGTGCCAAGCTACATGTATTATTTCATTCAAAAAATATTGTGTAAATTGTAGGCCTTATTAAAGACTAAAGAAAAAGAAATTTGAAATTAAATCTTGTTTAAAATGAAACTAGACCTCTATTGAACTCATGTTGGATTTTAACCAATCGCCAGATAAATGAAGCAAATAAAAAAACATAAAAGATAACCTGTGGTAGGTTGAATTAATCATCCATAATATCAGTCATTTAGGAGAGTTAGAGCTTAAAAAAAATCGTTTGTTGCAATCAATAATATGATAATTGACATAGAAATACTGAACCATTATTCTCAATGTTTGTCATTGTTTCTGTCCTTGAATTTGTACATTGATACAGTTATTGATGCATAGTAATATATTTATTATACAATAGTTTATTATTATATTTACTGTTTGAGTTTACATTTATTATTTTGTTTATTCTGTTAAGGTAATTTTGTAATTCCAAAGACACAATGAAGATTACAATTTATACAAATGATTAAAGGTTCAATGAGTTATTTTTTTAATGTTTGTTTGTATCCAATAGAAAATCTGGCGAATACCAAAAAAGCATGTAGTTTCGTTCATGAGACAATAAACTGATGCCAGGTGTATTAGAGTTTCAGTTGCTTTCATATACACATAACATTTTTGATGCCCAAAACACCTACTGATATAGCATGCTCTTATTCAGATCATTTCTTCAAAGCCACTTGTTCATTATATAAAATGGTGAAAAGGCTGTGTAACATTGTGCAAAACATCATCGATCAACTAAATGTATGATGGTCCAAGTTGTAGATTTCTTTCTATACACTCCCAACTTTTGTATGACAAGAATAAATATCATGGATACTCTTGAGTGGTGCTGCTGCATCCATGATTACATGAATATTAAACAAATTCTTGATCAGCAAGTCAAGAGTGAAAGGTTTGATGATGGCAGGGAAGAGGTCAGCTTGGGCCTTATGCAAATGTTAATGGGCGAAAAGTTTGCGATAAGTATCACAGTCGCTATTGGACGCATTAACAAACCCTTTCAATTTAAGGGAGATGGTTTCAAAAAGGTCACTCTTAAACTATTTCAAAGGACATGTTCATTCCTGAGTAAAACTATTTCAAATTTATGTTTTTTACTTGAAAATCAAGAGCAAGCAATTATCTTTGACATCTTCAATGGAGTCGTTAGGAAGTGCACACATTCTCAAATTTATTGAACAATCTACAGTCTCCAATGTGCCTTGAGAGAGTTCAAATTAACATGTATTTGACATTATTGGAAGAATGAAATCAAGTAAAGTTGAAATGAAGTTTCTTAGCTAATTTAACTAAGGAATGGACTTTAAGAAACTTCAACTTATCTCTTGGGAAAAGTTAATGCGCTTACAATTTTTTGTTTTATATCTTTGCAGGTTGCCATTAAGGTTATTGATATGCGGAAAATAAAAGAGGATTACTTAAAACAAAATGTAAATCGTGAGGCTGTAATATTAGGACAACTTAATCATCCCAATATTATTAGACTGTATGAAACAATGAAGGTAAGTTTGTTTTTGTTTTTATTGTACTTGATGATGGATCTGGTATTATCAGGGGTGAGAGTTTTTTTTCAGAGAAAATACAGACATTGAGGAACTTTGACAAGAGCTTATGTAATATGAAATTTATGAAATGATTAAAATTACCCCAGCCTTGGTGATTGAAATATAACGAATAAGATAATAACAATAATTGATTTTATTTCACATGGATATCACGTTCATCTGATGAAAGATTGAAAATTTAAATTAAATTCATAACAAAATATATACACACAACATTGTTAATTTTGGAAAGAGGTGCATGAATACATTATTTACATTTTACCTAATTTGCATAGTTATGAACCCCTGCTACAGCGTCATATCTTTTTCTGAACTCACATTCTGAACTCGTAAACAGTAATATCCTAAACGAGTGCTAATGTATAATAAGAAATTTATGAAATGAGTTGACAATGAATCACATAAGCACAAGTTTAAGATTCTTTTTATAACACAGCTATCGTAACATGCATATTTTGTTTACTTTCTATGTTCTGTTTCAAAGAAATTGGTTTTCATTTTGTTGTCATCCCCTTTGTGCCTTCTTTATATATCATTGCTCGTAAAAAATAAGATCTAGATAATAGAGAATAATTTTGTAATTTCATATGAATATCACGTTTATGTTATAAAAGATTGAAAATTTAAATTAAATTTATAATATAATTATGTTTGCTAACAAGCAACGACGCCATTGCTGTTATGGGAAAGTGGCGCATAAATACATTATTTACATTTTACCTAATTTGCATAGATATGAACCTATGCTACTGTGTCATATCATTTTGATATCATAAACAGTAGTATTGTGTTATAAAAACTATCTGTACTCAACATTCTATAGAATTCTAAAATTTAACAATTATCATATTCTAGTACAAAAATAGTGTTGAAATTAACAAATATACAGGAACGACCCCCATTGGATTATTTAACAAATTGAACTGGAAGCCATATTTGATTGATTGAATAAAAATGAGAAGACAAAAAATAATAAATAGAACTTGAAAAGAAATTTTGTTTGAAACCTTCAAATATGAATAGGATATTCACTAAATATATCTCTATATATTTGAAATGAGGATTGACTATAATTTGGGCTTCTGAGAGCCTCATTTTGCCTATAGATAAAGAATGGGCTTATGTATAATTGTCATCATTAATAACTAAATTTTATTGTGTAAAGTGGTGCCATATAGTTTTATTTTAGATGACTATATTTGATTCATACTGTGTACAAAATTGGATAATCAGCCAGTGAACAGAATATTCTGCAATGGATTGACAAAGTAAATTTATTTCTCAATAGGAATGAGTAAGGTTTCAGACTTATTGACCCAATATCTTGTACCTAGGCTAAATATAAAACATACTGATAAATTGTTGTTGGTTCTATAAAAACTATGTTAGGAGACAATAGATCATTATTTTAATTAAAACTCACTGTTTATAGTTCCATCTGTTTTATTCTAATACTATTATCAGAATTTATTGAGTTATCTGAAGTGAATTTCAAAATTAGGGACAAATCAACTCCATTAACAAGCAGGAATGCAAGTTTTAGACTGTTTTAACAATTGATACTCAGTAGATAAGACTTTCTCCTACTAGAGTTATTTTGGAAACAGAACTATCATGGACTTGAACCATCAGAATAGTCATTGATATTAATAAATTACATATCGTCGCTGGGATTCGGAAACCTCGTAACTCGAAAAAATCAAAATTTTCAAGAGAAGGAAAAAACTATCTAGATACTACAATTCTACTGCAATCTGTACAAAATTCGGATATGATATACGCCTACTTATGTTCTTAAGTTAGGATATTACAGTTTCTATCATGTATAGATATAGAGCTTAAAATTGGACTTACGACATTTCAGAATCCAAATTTTGAAGAGGTGTCCCTTTAAAATGCATATACGACTTTTCAGAAGTTGATTTATAACACATATTAAGACATATCTTTAATCACATGGATAAGAATTTGGACAATTTAATAGGAAAATAAAAATTGAACAATAAACAGAATAATTTTATTACATGCTAGTCGAAAATAACCGAACTTTATATTCAAAATGTAATACTTTAAAAAGATATTTCAATTGTTCAATTATGCTTTAAATTATCATAAAATGAGTGATAATCATGTGGTATAACACTTTTTAACTCCTGCAAATGTTGATATTTGCTAGACTTAATTGGTATAGGACTAGAATACAACTGTGTTAGGTGGTCATTTTCATCTGGGATTGAATCTGTTCTTCTTTTGGGAAGCTGCTCGAAATCATCTTGGAAGCTCAATTTGTACTCTACTCTACCATTAGGAGAATATCTCAAAACTCTCAAGTGTGTTACATGCGGATCTCCAGCTACGCGTCCAGGGCGGATTGAGGTGACATATTTCAGAGATGAAAAATCTTGAAAAAATGTGTGATTTAAATATTTGACTGTGTATGGCGATTTACTGCGAGCGTTTTTCATAATATCTATGTAATTATGGGGGGTATATATTGGTTGCTTTCTGATCTTACGTTCAATCAAACTATGGACGGAGTCACACTCCATTTGAGTGTGACCTTTCTCCAGTATCTTCTGAGTTATTGTAATATCTTTCTCGACAGCTAATTTGATAAGCATATTGGACAAAGTGGCATTTCTGTTTTGGTAAGTACAGCCATCTGAGTATATTATGACTTCTTTGGTATCCGGTGACTTCAAAAGTAAATTCGAAATAAAGTCATGAAGACAAGATGCAAATGAATTTGCCGTTAATTCACCTTCTCCTTCATGCCAAAAATAGCATGTGCAATCCTTTGTGATCAGATCATAAACTGTATAATTATGGCAGCTCAATTTTGTTTTGTAGTACATAGCTGATGCTTTTAATAATGGAGATAATAATACAGCTTGTAGATCTAATGTCAGAACTTTAATTTGTGGATCGGATGCAGCTTCAGACTTGTCCTTGGACTTTTCTTCTCTAGCGCTTTCTTTTCGCTCAATGTGTTCACGATATTCTTGCTCGGTAATATTTTTGGTTTCATACCCACAACATACATCACATTGGTCTTTCTTTGGTTTAAAAAGGGAAAGATTTAGTTCTTCGAACAATTCCTTAAAGCTCCTTCTGCATACTGCAAGTTCGTCCTTAGTTTTACAGAAGTCTGTGTATGAATTGTACAGTTCAGTGAAGTCCGAAAAAACTGGCTCCAGGTATGATTTTGTACTGGTTGACCTACAATAATGACTAGGAAGTTTCGGCAAAGCCTCAAGAAAGGATCTGGCATCAATTACTCTTTTAGTTTTAGGTCTTGGAGTAGAGCTGCGTCGCTTTTTTACTTGAATTTGATCATGTAATTGATCAGTATTCTCTGGAGTCTCGGAGTCATCAATATTTTGGTGATGATTGTTATTTTCATCTTGCTGTTGGTCCACTTGGATATCATTATCTTCGAGTCCTGCATCTTCAGGTTGTGTATCCTTCTGGTCTTCGAGCCACCCATAAACGCTCTTTTCACCAATGCACAATGTTGCTAAAAACAACTTCTTACAAACCGACATTCGTACATTGTTTCGTTAGCGTAATGTAGCATTTCTTCTTGGTTTAGCTTGAGGTTCGCTCTTTCTCTCCTTCACTGGACACTTATCAATCATACTTCTAACAAAAGTCTGTTTCTCGCCCCAATCAAGTGCCCAAAACATTTCAAATATATTTTGTCTGTCAATCTCGGTAAAGCTAGAGCAACATTTCTGTTTGCATTTTGGACCACACGTATAAGGCTGTATTTTTCGTTCACCTCGATCACGTCGTTGATATTCACCTTCATCACTTCTAATTGTTGAACTATATCGCTTACCATGCATTCTCATCTGTTTGTTTATCGTCTTTTCCCATTTTGATTTATCGGCATGTCCACTTCTAGCTCTTTTACGACCTCTATTCAAATTCACTTCCTCCTCGGTATGTACATCTATATCTGGCGCCGATTCTCCTATAGCAATACTAACACCATCAGGATCATCTGTATTACCAATATCAATAATATCATGGCTGTTCTCTGTTGCTACTTGCACTTCATTAGCTACAAAAACATCATCATCATCATCAAGCATAGTTTCATTATCATCAGAATAATCAGTATCAGTATTTTTCGTTTCTTTTGAATCATCTGTTTCGTTATTTTGTTTATTCTGTTCATTTGCGTTTCCATGCTTTATTAGGAAATCGATGTCTTTCCCTGCATCCTCATCAGGCATCCATTCCGGATCGTCAACATCCTCTTCATCATCTGTTTCGCTCATATGTGTACTAGGATGTCGAACTCCTACGCTAGTTGGTAAACCACCCACACCAAGTTCACTTGGTACTGAGAATTCCACATAATCGGAGCTGGTTGTATTGTGCTGAGGAAGAAACAGATCCGCCAACAGGCTGACGTCCAGTTCATTACCACTGAAATCAGCACAATCAACATTCGGCTGTTCTATACTCTCTACCACTTCATTCTCGGGTTTATCTGTTTTTGCACCATCCATGTTATTATGAACTATTCTAGTTGATGATCTGTCAGCAGGTAAGTTATTTCTAAATTCATCATGATTGATATTATAATTTGACAATCCCTCTCGACTATGGGCAAGATTCATCAGTAGTTCTCCACGTGATTTAAATATTGGTCTCTTAGGTGACATTATTCTAACACTTCAGACTCTAAAAAATACAAAAAGCAAAATATCGTAAGTCGGCTAAATGTATAATTTGGATATCAATTTGGAATTAATTCTAAAATATCGTATCTCTATTTTTTACCTAAAATACAATTTTATATTAAACTTTTCAATGAATAACATTACAAAAATGATAACATAGGACAATTTAATCATTTATTAAAGAGAACAAACAAAATTTAATGAGTTTTAACCCATATTATCAAGTTTTAAACGATTTAAAAAAAAGAGAAAGTGAGACCTATTATTACAATTCAACTAATTTTAACAAAGAAATCAAATTATAGAGTAAATCGGTATTTTCTTCATGAGAAACATCTCAAATAACTCACAATAACAATGATTTGACATGTATATTTCACTTACCTGTTGAAAACAGGATAATTTTGACAACTTTTTAAAACTTTTGTAGCAGACGAATTATTTATGGCATGAAATTGGACTTACGATATTTTGGAATCACAAAATTCCTACCAATCCACTTACGATATTTCATCACATGATTATAACTTGAAATCTTATTGGCTAAGACTTTTAATATTTTAACATAACATGCGCAATATATCAATCTTTCAGTTTAGTCCAAAAAGTGATTTTGGATAAAACCCGAGTTACGAGGTTTCCGAATCCCAGCGACGAATTTCATAATGCATATTACAAATGGTACAATGACAAGGCCAGTGCACAATTGTCTGCAGCCTTTGAGTTTCCATGTCAGATTTTTTAAGAATTAAGAAGTGGAGGACGACAAAATATATCTGTCTTTTTGAAAGTTGCTTATGGCAGTGAGTACATATTGTGATGATATCCATTGTCAACAACTGTTCAAATTTTTTCTTCAATTGTTCCTATATTGCCCGTCCTATTAAAGGCATGGATGTTGTCTCAAAAGAGGCCATCATCTTAGACATTTCCTCTTACCTTGTAGAAATGTAATGAATAATTTAGTTGATTATGATCTTCAGTGGTTGTATATTGATTAATTCTACTTATATACACCCACATTCAGAATACCAAAGTATATTCACATCTTTGTTCATTCATTCATAGTATGTCAATTGTTTGTTACTTTTCTTCATGTTGATTTTGACAAATCATGTTCTGCAGGGTGCTTTCTTATGAAACATATCATGGATAGCTTTACTTTTGTATTTCTAACTATTGAGAAACAAATGTCACAGCCAATAGACTCTCATATTAACTGAAACTAGACAAAAAATGTAAATATTAAGATAGAAAGTGCTTACCCTTGGGTTGTCTTTTCATCACCCTTGTCAAAAATCCACATCGTTAATAATAATTCTTATTCGTCATTTGATCCAGAAATATTTTATGCTTGTTTTGATTTTTAGGAGATTCTTAAAGCTTATAAACTTAAAATATCGGCTCTATCGCTTTGTGTAGTGAAACTAATGTGATTGAAGACTTGAAAATCTTATAAGAATTGAAGTGGTATACTGTTCTACTATCTCCATGCTGCAATTTCATTATCTTAACGGGCAATTTCATAAACCAACAAATAATTATACAGCTTTCCAAAAGCTGTGATTACAAACGCTTGATTTACTTCGGCATAACGAATAATTTCATCAAAGACTTGAGCAAATTTTATGAAAATAAGAAAACCACTTCTTAGTTTGTTAAGATTGTGAAGATCAATAAGTTTGTAAACAAAGAATGGCGTTATATATTGCTACATACCAACTATTTTACTCTTATATATCAGTTGATCGGCAAATCCTTTTCTCTTCACACAGAATCTGTAACAAGCTTTCTTGGATAGAGTATTTCTTATACTCATGTTGACTTAAACTGACTATCATTTACTGAACATTTCATTTAAGTGACTTTTATTTGTGGTCGATCAATTTTCATAATGTGGGCCTGTACCTTTAATTTCCGTTAACTAACAGGAATAGTTATGATTAATTAGGTTCCTTGGAAGATTGTGCCCAAAGAAACAGAAACAATCTCCTAAACTTTTTCCTTGATTTACACATAAGATACGAAATTAAATAAATTTTAAGATCTAGTTTTCTATTTTTTTTGGGTGTGAAAATGGCATGCAGTGTACAATGAGGTAATGAATGCAATTTTTGGTTTCAATCTTTTGAAAGAGCTTTGAAATAAAAATCCTTAAGAAATGATGAGAAGTGTTAGGCTTACAATCTATTACTCACCTCTTTACAAGTTTCTTTTTTTGATTAGTGCCAATTACCTTGAAAATTTCATTCATAAATCTAATGAAAAATGTTTGAAAAATGTTTAAAATATTAGCTGGTTTAAAAATTAAGAAAAATTATTATCAAATGATAGCATCGATATTTTGTCATTATTAATAAAGTAATAATATGATATTAAAGACATTTGTCTTCTGCATTAAGGATCAGTAGGAAGCTATTTTGTTGTCAAACCACTTAAAGTAGATTAGATTCATTTTTATGCATTAAGCGACTTTATATGTTAATCAATGCAGACAATTTCCTTATTCACAGTGAATAGCGAATGTGGCTGCAGATTGAGTTATCCATATCCGAGGCAATTTATTGAAACTCAATTGAAAGTAAAATAGCTAAGTAGACTTCTATTCTAATAATGATTAAATAGTGGACCATGTTTTGATTATGTTTCACGCCATTTTCCATATATCAAATGGCTTGGTCTTGTATTTGAGGAGACTGATTTGTGAGACTGTTCTGCTATTTATCTACGTATGGTTGATAATCACTTGGAGATTTGATTCAACCATTCATTTGTCAGATGGAATTCTGGGAGTAACCAGGGCTTCTGGGAACAATTTTAGTGGTAGCTAATGGGTTGTTGTGCTGGTTAATTATTACACTTGACTGTTTGCAGATATAATTTTCATCTTTTCGAAAGTAATAGCCTTTATTGTAGCTAAATTGATGAAGCAACCACAGCAATTAATGGTATCCTTCCAACATGACCCTGTCTATACACCAAAAATCAATGAAAATCATCACTCGTGGAATTATCTCGATGAATCTGTTTTGAAAAAATATAGAAATTTTCCCTCGATAAATTTATCAATGAAGACTAAGTTAAAAGTGGAACTCTCATAAAAACATTTGCCCGGTAGCAGACGTGAATTGTTGACTATAAAGAGATGGCGTGTTCAGGTCACCAGAGGTCCACTAAATCAAACATCAATAGCTTATATTCTACTCTTATAATGGAGTGTGAAAGTGGCATTAATGATGGATTCTTATTGGGTTTTGTAACTAGATCATTCCTTAAATGTTGGTATTTCTTCCTGTTATCTGGGATTCGTAGTTTAGGTCAGACCAAATTAAAAATCTTTAGAGATTTCATCTTACAAATGATAGAAAATACCAAGGCATGGAATATTTGTCCGACACAAAATAGTCCAGCATATTGCGTCCAATCCAGAGCGGTGTCTAGCAAAATGTTTAGATTTATTTCATGCCTTGGAAAAACAATTCTTAAAGCGGCTGTATGCAAAATTTTCATTTTCAAAAATGATGTAAATTAAATGTAAAAATGTGTCTAAAATATGCTATTTACTTCTGCATCAAACTGATTTTGTTATTAAAGAGTTAATAAAAGAACAAATTGTATTAACCTAATAGTGAACAGTTTAAATTAGATTACGTGTTGGTGTAGTGACCTATACACACATCCTACAGATAAGGTTCAAAAAAATGTTTATTAGATTACTTAAACTTTTAATTTACAATTTTTCTTTTAACAGCTTACAGCTTACTTTATCATTTCTGAAATAACACAAAAATATTTCATGAATTCTCTGAAAAACCTTTTAATTTCTAACAAACTTTACTCAAACAAATAACTGAGGCCTGAACAGGGCTTTAACGTCAATAAGGGACAGCAACTCTGTCACAGAAAAATCGAGGGTGACTCTTTTAGAACAAGAAACTCAAAATAAAATCTCAGTAGATTACCTAAGAACATATAATAGCTTAAGGGTGTTTCTGCAATACAGAAATAAAATAATATTTACATGCTAAAATGACGTGTTTGCCTCTTTTGCTTTCTAAAACATCAAAATAACAAGCGATTGCCTAGCAAGATACGCCCACTTTAAAGTATATTTTCTGTTTTATCAGAGGTAGAAACTCTAACATTATTTGGGCCTAATCCAAGATCTCATCAATATAAATGTTCACAACAAATTTCATTCAAATCAGATGAAATCTAGACTTTCTTGCGTTCACTAGCAAATCTTCATGTGTTTGTCAAGGTGCAATAATTCCAAAGCCGTACATTGTTAAATCGTCAATTTCAAACTTGTCAAAGATCTCATCAATATAAATGACCACACCAAATTTCATTCAAATCCAATGAAAATTGTAGTCTCTCTAGCGTTCACATGTCAATTTTGAGTGCAATATCTCAAAAAACGTTTGTCAAAAAAATTGCCAATTTCGAACTTGTCCATGATCTCACCAATAAAAATTATCACAGCAAATTTTATTCCAATCTGATGTAAACTGTAGTCTCTATTGGGTTCACAAGCACTTGGGGCATACTGACGGATGGACAGATTATAATAAGGATTATAATGTTGATGTATAATGTAATGTACGATTCATTGGCGTATCAAAATACAGTGACGTCACTTTTATCATTAAAGAGAGATAACTCGTGAAAGCTAATTCATTTACTAGACCACAAATATTAAAAATACAAATCAACATTAATTTTACTCTTAGAATCCACAATAAGTTACTGACATATTTCTCTGCTATTATTTTTCTAAAATCTGTATATTAATTTTACAAAACCTAAATAAAAGTAATACATTGTTTTGCTTTTCTTAAAATTAAAGGCATAATTGTTTTTAGTTTAAAATTTCAGAAAAGATTAGGGACCCATGTCTATAGATTTTGTTCTATTGTTTTTGTTAAGTGGAGCACCTTAATTATCTAACCTACTGAACAGAAGGAGTTGACATAAAAATGAGAAGAAAATTAGAAATCAAATCAAAAGAGAACATTTTTTATTAGGAACCAACTTCCTATAATTCTAAATTTAGTATAGACAAGGAATTATCTTACACCATACAAGCACTTTTCAAACAATTATTTTTTCATTTGAAATATCCTTTTCCAGTCAGCAACTAGTGTAGTAAGAAGGTGAAAACAAATAATTTCTGCATCTGTATATACAAAAGTATTGGTGCTAAAAAGGTTTGAGGTTAAGGTTGATATTGATGTAAACAGGGAAAGCGAAAATAGAAACAAGTGAATGTATTTGGCCAGTAATATGAAAAAACAATATAGATAGACTAGTCTGTGTATTGATTTTACACTACACTAGTTTCATAATGAATTGAATGATATAACCTTTTATAGCAAACAATATGTTAATAACTAACAATAAACTTTAATTAGATAGACACAAATATTCTCTTACACTTAGCTTTATCTAATTGCTTTTACAAAGATAGCAATACCATGTCAGTTTGATGTCATTCATATATATGCTCTAATTTTAAGAAGGGGATAGATGGGTAACCTTGTCAAAACATTAGAAAGTGGCAAACTAAAAATGCCTATTCTTGTATAAAGCTGGGTTTATACTTTTTACGCCATCAAACGCCGTTAAACGTTGCACTGGTTAGCAACGTAAAGCGTAAACACACGTGCTCACACCCGCATGCGCTGACCTTTTGGGTCTTGAATATATGTAAATAGTCTACTGAAGTACAAGAAATGTACGAAAATCGCATAATCCCTTCAAATATACATGTGCCTTAAATTCGAAACTTTTTCTTCTTTCTATATATGTCTTTTCTATCTATAGACAGACAGATACATCGCGTATTCATGTCATAAACTATGGAATTACATAACTGAAATCAACGTTGTCAATGTTTGAAGAAAGATCCAAATCACTCCTTGTATGTGTTGTACAAACTACAATAGCTACTTGTGATTGGTTGATTGTCGGCATTTGCTAGCGTAAACTTTGAAAGGTTCAACACAATTGAACTCTGGAAAAAGTGACGCCATCAAAAGCCGTTAAATAGCGTGACTTGCTTGCAATGTAAGTAAAATCGATGCGCTGCAGAATGCTGGCAAACGCTGTATCTGAGCGTGTAAAAACGTTTAATGTTGTTAAACGCAGTAAGAAGTATAAACCCATCTCAAGAGAAATATTAAAATTTGATTTAGCCATCATTATTTGTATAACATATACATTTATCATGACTTTTTCCATTTCAATTAAAATGGGCTTGAAGTAAATCAGTCTAACAATAATATGAATATTCATTCATCATCAAGGAAATTCTGCATGAATTTTTAACTGAATGCCTGAGTTCTTTGCTAGCTTGTGGCACAATGACAATGTACTCACTACTGCAAAACTTGTTGCATGATAATAGAAGGAAGTATTGACATGGTTCTAAAAGTATTAAGCCCTTCAAAGCATAGGATTTGTTTGTAGTTGATCATGGCCTAAGCATACAGATCAAAATATACATGTGGATTACATTTTCTTCTGAGTTAGTCCACTAACTGAAGGCTAGCCAGTTTATTTTCAGCTAGTCATGTCATTAAGGTCATTGGAAAGGCAGCTGCTGTTTACTAGTCAGCCAATAAATCTATCATTCTCATTGGATCATGTTTTCCACCATGCTTACAAATTGTACAAGACAAATTGTCACCAAGAATGTCAAAATTGCAATTTTTAGTATATAAGACATGTATTTATTTGCAGGCAACAACATTATATTGTTTAGTTATGGAGTATGCTCAAAGTAGAGATATCCTTTCGTTTTTGAAATCACATAAGGAACACAGACTTTCTGAAGATAAAGCACGACCATACATACGTCAACTTGTATCTGCTGTTCATTATCTTCATGAACGTGGCGTTTGTCACAGGTATATTATATATATATAACAAATTAGTTTTTTCCCTTTCATTATGCAAATTTCTATCTAGTTATTAAATTTTGAACTTGTCCCTCTTGTACTTAGATAATTTGGCAATGTCATAATTTGTCCATCCAATAAATTGTCAATATTGGAAATTGGCTTATCTTGTAATTTTTCTAACTTATTTTGATTTGACATCCAGTATTTTGTATTTTATATTGCATTGTCCATTGTTGGGTAAGCCTCAGTCCTTATAATTATATACATGACATTGCCTTGCTTAGAACCTCTTGGAGAAAACCTATATCTATACAAACTGCGATCTAGTCAAAAGTTCATAAGTGAACATAACGATCAATGGGTTGACATGTTATTGTTTGGTATTTAACCTTGTTTTAAATACAAGTAAATAGAAATTCAGCCTTGTTCCGTATTTTCCTCAAAAGGACATGTTAATTAACATCATTTTATTTATATAAAAAAAATTATTGAAATTTTTGCAGAGATTTAAAAATGGAGAATATAATGTTGGATGCCAAAAAGAAAAATATACGAATTGTTGGTAAGTAAATAGATCTATCACCAAGTAAAGTTCAAAACATCAACATTTGAAATGTGATGTGACTCTAGAGATATTACAAGCCGCTGAATTGTGAATCTCCTTGATTGGAGATTGATGTATTAGACTGACCTTGACATTTAAAATGGTTGATCAATTGTCTTTGAGAATATCAGCCATTTAACACCATTGGAAATGATTTGATGTGTTTGTTATCACCTTCACCGTCAAGCCAATTATTCTTTTCCCCAAAATTCAGATATTTTATTTAAGAGTTTAAATATTATATGCAGGCATTGAAAACCTGTTAAGTTGGACTTTTTTTTATGAGAATCAGAATTGAATGGCTTCAAACGTTATGCTATATTTAGCATTAAAGTTTTACTAAAATACTAATAGCAAACTTGTCTCACGCTACCTTTAGATTGTTTTTTATTTCGTATTTTATCTGAATATCATGTATGATTGATATGATTTAATTTTTTCCTATACATATTTGTCAAAATCTGTGAATTTCTGTTCAGATTGTTGGAACTTGGTTTTTATATTATATTCCATTTAATGTTTTTACTCTTTGATCTTTGATTGAAAAAGTATATTCACATGAAATACAAAAATAAAGAAATATTTTATGGGATTAACAAACACAAATATTAATATCAATTCCAAGCAATAAGAAAAATAAAAATTATATTTTCTAAATGAAACATTAAAACTGACTTCATCTTGGGAAAATGCCTGATATTTTATTTTTATTTAAACATATTTTCTAAATTTAGATTTTGGTTTAAGTAATACTTATACAATGGATGAATTGATGAAAACACATTGTGGCTCCCCTGAATATGCAGCGCCTGAATTATTTGCCGCAGGTGAAAAATATGGGCCTGAGGTGGATATTTGGGCTATGTGAGTTTGTATTAATCTTTTACTATTGATAGTTGTTGATTAATGGAGAAAATTGTACATTTTATCCAGTTTAAGCAAAAAGTGTAAGAAAGAATTTATGCTCAATTTTTTTGCCCTTATTGATGAATAATCCTAATTCCTCTAATGGTTATTTCAGGGGAATTATATTATATGCAATGTTGGTAGGTAAACTACCATTCACTACAGTTTATACAGATCAGTATAGACGTATTAAACTTTTAAAACAAATAGAGAAAGGTATACAATTAGAACAAGAGCAGGAAATGGTACATCTTTCCTCAGGTAAGCTCTAACTTTTTATTATACGCCCACATGAAAAGGTGGACGTATATTGCTATCACCCCTGTCCGTCCGTTGGTCCGTAGGTCCGTCCGTACGTCCGTCCGTTCGTCCGTCAACAATTACTTGTGTATGCAATACAGGCCAGAGTTTTCATCCGATTTGAATGAAACTTGGTATGTGTATTCATCTTGATAATATCTCGGACAAGTTCGAAAATGGCATGATTCCAGATGTCGGTTTATGAGTTTGGGCCCTTGATTAAATGAAAAAACGTTAAAATTTACTTGTGTACGCAATAGAAGCTGTAGTTTTTATCCGATTTGAATGAAACTTGGTATGTGTATTCATCTTGATAATATCTCGGACAATTTCGAAAATGGCACGATTCCATATGTTGGTTTATGAGTTATGGCCCTTGATTAAATGGAAAACGTTAAAATTTACTTGTGTACGCAAAAGAAGCTGTAGTTTTCATCTGATTTGAATGAAACTTGGTATGTGTATTCATCTTTATAATATCTCGGACAAGTTCAAAAATGGCATGATTCCAGATGTAGGTTTATGAGTTATGGCCCTTGATTAAATGAAAAAATGTTAAAATTTACTTGTGTATGCAATAGAAGCTGTAGTTTTCATCCGATTTTAATGAAACTTGGCATGTGTATTCATCTTGATAATATCTCAGACAAATTCGAAAATGGCACGATTCCAGATGTCGGTTTATGACTTATGGCCCTTGATTAAATGAAAAAACGTTAAAATGTACTTGTGTATGCAATAGAAGCTATAGAAGCTATAGTTTTCATCCGATATGAATGAAACTGGGTATGTGTATTCATCTTGATAATGTCTTGCCAGATGCCTGTTTATGAGTTATTGCCCTTGATTAAATGAGAAAATGTTAAAATTTACTTGTGTACGCAATAGAAGCTGTAGTTTTTATCCGATTTGAATGAAACTTGGTATGTGTATTCATCTTAATAACATCTGGGACAAGTTCAAAAATGGTGTGATTCCAGATGTTGGTTTATGAGTTATTGCCCTGGATTAAATGAAAAAACATGGAATATTCTGTTTGCTGAAGTGGGCGTATGTTACCTTGCCTGGCAAGCTATCTTATGATATATATATAGTATTATGGACATCATAGCACTGATCACTTGAGGTCATTATTTTGGAAACCTCTTATCTTCATGGTAATAATATTGTGACCTCTTATGGTCATGGTCATGATATTTGCACAAGAGATTGTCAATAAGTGAATGCATTTAAACTAAACATGGGATTGTAATTCTCAACTAGTGAAGCATGCTACTCACTTGAAATGTAAGGTACATAATAAGCCAGAAATAATAGATGCCGTTTATTACATTGAAATTCCTCCTGTTATTAATTATTGAGCTATCATGGTATGACTGTTGAATGCTGTGCCTATGGTGTATACAATTGTAGTAGGTTTTGTTGTCTAGGTCTGATTTGTTTTGCTTATAACAAACTGTACTGATTGATATCTTCTGCTTGCATGATAAATTGGCCTATTTTGATTATATTAGTTATGAATAGTCACTTTGGTTTTCATTTCAAATGTTGTAAACTATTTCAGAGGCTTGTGACTTGTTGAAGAGTATAATAGAACCAAAACCAGAATTACGTCTTCCAATGCTGGATATAGAAATCCATCCATGGATCACCGAGGGATCCAAAGTTCCATTTTTCCCATTTGTTGCCCTTCCTCGGGATAAAACTCTCAAGTCACAGGTAAGTTTTCTCCCCAAAGGATTTACAGAAGATTTCACACAAAAGGACATTTCTGTCATTAGGACCTCCCTGATTTTGTTACTGATTTGTGATGAAAGTTATTCTGAGGTTAACGTGAAGTGTTATTTCTTATGTATCACTTGCTGATTTGTCTTGTATGTTACATTGGCCTAGAAAACTGAAATATAAATCCAACAGAGAAATTGTACAATATATCATGAACCTATAAACTAGTGTCATGTAGATATCAGAATATAAACCTTATTGAAGGTTTATGAACATAATGATTTTAAAAATTTTACACGAAGACTTTGTCCACTCTAATTAAATTGGGGCCAAGTTAAAAAACCTTGTAAAACATGGTTGTTTCCTTTTTTCTAAGAGTAAATGTATTGCAGGTTTTGTGTGAATTATCTGAAGCATTATCAATGAAGAAAGAAGCGATTGAATCTCAAATTCAGGAGAATAAAAATAGTGATATATCAGCTATGTACAATATGTTATACCATCAAAAACGTATTGCATCAGGTATGTTTTGGTTTTTACACAATTTACAATATGTATAATAATGATATTTCTGATTTCTGATACACATGCTAAAATTTGTACACATGATTCAGATTTTGTGAAATTTTCAACCAGCCTACTGTATGAAAAATGCTTTTGAGATTGTTACAACAGGGCAAGAGTTGAATTCATTTAGGGCCTTGTAAAATGTGTCCACAAGGATCATGATCACATCCCCTGCTTTCTCCATTAAGATTTTGGTATGTTATATGTGGCCTGTGTGTGTTAATCATGTTTTCATGCTCAATTGGCCTACCATTATGGAAAAAGGTAAGAAAAGGTAAAAAGAAGTGTAGCCTATTAATAAAAGATTTTGCTAGTATGTTGGGTTTTTTTTTCAGCATATGCAATGTGTTTTATATTCATATGTCCACATCTTTCGTAGCGGATATACTGCCAGCACCCATATGCATATGATTAAAGTTGCTTGTGAAATTGTCCCTGGTAAATCTATATACAATTTACAATTTTCTGTATCTTTTCTTTTGGTATTACCTTTATAGACAATAGTAAATAAATACTTAATTGTTTCAGGAGTGTACAACCTAGATCATACAATTAAAGCTAACCAACCTCCTGAAGGTAAAGGTAAAAAGAAAAGGTCTAAATCAGCTCATATTGATAAAGATGGAGGCAAAAAATCTAAAAATAAAGGTAACTAGGCCTGCAGTAGCAGTTCTACTACACTTGCTGAAGCAGACGTCAACATCATCAAGCCGACTGCCTGCCTGTCATCAATGCAACTGGAGATAGTTATTTCCCTTTTATTTCAGATTTGAACATATAAAAAATTTGTGTGTTTGGTTAAAATGATAAATTCAATTTGAGATCAAATTTCTAATAAATGAAGATTTAGGATGCGATATGAAAATATTAATGTTGCCTCAAATGCGTCTTTAGATATCAAGGTTGCCTCCTAAAAGTGAAAATTTGAAATAGGGTCTTATCTTTAGGAGCTGATAAGCTGGACAAAAAATACACGAACAACTGAGTTGAACCTTTTACTTTTACAAATTTTCAATTTCCTATTCGAATATATGGGCATCTCTATTTACTTTTTCAAATTCCTGTAAACCAGTTGCATGCGGATGATGAGGGCTCTTCAGTTAAACAATTTTTGCATTTAATCATTTTTATTTAACTTACATTTAATTTGCAAAATATTTCATTTTGGCTCACTGTTTTATTCATTTTTTTTTAGTACAGAATATTTTGCAATATTAAGACCAACTGTAAGATTTTTATAATTTCTGACTTCTGTCGGAGTAGATATTTTAGCCATTTTATTTTCTTTATCACATATCAAATTTTGCACAAGAACTATATATCATATCCTTCACTGGAGAATTGGTTTGTGACTGATTTCAGAAATTTTGTGTGAAATATTATTGAGTTGGGGGTCTTTTGTCTTTGGTGGCATGGTGCACCAATTTATTTTGGATTGTTGATTATTGTTGTGATTTTCGTCACAATTTTCTTACATTAGGCCTGTTTTAAAGTAAGAAAAGACATAAGAATCTACCAACTATTAAAATTTACTGACATATATTTTCTTTTGAAGAAATGACACTAATTGGATTAATAATTATCATTTTAACATTTAAAATTTGTTTTATAATTATGGATATTTTTTGTCCAATCAATAAAAACAGGCCTAATGAACAACATGGTGTTTTAAAAAGGTATATAATATGGACTTGTAAAGTATCTTGTTTTTAATTATTTTAGTACCACCACCAGAACTAGTCTTACCAACTGATGTTCCTGTTGATAAGAATCAACATAGTACCGGTAGTAAGGAACCTGGATCTGCTGGTCATGAGACCAAGTTTAGTTCCTTCGATTTCCTCGCGTTATGCAGCACACCAACATGGTTAGGGCCAGAACGTCGAAGATCTCGAAGGAGATCTAGGTCACCCGGTCCTAATACCAATGCTTCACATGTAAGTAATTCAGTTTTACTAATCAGTAGTACATTTTTTGGTTCAGAGAATTAACAGTATGTATTACAAAATTAAGCACAATCATCTTTAAAGTACTAAATAGTGATTTGTAGGCCTACATTGGATAGTTTACCACCAATATCTGTAACTGAAGTAGGCCTATAGTGTTAGTTGAAAAATTCAGGATGAACTGTCTATTGCACTAAATGAATAAAGTGGATTAGGGGCTGAAATGAGGCAATATTTGTTCATTTCTAAATTAAAGTCAAGCCAAAGAAAGATAATTGTGTTTGATAAGTTCATACTAGTCATATTATATTTTTCACTGCAATGTGTGATATGGTCATGCATGTTAAAAGCACATAGTCTGCATAATTTATCTGCAAGATGAGATTGAAATTCAAACTCAAAAATTATTTTTTATTCCATGCCAGCAGTTGAGATTTCCAGAATATGCCTAACAGCATTTGAAAAGGATTGTGTTAATTGATTTTAGTAGTTCAATTGTTGACCGCAGGTTTGAATTGTTAAATTGATATAAAGACAATTGCGAAGTTTGAAATTTGCTACAAATGCAAAAAATTGAAGAATCCATAAAAACTTAGTTTTGTACATGTAGTGTGTCAATTGCTGGGCTTTTTGAAGTTAAAATTAGATGGAGTAGACAAGAACAGTCATCTGTCTATAACTTTTGGGTTTGATTTTCAATGTTTATTGAATGTTTATGAAGATTTGGTACTGTACATGTATATTCCTATACAAATATGGATACCGGTACATCATTGACTGATATTGTAATAATATGAATTATTTCCATCTAGCTTGGCGGATCAGTGAGGGGTGGTGGCAGAAGGGTAGGGCATCATTTGTTGTTCGTATCTCTAAAATGCAATATTCTAAATTCTGCTACAGTAACCCTCATTTAATCTTTTTTTTAAAGCTCCATTTTCATTATTAATGAAATTTTCCTCTCTTTCAATCAATTTTTTGAAACTAACTTCAAACTAACATTTTATCTTTGTTTATTATTCTGTGATATGCATCTTTTCACAACTCAAATCAAAGGGAGGGAATCAACATCAAGTCATTTCATTCAGATTATTTAGAAATTCTGAAATTTGTGCATACATATGCTTTATCTTTGTAACTTGTAATAACTAATTTGATGAACTTAAAGATTAATGAATAGGAAAATTGTTCAAAATTTATTGAAAATGTGCTTTTGGAGGCATGGACATATAGACTAGAACTCCTTGCATGACTTGATGTAAGAAAAGGTACACAGAATGATCAATCATCACAACTTCAAGGGAATTCAGGTCACCTTGCAATTTGCAGAAACATTGTGTTACTGGATTCAATAAGTACTAGCTTCTGAAGACAATTTGAAGACAGTGGTGACACTAGCCTTTGACACTGGGGTAAAAATAGAGGGGCATACCGACTTGATAGGGTACAACCATCAAAGATTAGCTTAAGAATTCCAACAGCTCTGTTCTGTGCATGCATAAGACCCTTTAACTGAGCATCTGAAAATTGTTCTCCTCATGATAATTATTAATAATAGAATTAATTTAGTGCCTTCTGACACATTTTTGGTCAAAAAGGTATAAAAATCATGTGGGCTGCATTTTTAAATGCCTGTGTCTCCACTGGCGCTGCTCAAACTGAAGGTTGTCACTCAAAAAATATGATCTTATGTCATTCTTAACAATAAGAAACCATTCAGTTGATGGCCTTTGCCAGTCAGATTATTTGTACATGTATAGGCAAAAAGAAAACAATGATTTGAAGGTAAAAAAATGAAATGGTTTATTAATTTGCTAGAGTATACTAGCCTAGGAAACAGAAAGTGGGTATGTGAACATTGTGAAGTATTAGAAATGTTGTGGGATTGTAATGTATTATGTAGTGTAGTAATGAATGAGTAAGAATTGATGTAGAAGTTGTAGTTTCCAAAAAAACAATATGATGGGTACCTTAAAAATACAGAATGCTCTTGGTTATGTCCACGAAAGACTTTGGTCAGCAAGGTACATAGTACATAGCATTCCCATTTCTTATTTGTTAATTTGGTATTATACATTATACATAGAAAACCTTTGGCTATTATTCACTTTATTTTCATTTGACTTGTTTGATTAATATTCTACATTTTCTCCTACATAGCTGTATCCAAATTTTTCTATACAAACTGCTTGAAAACAATTTCTGTGTCATTTAATTTGATAGCTATTCTACTAACAATTTCAATATGATACTTGTAAATGTGATACATGTAGATCTAATAACCTTCCTCTTTAAATCACCTCAGCTAACATTTAGTTTTAAATTATAAAAACAAATTATAGCTCTTTGACACACATTGTGGGGTTCTATAGCACAACAGTTAGAGCGTTGGTCATCTGACGTGAGTTCTTACGTTGATCGAAATAAAATTATAGCTCTATGATTAAACCCTTGATTACTCTATGACTAATTTTGATCATGATAATTTTATTACTATTATTTTGAATAGCTCTATTCAGACTAGTCAGTCTGTCCAAATATTTTTTCTATATTATTTTAGTAATTACCTTGAGGCAAAATGTAACTGATCCATGATCTACAGCAAACTAAATTTACTATCAATTTAAGTGATTGACCAAGCAGATGATTGGAACACAATTTTAATGAATGATTGGTATGAATGATAGGACTTCCTTCAAGAATGAATTTGATTACATTTCAAAATCTTTTGAAATTAAGACCTTTGCAAATGGATTCTTGAATTGGATTTACTACAAATGTATTATGAGGCTCTTATTGAAGAAATTTCTGATAGCTGCCAGATGGAATATTTACCATGTCTGACCAGCTTTCTTCAATCTCCGGTTTTTAATGAAAAGAAAAATAAGGAGCTCATATTTGATTTGCAGGTTTGGATTGATGTTTAACATACATTTAATAATAATAGCCTATATTTTTTTTCAGGATGCCCCTAGATATTGCTTAGCACCCTCAACTGATAGTCAGTCAAAACTGGACAGCCCGCAGCAGAAGATCAATCTCCTTTCGCCAGAAACTGCAAACTCTGCCAAGAATTCAGTGCCTAAAACTCCAAACTCTCCAAGTTTACGAAGAGCTTCTTCTTTAAGATATTCAAAGCGCCGCAATAGATCTGGAAGTATTGGGAGTAAAAGGAAAAACTTTGGACGTTCCAGTTCAGTGGATGTCCCTAGCTCTAAAGTGGAAGTGGTAGACAAATCTGTTTTATTGGCAATGGCTACTCCAAAAAGCCCAGTACAAAGACCAGCAAATTTGCTTCTCCAGGAATGTTATAAAAATAATGTGAAAAAAGTGAAAGGTAGTGTCGGTTGTAACAATGGACCTACTACTAGTGTGGAAGTACATTTTTCTGATACTTCTAATCCTTGCTCATCCACTGATCTCTTGAAACCTTGTAATCAACCCAATCCTCCGCCTCCTGTAGCTCATTTAGAGTTACCTATCCCTAAAACTAATAAAGGTATGCAACATCAAACTCACAATACAAGTGGGGCTGAAGGAAGAAATTTATGCAGTGTAAGACCTAAGGAGTTTTCTGAACATTCAAAAAGAAACAAAATTCCTCCGAAAAAACCTCCTCGTAATTTTTTATCTGTGAATGATGCGTATCGCGATGATGATTATGATGACAATGAGTCTGCTATGCAAATTGATTATAGGAACTCAGACCTTTGTGCAAGTCCTGAGCGAACAGATTTAGCTCGTGATTTGGAACAGGAACTTAGTGATATTCGTCTGTTAGAAATGGAAGAGTGTGAAGACAGAGTTGATAGTATGGCACAACTTCTTAGTGACAAACCATGTCCACATTCAGGGAAAGAAAATTTTAAGTTTCCGTTGCAATTTCGTGAAAAGTGTTTAAACTTAAAGCCTGAAGATTATATCAAAGAGGAAGAAAAACAAAATCAGGCTGGCTGTAGTGATATAAACGATATAATCGAAATAGGAAGCAGTAGTTCCTCAAACAATTCCAATAAAGTTGATAGCTCAATAAGTTCTCCAACTAGGCCACAAGCGCCAAAGCTCAAAACACCCACGTCTCAACCATGGATGTTACTCAAAACCCCATTAGCTCGTATTGAGAGTTTCCATAGTGATGAGTTTGAATTTTACAGTTCTGATCAAATTGAAAAGGGTGATATTTCTCCCAATTCAGCTAACACTCCAACTGTTCCATGTTTTTCTTATAAGCTAAAATTAATGAAGAACAAGCCTCCTAAATTAAAAAATAAGATGAAAGAAGAAATACAGAAATGTCAAGAAAACCATGCTGGAACAACCTATCAGGAAACATCATTATGGTAAGACTGAATGTAAAACATCTAATTGAAATGACGCTGCATGGCACAAAATATACCCCAAAAAATACTTTGTAGATTCTATGAAAGGAATACTCAGATGAAACTTTCCTTCCTTTATTCATCCTTGGAGCTCAAATTAGTGTTTATTGTCACTTTCCTATATACCTCTTTTTATACCCTCACACATTAATTGGGCGGATATAGCTGGCACCCCTGTCTGTCTGTTTGTATGTCCTGTGGGCATGATGGAGAGCTGGTTTCTCTATGAATTCTTCGTAATCACCTAATGAAAATCAGACCAAACAAAATATTTACTATGAGTTATTGCCCTTGTTCTTAAATTGTTGTGGACACAATAGAGAGCTGGTTTCTGATTGATTTTAATGAACCCTATTAAAATCAGAAAAATAACTCATCACATAACTCTTGTGAACCTCCTAGACGGTATTGGCTGCCATAACAAATGTGGCTGTATTACAATGGCCATTGCTATTTGTAGGTTTATTACAGCATTGTACTGTGCTATCATTAGTTAAATATGCTTTCTTTTGAATTGTATTTCTAAGTAATAACATATTTGAGTTTGCCTGGACTACTTTGCTATTTAATCCATCCAAAAATATTCCTACCATAGACAACATTGCGTTTGAAAAAAATTGTTTTTGCAGCAGGTTGTTACCAGCCCCTAATGATCCTGTACTAAGTTCAGGCAGTGAAAGTGAACACCATGATACATCTTTAGAAAAATTAGCTGGTGGAAAAGCCAAAATACACCCAATGGACACAGGTAGGTTAGGTAGATGTCAACTGTCTTTCTCAATCTTTGTAGTGAATCTGAAGCTTTTGTATTAGTTTGTTGGCCTATCTGTAGTTTACACCAGTGTGATTTTATTAGATTGACAAAATACTATGTTTTTTTTAAAACATTCCTGTTAGCAATTTGAGATCCATTTTGAACAGTTTGGGCAGAAGGATAAGATATTTAAGCTTTAATTGTATTACAGAAGATCAAGATTCAGATTCAAAAGGGCCAAAATTAAATAAAGCAGGACCAGCAGGGATGAATGCAATAACAAAACAACCTAATCAACAGGTGAGAATCCTTGTTTAACCCATAGTTAACATGTTTATACACTCCTGATCCGTGAGCTTTTTGGCTTATATCATTCGTTTCTGTATTTAAGAGTACATTTCATATATTATATCTAGACCCAAAAGAATGGTTGATACTTGGAAAACATGGAAACTAAACTGCTAGTGAACTCATATAGCATGTTAACTGGCCAACCAGCCAATGTTGCGGGAATTATAATTGTAATAGCAAGGGATTAGATATTATGATAAAACATTATAGTAATAACAAATACACAAGCTGGGGATATGATCATTTTGCTTCATGCAGTCAGTGTTCAATGGTAGGCTATGCTTGGCTTTTTTTATCACCCTGATGCTTCTTTGCACAATATTCTGCTTAAAACAAACCAAATCCTTTCAAAACCCCATGAATTTGGTAATATTTAGTCACATTAAAATCTCACAATAATGTGAATGGATAAGTGGAGAAAATCATTCCTCATTGAATTTTTATCCATTAGACTCCAAATCATTCTCCAAATAATTCACTCTGAAGTTAAGGGTGAGAGTATAAAACAGGAGATTTCAATTTGAAGGTCAGTCAATCTCTGTCAACTAACGTCTGCTTTATTTCAAATTTTTGCTCCAAAAATTTTAAGGTCTAAGGCATGAGTTCAAAGTTTAAGTTTTGGAATTTCAGATTCTGTTGTGTCTGGTTTGCTTGACCTTTGTCTTTGTTGAATACAGTTATTTTTTGTGTAAAGGAATATTGGATGAGAATTAATTTAAATCTTTGTTTTACAGAACCATTTATTAATTTATCTGAATGTCTCATTGGATATTCATTTTTGGTTTATTTACATCAACTGTCAACACTAACTTCATTAAATAACTTTAATTATTTAATACCTATATGTAGAAATAAGTATTTGGTATCAACATCCCTATGTTTTCTTCGACCTTTTTTTCTGCTTGACGTTCTTGTTACTATTGCAGTTAAAGTACATCTACAGCCTTTGCCATATCACTAATTCATTTCTTTGAAATTCTTTTTACTCAAAATTGTATTACCTTGATTATCATTTCTTATCTTTGTGCTATTTTTCACGAATTTTATGAGCCCTCATTGTAATGTGGATGAATAATTTTATTGTATGTCCTCTGTTGAACATGATAGAGGTTTAAGTTTTAATTGGATTTTGATGAAATGTTTGTTGCTTGATATTTTGTAAGTTACTGTAATAAAATTGTTAAAATGACTATGACAAACTATATAATTTAAAGATGAAACTTGGCTCGATGTCTTATGAAGATTTTGTTAAAATATTCTTTTATCTAGTATTTTGTTTTATTCATACCATGGTCTTTACTGCTGAAATTCAGTAAACATGTGTATGGGAATTTTAAAATACTGTTGCTAGTTAAAATAAATTTGGATTTGAAAATGAAGCTTGTCCTTCACTGATGGTAAAATGTTAGTTATTGGGATAAGATAGAAATTTTAGATTCTTCTTTAAAAAGGATTAATGAAACAACAGTTCTAATGTCCAACATTTGTACATTTGTTTTGATCATTTCAGAATTCGATCAACAAAATAAAAACTGTTTCAATTGAAGAATCCAAATCCAAAGAACTGTGTAAGTCACCAGCGTGGAAACGAGGCTTTGTTCATTTCTTACGTAAAAAGCGCTGCTCACGATCTCCAAGTAACAATAACAACAATGATTCCTCAACCAATCAAATAGCAGGAACCAATGGGCATGCTCCAAACAATCAGTTTAGTAAATCTGAAACTAATTTTACAGAAGATCATACATGTAGTAAAGAATCAGAAAGTCGGTGGATATTGTCACCAAATAATTCCATTAGTAATAATGTTAAAGCAGGTAAGTTCTTGCTTAAATTAAAAAGGATTGGGTTCTTGCTGATAAAGTTACAAGTCTTGAGTTCTAGTCTTGGGATCTTGCTGATAAAATTACAAGTTTGGTTTCTAGTCTTGGGATCTTGCTGATAAAATTACAAACCTTGGGTTCTTGCTAATAAAATAACAGATCTTGCTGATAAATTTCAAGTTTACTGTTCTTGTTGATAAAATTAATATTCTTGGGGTCTTGGTGATAAAATTACAAGTCTTGGGTTCTTGGTGATAAAATTACAAGTCTTGAGTTCTTGGTGATAAAATTAATATTCTTGGGTTCTTGGTGATAAAATTAATATTCTTGGGTTCTTGCTAATAAAATTACAAGTCTTGGGTTCTTGCTAATAAAATTACAAGTCTTGAGTTCTTGGTGATAAAATTAATATTCTTGGGTTCTTGCTAATAAAATTAAAAGTCTTGGGTTCTTGCTAATAAAATTACAAGTCTTGAGTTCTTGCAAGAAAAACATATTCTTGGGTTCTTGCTAATAAAATTACATGTCTTGGGTTCTTGTCCCCAGTTGCTTTGGGAGATTTCACTTGTGACTTTTTTAATTTGAGGGTTTTTTTGATGACAATTTCAATTCAAGGACTCAAGCTGATGACAATCAAGACCCAGGTATTTAGTCCTGAACATGTTACTGTAGCTTGCTTTAAGAAACCATATTTGATTGTAATCTTGTTGTTGAAATTCATGATTTTATATTGCAGAAGCACATATAGAAAACCAGTCAAGCATCACGTTTGTTCCAAGATCTCCCAGTCCAAATCCAAGAGTGTTTGATTTTAGTGTTCTTAATGATTCTCCAAAAGGAAAATCGTGCCTTCTGAGTTGGAGGACATGTCGAGATTGTGGGGTTAGTGAGCATTCATCTGAAGAGGTATGTTACTTTACACAATAAGTGAAAGCAGAAAGTTATTGTTACCTTTCCTGATTGATGAAGTAAACCGTAAGAGCAGGTTGTATGTATTGTTGAGGCCCATAGACTGTTGATAACATGATTACATTTGTGAAATAACCTCTGAAAACTTTGTTAGTATTCATTGGTGGAATTATCACTAAGATCAAGGAATAATTAAAACAAAATGTATTTTCTATTGCAGGAAAGTGAACTTGGAATACCTTTAGAATCAAATGTAAATTTGAACTTAAAATCAAGTTTAGAAAGGAACAATATTCAGGAATCGAGGCATATAACTGCCTATCAGTTTGCTCCTACATGATGTACAATATGACTTTTTGGAAATGTGAATTGTTCATTTGAAATATCCTGTTTTATTTAAGAAAGTTGATCAATAATTTGGAATCAGTGTATTGTTTATTCAATAAATTCGAATGAAAGATGGAGTAGAATAATTTATGTTATTAATAAAGCGCCAACATCATGTTGTAAGAATTAAGTGATACTGACTTCCAACGAAAAAGAATTTGAGGCTGGATTTGTTAGGTAGTAACTTTTCAGTATTTCAACGTCATAAAAATTGGATGCAATGTGTACTAGACTTTATTTGAAGGTGTTTTTTGGATGGTTGTGAAATGATATAAGCTAAATTTTATCAAGAAAAACCATTTAGCTGAACAGACATGCTTTTTTTTTTTGTTGAAACCAGTGCATGTTCTTCATACATTTACTGTGAATGTATCTGTATATAATGTTGTTTTGTTAGTCCTGAAAATGGACATTTGTTAACTTCTGTAATAATATTCAACAAAACCTTGGTGGAGGATATGGGTTTTCTTTTTGTCGAAGTACAAAAATCTGTATATATATTGAATTATTTCATACACATTAAAATTATGTTTAAAGTGACTGTGATATACAGTAATATAATGGTCTTTTTATTACTGTTTTAAACTTTTTTCCTTATTATTCCATTCCATGCATTGTATTTTTTCATATGATATACTTTATAACTTATATACATCACCACACTTTTAATTGAAGGCCTTGATAGTAAAATGATTTGGTTCTTTCATTTTTTTAGATTATGCACAAAGTGTCCAACTTCTTTAATTTGCTAAGAGTGTGAAGAACCTACTAAACTGCTATAATACATTTACCGAAATTGAAAGATATTGTGTGAAAGTTGCATTTTTATAACATTGGCATCACTTATCTCTGGTTTCCAGAAGTTGGTCTACTGTTTATGGATGCCATTACCTCTATCCTAATTTCCATCGGTTTTTCTTATATTTCATATATATGTTTGCCAGTTAACTCATGGTAACAAAATACTGTCCCCATGTCAAAAGCCTTCACAGAACCTTTTTGTTTTACTATCCTGTATGCCTGAGCTTGCCTATTGTTAAGGCTCTTGTTTGCACAGATTTACAAAAACATTTTCTTTTCTATTGTTTATTTATATCTTCAACTCAATATATCTTTTCACTTATTTTATTCCCTTTTTCAATATGCAAATACATATATTTTCACTTTTCGCTAGTGTCAGTGAAAGTTTTGTTAGTTGTTTTCAAAAGAGCCCAAAACGTTTGGTTTGTTATATTTGTGTGGGTACTATTATCAACTATTTATTTACTTTAAATAAATAAGATAACTATTATGGATTTATTTACTTATTGGAAATTCCCAATAACTACGAAAATGAAAATTATTCTATTGTCATGTCATCTTTCAAAATTCAAAGACAGTAATTTTTTTTTGTAAAATGTGTTCATTAGGTTATGTGATTTTCAAATGTTTCTAAATTTTTGAACATTTCTTTACAAGGGTTTTTGACATATTATATTAGCAAATTGGTACTAGTAGGTCAGACCTACTAGGTCTACTCCAAAAAAAACTTTCATCAATTTATAGCAACTGTTCATAGAATGGAGATAGCATGTACATGTATTTCAGAACCAGGAAATTTGGGTTTATATTGTTATATTGGCTTTAGTTTTTATGCTTAACCCTTTGAGCTTTAGCAGCCTCTGTACTTCCACAAATAATGTTGATATGTGAAAAAGGTTGTTGATCCAGCCTTGTGAGCTCTAAATGCTATCATATACCATTGTGTTCAAAGGGTTAAGCGGAAAAAACAATACTTTCTATCTGTGAGAACCTTGCTTAATTCTATGTAATTATTTCTTTATTATTATTACTAGTATTTTATCTAAAGCTCAACGAATGAATCACTATTCAGCAATGTTAGTGAGAATGTGAAGATTCATTATGCAACAAAATACAATTTATTGGGTCAAAAAGCCAAAAACTAAGAACATACCAATATTCTAATGCTTTGTGTTTTAACAATAACTGGAGCAAATGGATTTGATTTATTGAAACAAATTTGCTAATTGGATTATCAATTGAATTCTATTTTAAGAATTTGATTTCAGTTTTTGCGATGAAACAGGCATAAAATTTTCTCAACATGATGCAATTCCCTCCGAAATTTCATTTCATTATCATAATTATTAATTTTTTATGATAAATGAAGCAAGTAGTCAATAGTTACCAGTTGAAATTTTATCTTATGTCAAGAAACTAGGTACATGAGGTTCAATATTTTCAGTTGTCATTGTTGGTGTCACATACATGCAATGTAATATCTTTCAAAATTCTAACTTAAATTCTTTTGTTTTTCTGAATATATTAGTTGAAGTTTGCAGTCAGATAAATTATTGACTTAATTTGTACATTTAGGTTTACTTTAAATATTGATATAAATTCCTGAACTAATTAGAAATGAATGAGTGAAAGCACACAAAAACAAAATGAAACATCTAGAGCTGTGTTTTAGTCAAGATTGTGTATCTCTGTATTAACAAATTCTGTAGAAATATTTATATATTAGAAATCTCAATAAGCAATCAACTTAAAATATTCAACATGAAAATTGATAGTTTCATTACATTTTAGATATTCTATATTAATTTTGATTGTATTGAGTCAACAGCCATTTAATTCTACTAAAGGATTTAAAATCCAATTTTCATAAAAAAGTGAAAGTATTTGTGTGCATCGGACAACGTGTTCTTCAAAATATAGCAGTGTAAGTATATCTATGCTTTTTCATACATCGATGAGGGGATCTGTGGAAATTATGTTATTTATGGAAAAATGCTCTGCTCTTTTTAAAAGCTGATGTGATACAATTGTGCTATTTGTTATATATTTGCAATCTCATGTCGGCCTATTATTAGTGTATGTATATTACTGAGCTCATAATACTGTATATTTGTAATTTGCTAAGGCTGGTCCTTAAATGAGGGTTGTCTTTCTTGAAGACTTTAATTTTTCTTATTAGCTTTATGAACTAGAAATAGAACTTTGTTAACTTATTGTGGATTCAACTATAATAGAATTTTACAGATAATAAGCAATTGATATTTCATACTACAGGGTAGCAGATATATAGCTGCTGATAAAAACAATCTAATTAAAAAAACAAAATCTATATTTTATTTTCTCTGTTGATATCATGTCACAATAGAGGAAATACCTACAGAAAAAGAGAACAAAATATGTTAAATCTGTATTTTAATTAGATTGCTGATTCATTTAGTTCTTTCCAAAGATACATTTTAATATTCTATTTAGATGGCTCTGATAGCCAATTTAAATTCATAAAACATTATTTATATTTTTAAGCCAAAAGTGAGGGCAACTTAAAGAATTTATTTGGAATAACTATATTATCTGAAGGAAAAGCTAGAAAAGAAGCTATTGTGCAATAGGAAATACAATTGTGATTTCAACAAAATCAGAACAAATTTCACACAAAAAATTAATTCATCAAAATTTTGACAGAATATATATTATTTTTATTACTATATTATTCCCTCACTTGCCCTCACTTTAATATTTTAGCATTAGGCTGCTCAATGGAGCCAAATCATATTCAGGATAATTGTTAAATGCAGCTAAAATACTTTGGGTGTCAAAGTTTTCCATATTTACTATTGATTCATATTGTCTTTAAGATGTAATACGAAGTAAAATCAAGAAAAAAAACAACAAAGTAACGAAATACAGCAAATGCTTAAGTCATACTGTATTTTTAAAGGATTTAATCAAAAGTTACCCACTATGACAAAATACTGATTAAAACCATTATCAAAACCTATGGATCCCGCTAATGTAACTTTTCCACCGTTTGAAATGAGATTAGTTGTCTGTGAAATGTTGGTATGATGGTGTTTTATTCCATTTTTTTCAAATTACACCCTATATTTAGCATTTTTACCCTATTTACTATAAGTGAAAATATTAGGAGAGGTATTTTAAGGTGGCACTTTGTTAGTTTTTTTGTTTTTTTATTACGTTATTTCAATCTTTCAACAAAACTGGAGATTTTGGTTAGATATTTAAACAATTATTAAGTTATTTAAAGATTATTATTACATTTTATTGCCAATAAAAGTTAAAATATATATTTGTCTTATCTTTTGGGGAATTTCAAGTAACATTTATGCAAACAAAATGTGTCAAATAAATGTTTTCATACAAACATTGTCAATTTAAAAACTCCCTAAAAACTATCATACTAACAATTCTTAGCAAATCACTTTGACACTGTCTGATGATTCAAACATGGGTTCTTTATTCAGATTACAAGTCAAATTTTTATTTATGGACAGATAAAAAAAGGACACTTCAAGTCTTCACTTTCTTGGACTTCCTGAACTAAGTAAAATACTGTCAAATTCATTATCCTATATCTACATATTGAATCTAACTAAAATCTACATACATAAAGATATTTATTTCTATAAAAGATATAATGTATTATAAAACAATAACAGTAAAAAATATCACACTTTCAGATTCACACTGTTGAAAAAAACTTAACCAGAAGAATTGAAGCACCATTCAATCAATTATTTATTAATCTTCAGTCTTGGAAGTTTTGTTCTGAGAAATAACTATGCCTCTCTATTATTTGAATATTCTGATGAAACATAAAAACAAACATAAAGAACAAAAGAAGAGTTCAAAATATGTTCTTCTAAATAATAATCATAATGTTGAACTTTTTTTTATTAAAGATAGCTTGCCAGGCAAGGTAACATACGCCCACTGGCAGCATTGAATTTGAAAAATAAATAGAGCAATAACTCAAATACACTCACTGAATTAATATTGAAGTTAAGGGCAAAAACTAAAAAACTGTTCATGGAAAATTGTCAAATTAGAACTTGACCACCATCTTATCTATTTCAATACTCATACCAAGTTTCATCAAATGTATTAAAAAATTGTAGCTTATTTTGCAAGCACAAATATTTTTGACGCAATTTTACTAAGTCAAGGGCAATAACCCAAAAACCATTTGTTAAAAAAAGTCAGAAATTCAATCTTGACTACTGTCAATTCTGATGCTTACACCAAGTTCCATCAAAATGCTTTGAAAATCACAACCACAATAGAATTTTACTAAGTCAAGGGCAATTACTCAAAAACCTTTCATGCGATAATTTCCATTTTCGAACTTGATCGAGATATCCATAATATATTCATGTATACCAAGTTTCATTAAGATCGGATAAAAACTGTAGCCTCTATTGTGGATACAACCCAAATTTGACACGTTTTTACTAAGTCAAGGGCAATAACTAAAAAACCGCTCATGCGATTATTTCTATTTTCGAACTTGACCGAGATATCATCAATATATACATGTATACCAAGTTTCATTAAGATCGGATAAAAACTGTAGCCTCTATTGTGGATACAACCCAAATTTGACACGTTTTTACTAAGTCAAGGGCAATAACTCAAAAACCGTTCATGCGATAATTTCCATTTTCGAACTTGACCGAGATATTATCAATATATACATGTATACCAAGTTTCATTAAGATCGGATAAAAACTGTAGCCTCTATCGTGGATACAACAAATGTGGACGGACCGACGGACGGACGGACAGGGGCGACGGCAATATACGTCCACATTTCCATGTGGGCGTATAAAAAGGGAATGGAAACAAAAACAAACTCATTCAACCAGCCATTCATACAATCACTAACATCAATTATAATAATTATAGTTTATTCTAAATATATACTGAATATATGATGGAATGTTTATAAGGAATAAATTCATTGATCCCAGTCTGACTTCTACCAATAGTAGATCTATTACTTTTTGTCAATAAAATGTTATATCCAGAAAGTAGGCATGGTAACTGATCTTAATGGGTGAAATTGTACAATAGATAATAACTGTGGAGTCAAAACACATGCTATGTCCTGCCCTTATCTAATTATATAATAGTATAAAGATCTGTAGTTAGCAATCAAATAGACACATGGGACAGCATTACAGTGAAACCCCTCTAAACCCACAGGCTGTTGAATCGATGATAAATGCAAGTTCTGAGGGGTTGCTGGTTTACCCGTGGTAGTAATAGTACAAAACAGCGTAATTAAATGTGAATAGAATAAACAATGGAAACCGATATTTATGTGATTAGTGATTAAGCAGCACATGTGAAATTCATCTTTAATGTCGTAACGGATTAACGTCAATTAATCTGTAACCTAACAAATTAAGATGACAGTTTAGAGACCAATTAACTATAGATTAACTACTTTTGGACTGTCAAATTGTTCTTTAGAAGGGGTGCCCGTTTAACACAGTTTTCAGTTTACTGCGGTTTTCAGTTTATTTATTATATAGTGATTCGGACAGTTCTTTTCAAATACGCCGGTTTACAGGGGAAGCTGATTTATAGAGGCTGTGGGGGGTTTTCACTGTATCAAAAGTTTTTTTAGACATCAGCTTCATCAAAACCTATATTCTACATGTTTTTACACACGTTTCATAAAACTCAGATGAAATCAATCTATCACTCTAATAATACCTAAACAAACAACCATATTTTCATTTGGATAAAGTGTACAGAAACATACTTATGAACATGTGCCAAAAATAAGCGTATATCAGATCCAAGCGGTTATTAGAAATTACAAACTGTTATAGTGATCTACATTTTTTGTAATAATATTCAACATATAATGGTATTGAATATTAATTTTACAATATCTAAGTGTTCATTTAAAATGCATATAATTTTATCCAGGTTTTGATTTCCAATTTATATAACATCACATCTTTTACTACCAATGGTAAGAAAGGTTTATGTATGTTTAATCATAAGTTCATCAATTATCACATATCTTTTATTGTCTTCAACTCTTAATATAAATGGATGTTTGGTATTACCATATTCAGTAGGTACTTGAACTTTTAATTCTGCATGCACTTCGCTATCTTCTAATACTGACTCTAATGTATTACAATTATGTACTACATTCACCCTAAAGATTACTTCGTGCCCAGCATCTATGATTTCAAATCTGTAACATTTTGCTGAACTTGGCGTTATTCTCAAAGACTTTGATTTAAATGAATGTTTCTCCTTTAAATTGCTACCATCCACTTTTACCAGACCATCAAAGCCCAGGAAACATCGAATGGCCACAATGTTTTCAAAATGTGTATATGCTGTTGGACGCAAGTAAATATTCAATCCAGTAGATTCACCTTCAGCCTTCTTGTCGTATTGTACAAAATGAACACGCCCATGTAAACTTAACAAAGGTGTTGATTTATAATTTGTTTTACTAACTATATAAACTATTGGGCTAGTTAAAATAATGGCTTCTGAGCTACCTAATACTGAATCTTTTTCCATGTGAAATCCCATCTTGACCCATGCCTGCGGATGGAACATTACCATATCTCTCTTCAGCACTAGAGGGTTGACTTGATCGCGAGAAAAGTGTCTGTATTTTTCTACCACTTTGTTCAATTCTTCATGTTCTAGATTAAAAAATAACTTTTCTGGAGGGAATCTGTAGGCAGCATATAACAAGTCTTCCCTGGCACCTATCTCATTAAGAGAATGAAGTACCAGTAGACTAGAATGGAGGATATTGTCTGATAGCCATTTTAATTGTGGTACAGAGTTTTTTAAGTAGGATAGGTAAGCATTGAATACCACTGGTTGGTCATCTATTTCCCAACTCTGTACTACTTTATACATAGCAATTACCATTTCCCAACTATACCCACTCTGACTTGTATCTGTATGTGAACTTTTAGTCCACCCTAATGATAGTGTACACTTTGGAAAATTTCCTTTTAAATGACGTAAAAATCTTGTTGAATCCATGATTGGCTTTTCGCCATTTGGTCCTTGCAACACATCAGCATGAATCCAAACAGGAAACTTTAAAAATCCCTGAAGAAAAAACAACAAACGGTCATAAACATGCAGATGGACTAAGACCAAAGTCATACTTATGCCACATCAGGATGAACTTGGTGTTACTTTTATTTTGTCTAAATATTAAAGGTTTCCTTTAAAAATATCACCTTAATTCTGTTGAAACTCTTAACTTTCAACATAAAATAATCACATTAAGAAAAAAAAAGTTAATAAATCATTTTTCTTGTATTATGGTGTGGATTTGAAGACTAAAGTTATTTACCTTTTCCTTCAAAGCTTTTAATTTTTGTAAGGAAATTTCAACAGCTTCAATAGTAGTAAACACCAGTTTAATCCCCTTCTGGCCAGATTTTACCTGATCTAACCATTCATCTAAAGTAGTATCTCCATCTGATTTACTAGGATCTGCCATAACAGGCAACAATTTCTGAGATTTAGTATTTTGTCCTCTTAATATTACTGTACCCTCTAACATATGACTTGAGCCTGCAAAAAAATTAACAAAGTTTAACAAAATAGATTTGGCATTTACCAGCTGATGGAGGAAATAATCAGAGTAGATCAAGTTATGGTATAAATCATGAAGTCACTGATATTCATTCCTTCTCTCAATGCATTGCTTTGGATTAAAACAATCAAAATGTATTTATTAACTTTAATAACGAGAGTATATAAATTATGTCATGATTTGATCTAAAAGTGTAAGTTATACAACAAATTTGTGCAGAAAATCATTTCTGACATCAAAAATTTAGAATTCAAAACCAAATTAATATTAAAATTTGGCAACTATAACAATCACTGCAGCCCTCTTAAAAAATATTATGGTTGGCAGATTTTCAGCCTTTCAGTAAATCACATATTTTCATGAATATATTCCTTTAAAAACAATCAAATGATATATAAACAAATTGAAATAAATATTACCCTCCATTGCTTGAATCAACTCATGCTTTTTGTTGACAAAACCAGAAAATCTGACTTTACTGGCATCATTATCAATATCAGGAAAATATAATAAAGCATTTACATCTGGACCAACTTCTAATAGTGGTAGTTTGGTGTACAGAAATCTTGGTACAAAGCCTAAAATGAACAGAATATGTTAAATTGTGACCATTCAAAAAATATCTTTTCTACTGTTCAATGGTTTACAGAGATCACACTTTGCAATCATCTTTAACAAATTGAAATATAAGCTCCAAAACTGATAGTCTTAGGTTGTCTAAATGAGAATGAGCTCATGAAAATACTAACTAATGAATACCTATTATGAGATATTATTCATCTGGTATTTCTATGTTCTAAAGGCAATCTAAGACAAATGAAATGCACTTGAATATCTAATTTTGGATACTTGTGATATGACCAAAAAATTAAATTCCTAGTACATCATTCTTTCATCCAATTCACCTGCATGAATTTATCACTTAAAAAAAAAATAACTAACCTCCATTAATCTGAATCCACAAATACAAAACGAAACCAACAACTAACAACTGTATGATTAAATAACGACGGAAATTTCTGGGTACAGGCAGACTTTTTGTAAAGTCGATCAATGTCATGTCTTTTTTCCTCATTTAGATAGATTTTGATTAAAGTTTAATCTGAAAATAGAAATATAAGTTTAAATATCAACATTCTTAAAGAAATAAAATTGTCATGAAATTCAGGACATTAAACGACACAGAGAAGACCTAATGTTTATACCAGTCTTTTCTATTGATAATGATAGGCAATTATAGGCCTACTATTATATTTAACTGTTTAAATACTATGATTCTTAATTTTTAGAAGAATGGTTTGCAAGTATGAAACACTCAAGGTCAAATTTTCTGATACTACTACAGCTGAAAAGCCTACTGTTGAAATAGGTATCAGAGGCTGCAGTATGGGCAGATGTTTTAGACTATAACTGCGTTTCCACTTAAAATTGTGAAGTAAAGCCAGCTTTATTGACAAACATGTTGTGTTTCCACTGAGTTTATCTGGTTCCCGAACCTCTTTAGTCTCATTCAAGAGTGGCACATTATTGACAGCTCGAGATGTGCAAGACTATCGATGTTGCGTGTGCAACCGTAAAACTAGTAATTCTCTGTTGCCGATAGGAAAAAAAACGGCTTATTGCGTTTTCAGTGTTTTTAAAAAGCTAGCTTTCATTAGGCCCCGGATCAATTGTCGAACTTAAAAATGGAAGTTTTTGTTTCTTAAACTATAATGGTTCAGCAACTTAACAAGTGAAAACACAGAAAATCTAGCTTAAAGCCAGGTTTTTGGCCAAGTGAAAACACAGTTAGTATGTAATTGTAAGGCCTACTGAAACTGTGGTGACCAGTGTCCAAGACTATAGTTTTTCTCAAAGTTGGTCTAACTCTGATTTACTAATTGAAGGGGCATGCCTATCTGCTGTTGATTCTTTTTTGTTTTTGATGCTCACTTATGAAGGATTTTGTTCCTTTTTGGAATAAATTTTTTGAGCCAATTGCTATGAAGTAGAGCTACCGGTACAACATAAAATATGAAGAATAGGCCTAGCTAGTGTCTATCAGTAGGCTATAGGGCCTATGGAACATGAAATGAGTTAGTTAAGGACTGAAACTGAAAAGTGCAAATCTCCTCAGCTCAGACAGAGTCAGCAGTCTTCAAGATTCTTAGATAAAACACAATTTGCGAAATCTGACTTACGGTTGCATATATTTTATATCTATATATAGTCTAGGCCTATTTATGAAAAAATAAAATTTTAGTGAAACAAGTTCAGTTCACGCAGGACATCATCTGTAAGCCCATCGAGTCGTCAAAAATATGTAGTCGCCTGTTGTTGACAAGTGTTAAAACAACAAGCAAAACTAATAATTACAGCAATCATAAACGAAATTATTATTTTTTTTTTGGACAAAAATAAAAAGATTTTGTAGCTTATAATTTTTTAAGAATTCAATTTCTTATTATTGGAAAAGATATGTGATTCAAAGATGTGACAAAAAGGACTGGTACATTTTTGTATTCATTCTTGTCATTCTATTCTTACGGTAGCCTCGACATCTGACGTGTCGTCTGATAGTGGCGACGTGCGGATATATATTGTAGAATTTAATGAGTAGTCGACTATGTTGTTGTAAATAATCATAAATGCCTTGTACTACTTGTTTTATTGTCACGTGTAGCATACTCACTTTTCTCTCTTCAGTTCGTGTCCATAAATTTTGACTCAACCAAAAGATCTTATTAAATGTTTACTACAAGTATTAAATATTCACCAATTTTTTTAAGTAGTACGGTATGCCACTTGGCTTTGGCTAGGTATTCATATAATATTATAGGCTACTATTATGGGCCTAGGCCCTAGCCTCATCTCCCACCCTTCTACTCAACTCTGAATAGGCTACTCCAATACTATGGAGCTTGTTCATATTTAAGGTAGGCCTTGGCCTATAGCACATTTTGTCAATAAAATATTTTTTTTTCATGTAGTAAACTAAATATTGATTTTTTCTCATTATATCTATTTTACAGCCACAAGTTAAGCCTACAAGAATATAGCCTACAATATGGAACTAGGTTTAGGTTTTGAGGATGAAGATTTTGAACAAAATAATAAAGCAAAAGAACGTATAATTTCATATAATGCCAAGTTTTGTTACCCTAGAGTGAGTTAATTCCTTGAATTTGTTCTTCTTTCTCTTGAGTGTAGCAAGCCTTGGACTAATTAAAGCTCAGCTATATTGAAGTGAAATTTCACCTAATCTGTATCTTTGGTCACAGATAAGTGGTGATATTTTCATGGTCTGCAAAAGACCTATCTACATGGATCTCAGGATCTGTTTAAATATTTAAAGATCCAAACTATGATATTAATACTGGAATTACAAACATGTTCAGTATGTAGGCCTTATGTAATGTATACAATGATATTTCAGTGGTTTAATGATAATGAAGAAATAGAGAAAGCAGCGGATAAATCTCAGATATATAAATTTAGTGCTGATAGTTTTTATTATGATGGTGATTATACACAAGCATTAAACAAATATCAATTATGTAAAGGTATGTTTTTTTCTTATAAACTTTCACCTTCACTTAGGTCTGTTGAAGTAGAACTATGATAATTCTGTACATCTAGATCAGATTTCTGACATGAAACCAAGTAGTCCATTTAATTATTAGAATGAATATTAATATAAACTATATTAACTAGACCTATATCCTGGGCATAACAACTACCATAAAAGTGTACTGCTTGATGTGATTATAGTTTTAATTGGACTTGGGGAAAACGCTAATATCTTTGCTTAACTCTACTTTAAAACAGATCGCTGGAAATAATAAGGACATTAGTTTAAATTATATTTCAATATTAAATTTTTTTAAGAATTCGCTTAGATCCAGTATTTTGTAATTTGAAACCCCGATATCAGTTGTGATTTTTTTAGATAATTTACCATATGAGTTGACACCAGTATGGAGAGATGTAGTTGAATCTATAGCTAGATGTTACTTAAATCTACATCAATTTGATGAAAGTGAGAGAATTGCCCGACATTTGGTAAAATACAGTTTGATTCATTCAATAATACTGAATAATAAGTAAATCTTAGAAAATACTTACTGAGCCTCACTTAAAATAAGCTGCTTAAATATTCTGCTTTTTTTTAAATTTTATTTAAATCTGAATTGGCAATATCCCGTCAAGATCATATTTGACCATTTTCACAAGTCATACTGTGCTTAAATAAGTTTTGTTGAATTCTAGTATTGCATGCTATGAAACAAATTTTTTTTCTGGATTTTGATTCATGACATTTGTATTGTTTCTGTATTTTTAAGCTTGAAAAATCTGAGTATATAATATTTAAAAGACAAAGTTTAAAGTTATTATATGATATACAAACCAAAAGGAATGATAATATAGAGGGTATGGTACAGTCATTGTTGTATTATTAAGCACATAAACATAGGCACAACGAAGGCTATAATGTTAATCCTTACAATTAAAAACAAAACATTTACTTTTACAATTATTTTTCACATTTTCGTACTGTTGTCATTGAATTTCTCCAGCTTAACCCTCTTCTAAATTTTTTGCACAATATTGTATTTAATCTGTTACTTTTGCCGTCATAATGTTTTCAGATCCAATAGAAACACTACAGTCACTCTTACAATTAGATTGTTGTTATGCTCCATACTGGTATAAATTATATCATTTATATAGAAAACAACATGAATTATCTTTCTCTGATGTTAGCAGAAGTCAATATTCGTATCCTGTTAAAGCTGCTACTTGTCTTGTAAGGGCTAGGTAAGAAAAACTCAATTTTCCAAACTATCTTTGTCAAAAAGTGTGAAGTTTATTATAATTTGTTTAATTTGCCTCCCTTTTAAATGTGTCCTCTTTAGGAATAATAGGCCTTAGATGGAACATAAAATTTCTATTTCAAACCTCGCCAATAACAGGATATATCCATCAGTAGACTTACCTCTTGTAACTACACCTCAAAATTCCTCAATTATTATATAAATCCAGAAAATCAAGTAGTTAAGTATAAAACGCTTAATACATCCATTTTCCGTTGTAATTATAAAGGGAAGTAACTCTAACTTGGGGTTTTCCCCATGTCCATGAATACTCTTGATTTGACCTCAACATTGTCAAACAATATACAATATTTAAATTCATAGAAGATCAACAAAATGCAATTAATATGATTTAGAAAAATACTGCAAAACTGATAAAATATTCAATGAATTTAAAAAGGAACATGTTTGTATACACCAGAAAATGATTGCCATAGCGCGCTTGTGCATGGATGCGATGTTGCTTTTGTTTGATTACTTAAGAACTGAACAGATTCATCGCTTGCTCATTTTTTAAAAACATTTCGAATATAGTTTTATTGTTGCTTTTTGAAAATTAAGTAAGTGTGGGTGTGGGATGCACACTTATTTAACTAATAGTCAATATTGAACACAAATATTAGCAGTAGCACGACCTATTATCCCTTTAACAAAGAATCTGTTTGATTTTCAGATTTTTAAGAAGAGCTCTACATAATCAGGCCTGTGATATAGTAACTGAGAGAAATTCCAAGATTTTAACAGAAATAGAGAAATACTTAAAAGAATTAAATATAACAATAGAAATCATTAACACAATCAGATCTGTAAGTTTTATCTCTTCAATACTTTGACATATGCCATGGCAAGATTTGGACCAAATAACCTATAACCTATTTAGTCCATCATATATGTTATGTGTTAAAAGGGGACTGCTTATGTATAGAACGTTTAAGGAGTCATAAAATGGATCTGTTACTCGTCCTTTGAAATGTCACTTGAAGGCTCATAAAACTTTGGAAAAGTAAAGAAAGGATGTATTAAGGTATAGTTGTATTGAAACTTTTTTCTCACAATACAGTGGATGTTAAGTACACAACAAGAAGAAAATGAAGACAATACTCAAAATGTTTGTGTAAGTTATATTTCATCATTATATACATATATATTGCACTAGATATACACAATAACATCAAAAACAATAAATTATAAATTGGCCAGTGATCTTGGAATGTGTCTATCCAAAGGATACCATTTGGCATGAAAAGTGTGTTTCTGGTTTGATAATCTCACTTCAATGAATTGTATGACAAGCCATGTGTCCATTGAAACAATAATGCTTTCTGTAAAAGTCACCTGTCAAATAAGTATTATATCTACTTTCAGGAAAATATATTGAGTGGAGGAGATTTAGAAGATAAATGGTTTGGTTGGTCACAGAATAGTTTATTTGAGTCATCACCTTCCTGAAAACAACATACTAGTATAAAACAGGAATATAATGATGATGCATTAGATCCCCACAATCAAAATGACTTGAGGTGATTGTAGTTACCTACATAAAATATTTTGAAGTTTGCTTTGACTGAAGTAAGGGTCATATTATAAAGAATTATGAGAAATTTTGAAAGCGGTCAAAATAACAAGAAAGTAGCTTTTCAATGTTTGCTGCTAACAATAAATAGTGTTTTTAAAACCATAAATTGTCTTACTGGCAAACACAAATCAACAACCTGTTTGTCTCAACAGATTAAGTCACAATATTTCTCTAACTTGACTGCTGAATTCAAATTACATCATTTGGTACTTTACTTCATATTTAACTCATGACATCTTTAAACAAACAACTGGAAAGCCATCTCCTTTGTGTTTATTCACCATATCTAATACAGCTTGTTTTTTATGTAGAGCTCTGGATGATTCGAGTTCATATAATGTACATAGATTAAACAACACCCCTTCATGTAGATTCTGTCCAGGATTGTTGTGAACTAGAGCTTCTAATGTATTCAAAGCATCCTTTAAACGACACATATATAGTGAACATACTGCCATATTGTTTACAGCCTGCAAATAAAAAATTTTATCTTATCTTTTATCTAAAGCTATCCCTCCCACTTCTGTACAAAATTTGATTACTGACAACATTAAGCATTTATACAGATTTTTAGAATATTTTTTTCTAATGAGTTTCTGTAGTAGGTCAATCAGCAGCGGCACTTTACACTTTATCAATTTCAAATATAATATGAGTACATGTACTTACACATGTATTACTGGGCTCCAATTGTACAGCTGATTTAAAATGTTCATAAGCTTCTGAGAAATTATTTACACACATAGCTAGAAATCCCCTAAAATATATAATAAAATTTTCATTATTGTGTGATTACACAAATTATGATTAATAACAGCCACACTTTGAATACAATTTAATGAAATCATCAGAACTGAGCTGATGAAAAGACTACAGAATCTGTAGTTTGGAATTGATCTCAGCTCTCAATAGTTGTTATAAATCTATATTGACAAGCATCAAAAACTTACTTATTGATAGAATTCAATGCAGTAAAAGTATTTCCGCGAGTACATGTTTCACTTTCTACTTGTTTGAATGCTTCAGTGGCTTTAATAACATTTCCCATCTAGAATATAAGAAAATATTAGGTATGAACGGACAAATCTTAAAGGGATAATAGGTCTTAGAATGAACAAAAAATTTATAATTTTTATCTTGGCCAATTAGAGCTCTATTCATCAGTAAATATATCTGCTACCATAAATAACATAAAAAAATAAATAAACATCCAAAAAACTATAAAGTAGTTATCATAAAGACGAATTTGATTATTGAAAAAACGCTTAATAAATAAATTAAGTATTTTTTAAAAATGACTTAGTTTTGCTAGTTTTCAAGATTTTAAGAGATTCTGTTACTTTATGACACTAAGTAAGTACCCCTGAAGAATATACACTCATATTGACCATTCTTGAGAACTAAAACCTATTATCCCTTTAATTAATAAATTTTGACCTTTACAATCATATTTACAAAAAATAAACATAAAGTGAATGTGAATTGTGCTGTAAATAGCAGCAATAAAAGACTATTCTTCTTCATATATCATAAGACAAAATATCTATATGAATCCAAATGCATAAAAAGTACATGTATACCAATTAAGGACAAATTTCAAAAGACAGTAGCATTAGTTTAGTCCACTCCAACTATTGAGGAGTCTCCAATGTTCATAGAATCTCATTTGATTACATCTTAAAAAGTTGAAAAACATGAGGTTAATAGTTCAACCAGAATTTATATTTTGTTTCTAGAGTATAATTGTTGGCATACCTGTAAGTATATTCTACCTATACCACTCATCAATGCTATTCTATTCTCACATTCTTTAATCATCAACATTTCAAATATACTGATAGATGCTTCATAGTCCTAAAATCACAATAATAAACACTGTTATATTGAACATATTATGTTTAGGTTGTTGTAGGCTAGGTATTGAAATTAAATGTTCTTTTAACTCACCTTCATTGACAACAATACTGAAGCTATTTTATACTGCACTTGTATTTCTCTGGCTTGCCATAATTTCAATGAAGCTGTAATGATATATAAACAAGTTAGGAACTCTACAAGTTGACAAGAAATAAGATGAAGATCTACTCTTTTGCATGTAAGAAGCCATGAAGCGTGCAATTAGATGACTCATGCAGATGAGAAAGATAGCTTGCATGGCAAGGTAATTCACACCCACTGGCAACATTGACTTTGAATAAGAACTTGACAGTACATTAACAATCACCAGAATGAAATATTCAACCTTCAGTCATACAATTATTTTCTGGGTTTGTTAAAATCTTTTAACAAGGCTATAACCCATAAAATATTTTTTGCTTTGCAATTGACTTTATCCTTGGGTGCTAATATATAATTTCAGCAAGTTTCCTCAAAATCCATAAAGAATTGTGCCTTTAATACAAGCCAAAATTTAAACGCTTTTTAAAGAACAAGGGCAGTAACTCATAATATTTTTCGAATTCTTTAGTTATAATACACTCTCAAACCAAGTTTCATCAAAATCAGGTCAAGAATTGCACATTGTAGAGAATTTATGAGCATTTCAAGAACAAAGAAGTTAGTTTGAGTGCATGACTTTAAATATTTAGTTGGGCGATTTGGCCCAATGTGAAGTATTACTGTACGACCTGTCAATGTGTGATCATACTAATTTTTTTCTGAATTTGCTGATTTTCAATAGGGTTCATCCTATCATAAATACTCATATTAGTCATCAAAATCGGTGACGAATTGCGATTGCACCTTCTAGAGTATTTAGAGCAATTGTGGACAGTCCAATGAACATGGGTGACAACAATTATAAAATAGTTGAATTTTGTCTCAAGTTTCTTCAACTTGTGTGAGTGGAATGAGATTTTTTTACAGAACTGGCAATGCTGGCACCCAACTGTTAATAGTGTAAAATCTTTGGTAATCCATGGCAGCTCCTAATTATAACAGTGGTAAACTGTAAATTAAGGGTGGTGCAATAAAGAAGTCTGTTTGCTTTGTTAATGAAATAAAACATTTTTGAAAGATATTTAAGTCGTCTACCTTACAGCATAGATAAAAATTTTAGAAAGACAAACCTTTTCTGCTATCTGGAGATAATTCTATACCAGCCCCATCTTCCGATAGTCCGCTTTCTAAATTCTTCACAATCTAAAATGAAAAGATAACCAAGGCCACAAAAATAAAGTGTCTTTGTTTTAAGGCACTGCCAGACTCACAAAAAGCGTCCGCTTCAAACCATTTTATTTGTAAAAAAAATAAAAAATAAAAATATGTTGCCTGCCCACATCACCTTTTCAATCAATAAAAAACTGCTTATTCTTGAACTGAGAAGCTATATTTTTTAATCTAAATTTAATTTCTTGTCTTTAATTTTGTCCTCTTTTACAAACTTAACATTTCCGGCAATACACTATGATTTTTGTGTATTTCTGGTGACTTCTTTACACTACTAGCCTCGATTATCTAGGTCGTTGCTAGTCTTTGACGAGCAAGGGATTTACGCGATTTTGGGAAATAATCGTTATTTAGTTGGAGCGATTTCAAGATGTATGTTAGTTTAATTTAAAAAGAAATTAGTGTGAGTAGATGACTTTAAATATTTAGTTGGGCGATTTGGCCCATTGTGAAGAATACTGTACGACCTGTCAATGTGTGGTTATCTCCCGTATTATACAAGTTCAAGGTCATTCGCCATAAGTGTGAAAAGAAAATTCCAGTCAATTTGAGATGATTTTTTTATTATTTTATTCTAAGATAAATGAAATACATGACCATTTTTTTCCGAGGTAATTGCCCGAGAAACAAGATATTTTTTTTTTTCATGGCCAAATTAAAAATGCATATTTCTAATTCCTATTCAAGGGAACAGACATTACTTATTAATGGAAGAGTTAAAGACATGATTTCAATAAATTTCTGGCTATACCTACATCCTATTACACAATCTAAATCAATATCATTGTAAAATATTACCTTAGAAGTAACAGCTAATACATAGTATAATTTATCTAATGATTCTTGATGTCTATTAAGATGATGTGGTAATTCAGCATGAAGTATTCTCAACCCAAATGATACCATAGAGCCTAAAATTACATGTATACGTATCAATTTTTAAAAAATCTTTTAACTAATAAGTGCTCAATAGACCAATTGCAGAGAATTATATTTGATATAATCAAAAACGAAATCTTTTTATCAGTTATCGGGGAGTCGATAAGCTCAATTGAATTCTTCTTACAAAATGCAGAATTCAGAATTCTAAATGCCATCAAAGCTATCAATGAATCTAATTCCATTTCCTTTTTGGTGGCATTGTCTAAATACAGCTAGAAGAAATGAATTGAGGAATAGACAAAGCTGTGTTTTATTAAAGGGATACAGTCCTCTAATACTTCTAAAAAACCAAAAGTAGATCAGACTATCATTAAAAAGACAGTGGATCAAATCAACTTCTTTTTCAAATTCTGTTGATCAAATGAGGGACATAAATGCTATTACAAGGTCAACATAGAAATATATATAAATTATTGCTACTAACCCCGTCTGCCAGGATAAAGTTGGGGGTAGAATTCAAAATATAAATCTGGGGAGTCCATTGAATTGAATGCTCTCATTTCTGAATCTAATATCTCAAATAATCTTAATCTCATTAATAAAGCAAACCGACAAAACCATAGCTACAATTAGGAAAAATAAAATAATAGGACATTGCATTGTGAAGTGATATATATATTAATAAAATAAACACCAAATAAGGAAATATATTCTAAGCCATCTATAGATGAAGGCATCTGCTAACAAATATTATCCTACCTGTAAAGTTTTAGGTGAATGTTGAGTAATGGTTCCTGCCTCTTGTTGACCATGACCTTGTCCTACGTCTGCTAAAAGATATCCAGTTAAATCTACTCCAGCTCTCAAACAGCCTGCAGCCTAGTAATGGATATATTTTTTCATAAAAAAACTTGAAGGATATACCTAAGGGATTCTAGAACAGCATTAAAATTGATGATAGAGATTAGGTTGGTTGAAAGGCAACAAGTGACTAGTCAACAGAAGACACTGACACATGGTTAAAGTGGAGTTCACTGTTGTTAACGTTAATATATTAAAATGAGAATACAAAATATTTCTGACATAAATATACGTATAATAATCATCTAAAACCAAAAAAAGAACCAAATAACAAAAGATATAATAGTCACAACAAAATCTATTCAAATCTAACTCACAATAAGGTAAAATTAATATTACTTACCACCAATTGTGCCAAACCATTTTCATCTCTAGATACTGAATCTGCAGTTAAAACTTGTCTTTTTACTGCTTCTTGTTCACCCATATACTTCAACACTAAATCACGTACAGGGTCTCCCTAAAATGAAAAGATAGCTTGCCAGGCAAGGTAACATACGCCCACTTCAGCAAACAGAATATTCCATGTTTTTTCATTTAATCCAGGGCAATAACTCATAAACAGACATCTGGAATTGCACCATTTTTGAACTTGTCCGAGATGATATTAAGATGAATACACATACCAAGTTTCAATCAAATCGGATGAAAACTACAGCTTCTATTGCGTAAATTTTAACATTTTCTCATTTAATCAAGGGCAATAACTCATAAACAGGCATCTGGCGAGACATTATCAAGATGAATACAAATACCAAGTTTCATTCATATCGGATGAAAACTATATCTTCTATAGCTTCTATTGCATACACAAGTACATTTTAATGTTTTTCATTTAATCAAGGGCCATAACTCATAAACCGACATCTGGAATCGTGCCATTTTCGAACTTGTCCGAGATATTATTAAGTTGAATACACATACCAAGTTTCATTCAAATCAGATGAAAACTACAGCTTCTATTGCGTACACAAGTAAATTTCAATGTTTTTCCATTTAATCAAGGGCCATAACTCATAAACAGACATATGGAATCGTGTCATTTTCAAACTTGTCCGAGATATTATCAAGATGAATACACATACCAAGTTTCATTCAAATCAGATAAAAACTACAGCTTCTACTGCGTACACAAGTAAATTTTAACGTTTTTTCATTTAATCAAGGGCCCAAACTCATAAACCGACATCTGGAATCGTGCCATTTTCGAACTTGTCCGGGATATTATCAAGATGAATACACATACCAAGTTTCATGCAAATCGGATAAAAACTCTGGCCTGTATCGCATACACAAGTAATTGTTGACGGACAGACGGACGGACGGACAGGGGTGATACCAATATACGTCCACATTTTCATGTGGGCGTATAAAAAAGATTGCCCATTAGAAGTTTTAAGGAATATCACTTTGGAACAGATTTATCTCCGTTTCTCTGTTTTCATCAATTGAGCTTCTCTGAAAAATCACATCATTCAATTTTCAATTAACATTTATAAATTCAAGAGCCATTAAGCTTGTACCTGTGGGTCTGTTCTCAATACAGAAGGTGAACAGAGTTGTTCTACAGCAGGCATGTAGGTTCCAGGTACGCTACTGGTCATACTGATTAATATATGCCGTGTAGCATCAGACGGTATCCAAGCATCATGCCGTCTGTCACTATCACTCATACATAAACTAGCAGTGAATGGATCATCTGTTATATTACCATCACCAAAATTATCAAATACAGAAGGAACTGACGGAGTCTGAAATAATATAAAACTAGAAATACACAAACAAAATTAAGACTAGATATTTAGTATTATTGTCTTGGAGGTGTTACTGTTATCCTACTGGTCACATCTGCAACCACCTACCTCAAAAAATGCTTATTTGCTGTTAATGTGGATAATTATATATCATTGATAATGCTACAAAACAATTCTTGTTGTTAATAGACAATACATAGTTCATTAATTGCTTTCTACATTTTTTACTGTTTTTAAAAGAAACCAATCTTACCTGAAATTGATGAAAAGGACTTGGTGATGTAGAAGATGGTTGTTCTGTCGGTATTGGTGGTTGTGTTGATAACGGTTGTGATATCTGCCTCTCTACCCCAGAAGATATGAATGTTTTCAGAGGGTCCATAACAGGCTGATGTACAGGGGTCGTCAAGGGAGATAAATCTGTCGGAGTTTCTGGTGGTGCACTTCCAACAATTACTGGAAAATCCAAGTACACAGGGTTCATGCAAACCTATAGAAAATTGCTTGAAAAAGATTCATTAATTCTAAGTAGTTTCGGATTTGGCATAGATTAAATGCTAATTAAAGAAGTCTGTACCTTCTGAATTCTCAGCTGTAAAAGATTCAAAGTCATCATCTGCTTGCATTTCTGTTACTGGTAGATCACCTTGGTTGCCAGTCTCACCTTCAAATTCCACAGTTTCAGCTAAAAGTATGTTTACAATTTTACCACCAAACTATTTTGTTATATTGATTTTATAACTTTGTAACATGCAATGACTATATACAAAAAGTTTACTGACTTTATAACTATACTTGATAATACACTTAGCTTTTATCCTGAAGGACCAGTTGATATGTAAGCTTAATTAATTTCGTTTTATTTTCTTACCAGCTTGACTAAAGAGAAGTCAAATCCTACCTTGTTCATCACTAACTAATGTTTGATGAACCATGCTATTATTTTCTACCATATTTGAGCTATTACCAGCCACATTAGGAGCTATTACATCAGAACTGGTCAGTGGTTGAGTTTCCAACTCAGGAGAAGATATAGTATCAAAGAAATCTGCACCAGATGAGGAAGGATCAGAAGAGAAGTAACTACTTATATTAGTTGAGGCTGTTTCTGCATGCTTATCTGTCTCTAGATCTACTGGATTACCTGCCCTTTCTACATCTTCCACTCCTGTTTGATCTGACACAGATTCATTTATGTCTGGAAATGCATCATCTTTAACATTCATCTCACCAAAATAACTGCTCAGATCTGTATTTTCGGTCTTTTGTGAATCTTCCATTTCAGATGCATCTAATTTGATTTCTTCCTCTAACCCATCTTCAGATTTGGCATCTGAAATAATACAACATATATTTATCTAATATTCAGTTATGTAACTGAAATATTATTTTCATTGCGTGCAAACCACACCCAAATTCTCATATTTCCTCAAGATAATACAAGTGATGGAAAATAAATATACTAATATTCTCGGATCATTATAATTCTGATTTCAATGAAAAAAAATATTCTATCAAATTATTGATCACCGATATATTAATCAACAATAATGATGACGCAGAGTATCGAGTATGAATATTGACAATTACCATCTGTAATAGGGTTTTCAAGAATAACAGAATCTAGAGTATCTGTAGTTGGTGAATTAACTAATTGTGATACTCCAACGGCTTGTTGGACATCTAAATGTAAGTTAGGCTTAATATCATCATCATCTATATCTAGGCTTTCTTCGCAAGACTTACTATCTTCCTCAGACATGTTTTTCTACAATGTAGAAATCCAAAGCTGTATATCTCAAATCTTATTTATTATGGGAACCATCCTTAAGAGAATAACAGTGCATCTTACACCTACAAATCAAATAGGGTTGCAATTGGCTTCCAAGATATAACAAAATACAACAATTAGAATAACTTAGTTAGGGAAATAAAATATGTCATGCTCATAGACGCACTGGTTTACTACATAGGCCATATTGATTGAGGAATTAACGGATTTAAATCAGTCTAAGGCACTGACACTCACTCAGTAGTCAGTAGAGGCACTGTAACTATTTCTTTTTGGGAAATCTCAAGTCAGTGAGATAGACTATCTGATAGTAAATGAATATGCAATATAATGAGACTAGTCCTATCTAATTTCAGTTTTGATATTCTCACATTTTGCACATTATGATTACCTATGGGTATTCCGCTAGAGAATTGAAATGGATTGTAAACAACAGATTTTTGTGTCAAGTACTGCTGATACTTTTACTTTCCACAAACACCGGAAGTTGAATTATGATAAAGCGGGAGGCAACCGACTTTTCGTTTTCACTTCGGACTACAGTCAATAAGCCTATGCCTCAAGGACAATTAAATATCCAGCACCTATATTATAATAGTTTTGTGTCTGTAACTGAAAATGGGTTTCTGAATGGATGAACTATATTCACTGATAGTGAAATGGTCAGTAAGATTGCCCGAGAAACCATACCCATTCGGTATTTGAATGATTTATTTTTAATTCTTGATTTAAAAAAAAAATGTGTTATTGATAAGGCAGAAGATGTAATGTTTTTATCCTGTTTAAGTGGAATACATGTAACAAATGCCAGCAAAATCAATTGATCAATTTCCTTTAGCTTCAATAAAAAGGTTGAGACATGATGTTCAAAATCTGAACTTTGGCTTTAATAAGTAAATTAAAGTCAAGAATTTTACAAACAGTCAAAACGCAAAAGTGCACTTTAACCTGTAACTATAAATTAACGTGGCAAAAGGTGAGCTTTATCAGGTGTGAAATAACAATAGGTTAAATCTCTATACCTCTACCAATCAAAATTTTTAGAGTTTTCATATATGGACACTTGCTTTACCAGACGTTATTCTTTTTTCCAACATATACTGTTTGATAATCGAGTCTACTATTTTCAATCAACTGTCTGCAACAATAACAGTACATTGTACTATTTTATATCGATATCGACAATATTACGGTTATAGTACAACTATATAAAACTTCATCAAATCTGCTGTTTATTTTGGTAATTGACTGTTATTTAATGTAAGTGCACATTAATTATATTAGATGCCCAATACTGCACATAGATATTGCTAATTATATTCTATTGTAATATAAGGCAGTCATTGTAAAAAATCTTTCCATGAATCATATATGAATTTTTGAGATTGATATTTCAACCGTTACTAAACAATTAACGTGTTAATCAATATAAACAAATTTTCGAGTTCTCACAAAATTATGCCCTGATAATATTGCCTTATTTCCTGTCATTATTATAGGCTACAGTGGGATACATACTTTTTGTCTTACCAGCTGATAGAACTCTACTATCACTTCTCAGAGTAAAAAATCTGATGTTTAGTTTTTCTCTTCTGTGATAAAAAAGTTTTGGTGCAAATAAGGAAAATCTAAGTTTACTGGCTATTCTAACGACATCATCAATATTAAGCAATTTTAATTCTACAGTAATGAAGATTCGATGTGAATGATCAAAGTCAGTGTTACCATCATGGACAACATACATCCAACTAGAGAGTTTCTGTCATTGAGTTCCTCTTCCCAATGTCAATAATCATTTATATTTTTATATGAAATACTCCCATGTCATTAGCAATTTTTGTTTGGAAAGTGTTCATAAGAATTTTGACTATTGCCATGAATGGCTAGTGAATTAAATGACCATGATAACTCATCAAATTAAAATGCTTGACAAGGAATTTTTGAATTGTTGGTAATTCAAAAGCATTGGAGTTTATAAGCTGCAATTTGGTGAAAACATGCCAAATATATAATTAAAAATAAATTTATTAATAAAATTTATTATTATTTTTTTTTCTGAGTCAATCGATATACAACTGAATAACAGCCAACTGTATATAACAAAATATATAAGTACCGGTATATATATATAACAAAATAGATCTCAAATATGAACTCAATGTTTTCTATGATCAATATAACAACCACTAATTCCAATATTAGAAATTTTCAATAAAAAGACACCAAATTATTTACACAAATACCAGATTACATAAATTTATATTGACTGACAGTTCACTATGCACATTTTGTTTTTTATGTCAAGAACTTTAGAACATTTATTTTTTCTCTGCCAACATAATAATAATAATAATCATCAACACAAATATATACTCTGAAGCTTATCAGCCTGGATACCCAACATAGAAATCTTCAAAAACAAGATTGGATGGCTAACTGTGAATCACCTCATATATTTAACAAATATCATATTAAAAATATAAATTAAATTGACAACTCTTTCATAAATAGCATACCTCAACCATATTCAAGGCATTCATAACATAGAAAAATAATCCTTAGGCGACATTTAGGGGTAGGAAGCAAATGACATAGAAAAAGTACAGAGTGCAATCTATTCAAATAAAGAAAGTTAGCCAGACAAGGTAATATATGCCCACTGGCAGCATTTAAGTTTCATTAAAATCTGTCAAGAATTGTACAAGGCTCATTAAATATTTTTCATTATTTCAGTAGGGTTCATCCTGGGGTGATAATAAACAATTTAAGCAAGTTTCGTAAAAATCAGTAAAAAAAATGTGCCTTGTAGAGTGTTTACTAGCCAAATATCAAACGCATTTTAAAGAATGAGGGCAATAATTTATGTAAAATATTTTTCAATATGTTTGATTCATCCATGGGTGATAACAATTTCAGCAAGTTTTGTAATAATCCATAAAGAATTGTGACTTGTAGAGTGTTTACAAGCTAAAAATGGAACAATTTTAAAGAACAAGGGCAATAATTCATATTTAATATATTTCGATATTTTTTTTATTTTCAATAGGGCTCATCCTTGATTGATATCAAACAAATTCAGCAAGTTTTGTAAAAAATTGGTCAAGAATTGTGCCTTGTAGAGTGTTTACAAGCCAAAAATTGAACATGTTTTTGAAACCAAGGACAATAACTGATACTTAATATATATTGATTTATCTGATTTTCAATAGGGTTCATCCTTCGGTGATAAAAATTACCCATGCCAAGTTTCATCAGGAATTGTGCATCTTAGAGTGCTTAAATTGAATGAGTTTTCAAGCAATAATTCATACTTAGTGTCTTTCTTTTTTCTGATTTTCATAAGCATTCATCCTTGAGTTATAACAAGTTACACCAAGTTACATCAAAACATGTCAAGAATTGCACATTGTAGTGTTTACGAGCATTTCGAGAACAATAGCAATAACTCATACTAATTTCGATTTGCTTATTTTTAATACAAAACATCCTTGGGTGATTACAAACACTAACATTAAGTAACGTTAAAATCAGTCTAGAACTGTGCCTTCTAGAGTGGTTACGAGTAATTGTGTGCTGTAGAGTCAATTACTGGATAGCTTATTTAAATTTAAAGGCCATTAGAAAAAAATCTGTTCAACTTTTACATGTGGCCAAGAACCAGTTTGTATAAAGTCTTATTGACTTAACATTTTGACACATATGTTGTATGATGAAATCAAATACAAACAATGATACAAACAAACCACATTATAGATTCCACGTGGACTAACTTACTTTTGGCAGGGGAATTAGTTAATTTTCTATGGGACCATCTGGTGTCTTGAATTAAAATATCTTTTGTAGAATATAGAATAGTTGTTGTATTAAAATCAATAGGTATTTAACTTTCACAAGGTAGGCACTTGCAGTTGTAATTGACTCTTTATATTTTAAGGTCTTTGAAACTTTTGGAATAAATTTTAGGGATAATTAATTAGGTAAGGAGATTTTTCAAGATCATATTATAAACAAGTACATTTTTTTTTTTACAAAATTTAAACAGAATTTTCTTTTATTGTCTAGGTCTCACTTTTCAACGTTACACTGTCTGAAATGGCATGGCTGTAGCACAGTGGGCTAGAGCTCCAAAAAGTGGTATCATTTAGTTTTGTTGATCAAATGGTGGTCTAACTTCATTTTGTGTGTGAATGTTTGGAAAAAGCTATATTGTTTTGTATATTACAGTAAAAATGAAGGCATATTATAATATATTAGTATTATGTATTGGTGTATACTGTATACTTGGAGAAAAAGAAAAAGTACCAAATGAACCAGTTGATCAAAAACATACAAAGGATGGAGAACATAATCCACATTATGATCATGAAGCTGTTATAGGTACATCATAATTTGACTTTTATATTTGAATTTATCAGTCAAGAAAGGGGGGGGGGGATTCGAAAAGAAGGGGGTTTTGGGGGGAGGAAATTTGAAAGGAAGGGGAATTGGGGAGGGAGATTTAGTACGAAGTGGGGAATAGGTGAATGACTGAAAAATGGGGAAAATCCTCAAACTATTAGCATCGAGACAGATAAACGTGCTGTTGGTGATTGAGCACTGTTTTAAGCAAATTTAAAAAAAAAAATTCTACATCTAAAATGATTTTCAACTCTCTTGACAGGATCCAAGCAATTAGAACATGAATTTGATGAATTGCCTCCAGCAGAAGCCATTCAAAGATTAGAAGACTTAGTGAAACAGCATGATTTAAATGCAGATAACATAATTACACATGAAGAACTGAAAAAATGGATATTAGCTTCCTACATGTAAGTATAAATATAAGATAATCAAATGTACATATTATTTAGTCTTTTTTGATACACCAAAAACGTGGGCTCACATTGTGCTGTTTCTGGAGAGCTAGTGGGAAAGAAGGTCAATTTCAACTAACTATTTAAACTTAAAATAATGTTTTATTTGGATATGTTATCTAGTTTGAAACACATTAGGCAAATGTTTTATAAATCAGTCAAATTTTTTGTTCCATGACAGCTACATCCTGAAGTCCAGCATGGTGCTACTCATAACAATGAAAGCCTGACATAAACTTCTTCAACATAAAAAACTTTCTTTGATTTAGGAGTCTGGATGAAGAAGAATCAGATGAGAAATTTCAAGAAAATGATGTGGATGGAGATGGTAATGTCTCATGGAGAGAATTAGTGAAAAAGGAATTTGGTTATGATTTAGAAGATATTGAAGATTTTAAGAAAAACACTGATAAACAAGAACCCGATACCAAAGAATTTTTGCAGGTGGGAAATATTTCTTCTAATTCCTTTTCAATGCCTGTGTTTTCTAAAGTGACTATTTTTTTATGAGGGACATTTAAACTTTAAAATGTAACCTTTCAGAACACTAGAGCATAAATAGCCTATTGTTACATTACATTAGAAAATTATACACAGATCTCGACTCCTGAAGATGCCTTTTGGTAAGATAATTCTGAAACTTATATCACATTGAAAGACTGTGTCTTTTCTGAGATTTATGGTTGAGATAATATTTGACTGTAGATGTTGGATGAAGAAGAGAAGAGATTTATGGCTGCTGATACTGATAATAATGGTAATCTAGAAAAACAGGAATTCCGGGCATATTACCATCCTAATGAATACCCTCATATGCATGCTGTTGAAATTGAAAGAGCTTTAAGATCGCATGATAAAGATCAAGATGATCAGGTTTCCAAAAAAGAATTTATAGGAGGTTTGTTGTTCCCCTTTCTTTTGTTCTAACCTGAGAATCTTTCATCTTAGTGGACATGTTGTTTGTAAGGGTTTGGTACTTTGTATAAAGAGTATTGTGGTTGAAATCCTTATGGGTTAATGAAGACGGGCAATGCCATGCAGTGTGCAATGAGGGAAATTTTGCTGGGACACCAGCATTAGCCTAATCTTTTTACGATTTCCAAATGTGCACAGCCTTTAGCATTGGCGCCTAAGTTTATTGTACAATCCAAATGACTAGATGCTTTTTCCAAGTGGTGTTGTTTGGATTATCTCTACATGGAGATATCACTGAAACAGAACTGACATACGATTCTACACAGCAGAAATTGTTACACAATAACATTTCTGGAATCATACAATACTTTCTAAAAAAAGAAATTTAAATGAATTAGCTTTTAAGTAATCATGTTATAAATTTCTGGTGGACTATTTTTCTTCAGATGCTGAAGATAGAGAAGTTTATTTAACAGAAGAAGAAAATTTTAATCAATTTGATTTAGATAGTAATGGTAAATTAAGCAGAGATGAGGTGAAAGGTTGGGTAATTCAAAATAACGAACAGGCTGCAGAAGATGAAGTTCTTCATTTAATATCACAAGCTGATGATAACAAAAATAACGAACTTACCATGGCTGAAATTTTAGATCATTATGATGATTTTGTGGGTTCAGCCACTGATTACGGGCGTAAATTAACAGATGAATTATAATACTAATTAATTTGTTATGTAACTGTTAGCTGTAATTATTTCAAAACTTGCAATTTCTTGTTTATTTGCCTCGTGTTCAAAATTTAACATTAATTTACTTCATGTTAGCAAGTTTTTCTTTTTCCATATTATTATTATAAGTCAATGTTTTCTAGATTTTCTTATATGTAGTCAGTTTAACTATTTTTTAGTTCATGTAAATTTAGTGTAGTGCAATAGTATTGTAATCTTGTAAGGATGGTCAAATCTTACAGCAGCTGGCAGCCATACTGTGTACAAGATATGAGTCCCCATGTCCATTCACATTTCTTTTCGACTTTTTTTTTTGGAAAGCTCGTATTTGATTTGATATTAATTGAAATAAACTGATCTGTTGTTCTTTGGGCAAATGCTTTGAAAGGAATATTTAGTTTCTTAGAATTTCTACACCAACTACATGTTAAAGTTCTAAAATATTCGATGTTCGACCTTTCTATAATGCCAAATATATCAACAATTTGGCTTCTTTTTTTAAACTAATTTAGATTGTTACAAGCTTTAAAATTAGCAATATCTAAGTAGTCTCCTAAACAGTATTTATTTCTGATTTTGTTAGATGTGGTGGAAGAATGAATGTGAATAATTGTTATTTTAGAAATCAACAGTAGAATTAAGAATTAAATGAATATGAATATTATGGCTACTGTTATTTAGAAATATGTGTATTGTCATTTCACATTTCAAAATACTGTATTTTGTGAAATGACATTTGAAAATGAATGAATGAACACATTTTTAAACTTAAATGCTCTTTCATCAATCATTTTTAAATCAGATGTTCTTATGCTCTTATGAGGAAATTATGATCTACGTACTCTATGTTGTGTATCTGGTATTATAAGACCATTCCTGAATGCAATATATCTGTTATGATTATTAATGAATTGTTTGAAAGATAATAAATTATTATACCTTCAGACTTTTCAATCAAGATTCCTCCTATCAGTTATACAGGTTATAAGTTACAAGTTTGCCTAAGATAAAACTAGGGTCTTGAGCTTGGTCCTTGGTTCTCAAGGCAATGCCCATATAGAAACATACAACAATCGAAACATCTCAATAGATTATTATTTTAAATTGGATCATTATTGTGTATATTTTACTTTTATAACCAGCGGCGTAGAAAAACAGCCTAAATCAATAAAACCAGTTGTTCTGATATAAGTTTCATTAAATCACAATATCATACACTAACAAAACAATAGCTTCTCTGTTATTCTACCAACTTATTGTCTGCGTCTATTACTTCTGTTTTTAACATTAGCTGATAGATAATAATGGACACCAATTTTATTTTGTTTGTCGGCCTTTTCCCTTCGTCTTCTCTGCAAACAAAAAACAAACATACTCATATTCTGAACTAACAATTGTCTAAGATAATTGGAAAGAAAGATGTCACATAATATTTAAATCACTTTTTCTTATAAGCAATGGTGTAATTTGTTTATCAAATCCAAAGGTCATTAACTTTATACATTGTTGCAAACAGGAATATACTCAAACCACTGAAATACAACTGTTATTTAAAAATCTTGAAAATGCAGGACCAAATCTATTTAATTATATCTGCTATGCAATATGATAAATTGTACACTGTCCATAAAATGATCTCCAAAAATGATCAAAAAGAAGCCAACCTGTTTGCTATTTAATTTAGGACTGTGTTCTTCCTCGCTGTCTTGATCATGTTCATGTTTTCTTTTCTGACCAGGTGATTTTTTCTGTGTTTTTATATTACTTGGCTGACTTGTCTGAGCTTTTCTTGTGCCTTTTTTATCTACTTCAAATAAATCCACTGGCTCTGAAAATAGTCAGATAAAACATAAATGTAAAACGTTTACAGTGATCATTTAGCCCAGGCTACAAAATGCAAAATATCCCTATACTTAGAGTTTCCATGTTTAACTTAGGTCCAAGCATAATGTCATTGGAAGCCTCAGCCAAATTTGTAAGAAAACATCATTGACATCTTAACTTTGACAGAAAAATCATATTTACCTGAAATATTTTGACTCCCACTAGATATACCGACATCATTATTTGCCGTAACTATCATTTTACCACTTGCAGTTCTTTTGGTTTCATTCTTAGTTTTTGTGTCACTTTTCCTAACACTAGATTTTAAGTCGGTTATTTTTTGTTTCTCCATAGAAACATCTTTCATAGAAATTTTACCAAACACATCTTTGTCCTTTTTAGGTTTTTTCATAGGTTTGTTTGGATTAAAAGCAATAAAATCACTATTAAAATCTGGCTGATCCTCTTTAGGAATGATTGGAGGATGTTTGTTTTTACGTGATCTGGACCTACTGTTTGGTTGCACAACGCTAGTAGATGTGATACCTTTGCTTAGCTGAGCTTGATGCAGTTTTTTCTTCAAAGAATTTAAAACTGGTTTCTTGTAAAGTGGTTTAGTTAATTCCACTTTATCTTCCTCGTCAGAACCACCTTCTTCACTTTCTTCATGTGATTCTTTTATTTCAGAATCATTTAAAGTGATGTCCACTGAACTTTTGTCCCCATCATCCAGTATTTCTGATGATTGGTCAATATCTTGCCATTCTCCATCATCATCATCCGAGAGATCCGAAGCTTCCTCCCAATCTGCCCATTCATCACCATTATCATCCTCCTCCAACGACTCAATCTGTTCAACATCTTCTTCAAGAAATTCAGACTCCACATGGATGTTCTTTAGATTCTGTTTAATTGTTGGCATCTCTACTTTTTTCTTGGACAATGAACTAGAAATGTCTTCTTCTGAAGGACTGAATACAGGTTTTTTTTCTTTGGAATTTTCTTCATTCTCTGTCTGGGCTTCAACAGTAGCTTTCTGGTCATTGGTTTGTGGATCTTGGTTAGTTTTAGGTGGTGGGTTCTGAGAAAAAAAAATGTCTCGATTTAAAAATTATGAGTGTTTCTATTTTTTTTGGTTACCATATAGTGTCATATAGTGTTTACTGCCTTAAAGTGAAGTACTCATACAAATTAACAACATTATCAAACATAGATATATTGGTTTAGTAAAAATTGACAATGATTTATATAAAATTTGTTATTTCCTACCTCTGATTCTGGTGGTCTTACAAAATATGGTATTTTACCTCTCTGCCAATCATTCAATATCATTTTAGCTACAGTTGGTAAATCAGGATCACCTTTCTGGAATCAAATAATTTAACTTCAATCCTAATATGTGTTAAAGTAGTAATACAGCTTGTAGATTGCACTAAAGACAGTCAATGCTATGCACAGTGCAATGAGGGATCCTTTCAAATGTTCAATATCTCTGACATATAATGTCATAAGCACATGGCCTGAGCTTATCATCCTATTCTTAAAACATTTTTCCAATGTCTTGTCTTTAAAAATAGCAGTTACAATATGATGTGCTTCTTATCATTATAGAACACAACACAGACATTTTCCAACCAGAATGCAATCCTGATATATTTTTGTTTGTGCTTGTTTAAACATTGATTGTTATACTAATAATAACTAATAGATAACAGTACTAAAACATAAAAGCATGGAAATACCTTCAGTAACTTCCCAGACTTTTTAGCAATTTGTTCTAACAAGTCTTCTGAATCTTTCCAATCTTCTAACTTGTATGTTTTACACATATACTCTTTTTTAACCCTTTGAAGAAGAGCTGGTATATAATCTTCTGGTGCTTTAACATATTCCACTCTAACCTGAAACCAAAACGTAATCATCTGAACACATGTTCTCTTCTTACTGGTGCTCCATTTACTCTAACTACTTTAATATAACATCTCAATGCTGATTGAAATAAAACCAACCAATGTTTATAGGGAAATAAAATTTGATAGACTGATTTATCACTTACCACTCCTTTCAATATACAATCTGTAGGTGTTGAACCAGATGGATATACAACACCAGGACAATCAACCAAATAGATTCTTCTCATCAATGTTATATACTGCCATACCTATACATTATACACAATACATTTACGACAAGAAAATATTAATCAATATCAATGTAATACTATCAACAATTTGTCTCAGCTCTTAATTGTTTTGAAAAGTTGTAACTGATATCTGAAAATGACCTTAATAATTTCTTAATAAATACCTTGAGGACAATGTCTTTGTATCTGTAATAACAACAGATTGAGACCAGAGATTGTTTCAAATTAATTCAAAATTTTCTTCTAAGGTCTTTAGAGGAGAGATAAATGCATGTTGATCTTACCTTGGTCTCACCAGCAATTGGTGCTACTTTACACACTTTCTTAGCTCTTAATGTATTGATAATTGAACTTTTACCAACATTAGGATATCCTATAAAACCTACTGCTATTTGTTTTCTGTCTGAATGTAACTAGAAAACAAACACATAAAGCTGTAGTATTAGTATATGTAGATAAAAAAATCGTGGAAAAATCTTTAAATATACCAATTGGTTGCCTAGCATGATACGCCCACTTTAAAGTATATTTCTGTTTAAACACAGGTTATTTGGACCTAATCCAAGACCTCATTAATATACATAATCACACAAGATTCATTCAAATAAGATGAAAACAGTAGTCTCTATCCCGTTCACAAGCTAATTTTAATGTTTTTTGACTGAGTCAAGGGTGTATGAATTCTTACCTTTCCAAACTGTCGAAGTAGGTTAATAAGAGCACCTTTACCAAAAGGGTTTGTAATACTAGCATGAAAGGCCATTGTAGGGTGTTCAGCAGACAATATGGCTACCCACTTTTGCTGAAAGAATTTTTAATCATTGAAATCATATAGAAAGGTTATTTTTTATATGAAAATGGCTAGATATGCCAAGATGAAAAAAAAAATTGTGCATGATTATATTGATACTTACTGTAACCCATACAGGTACTAAATCTACTTTATTCAACACAAATATAATATGTTTATGTTGTTTTTCCTTTTTAATATAATTCTCCACTTGATAACATCTTGTACCCAGTGGATCTCTTGCATCTAATACTTGAACTACAACATCAGATGAATCTATCACCTGAAATTAGAGTTAAATTACAAAATACTAAACTAAAGGGAAATAACTATTTACAAATAACTCTTATGTTAGTAGCAGCAATTGAATTCAAATATATTGCTGAGAGAAAATTAAAAAATGTGAGAAGGTAACGTTATTTTTTATCTTAGCCCATTAAACTTCATCTTAAATTATGCTAACATGTTTTGTGCAGATATCTTTATTAAAAAAATCTTAAGTGTCAGTACAATATAAATATCACAGGCATACAAAGTACAACTGATTACTATTTTTACAAATTACACTATTACAAGTACAATAAGCATACCTTATATAGTTCACCCCACACTCTTTTAGATCTCCCTGCTTTAAATATCATTTCTAAAGCTTCTTTTCTCATACCATCATCTTCAACAACTAAATCTTTGTCTTTATTACTGTCATATTTTTCTCCTGATTCTTCAGCTTTAGTTACCATGGCCTGAGGAAGATTATAGAATTAATTTACCAAATTTTTGATATATCTCAACAATGACTTATATTGTAGTAGATGTGATGCCAAGGTTGAAGTCTCACAAAAACATAATCTTGATTTAATAATTTCCAGTGCTGTAACAGTTGTAACAATTGTGGAGAAACATACAATATTAAAACTTTCCAACTAGTTTCTAACTAATTGTTTGTAATGTTTTTTATAAATTTATCTTTACCTCTAGATCACCAGTTTTAATGCTAGGTCGTTTTCTGTGTGATTTCTTTCCAAAAGTGTTTTCAAATGTTTCTGTTTCTAAGAGATGCACTCTCTTGTACTGCAAAAGAAGAATCAATAAAGTACTTTTGATGTCTTGAGTCCCAAACTTTTGAAATCAGAATAGGTTGTAGTGAATTTTTTTCATTTATTTCCATAATGATCAGAAGCATGAACTGAACAGAAGACTACTAGAACAAATCATTTATAAAACTTTGTGCATCATCAGCTTAAAACTTAGTATTGCTGCTATGAATAAGATATATTGCTCAATTTCTTCTTTCAAGCATATTTGACTCGGCTGTCATCCAGCACTTCAATCCATAGGCTTTTTTGTGACCATTCTGATGAGGTGCTGTAAACCTGATAATCCACCCCTCCCCTTTTAAAATTGACTACCTTGGCAACTTCATTCAACAAAGTGACAGGCAATGTGGATGGTTTCATGATGACTTTGTATGGATCTTTCTTAACTTTAGCCATTTCTTCCTGGAAACCTTGCAGAGCATTTTGAGATACAACTTTTGTATTTCCTGTAAAAAAAGAGGTGTATGAGAGACGACAAGCTTGGATATTGCAACAAAATGACAAATGTTGAATTTCAAATATGACAAATATTTTGCCAAGAAAGGAGACAAACTTGATATATTAACTACTTACCAAACCATCTCCTATCAGGTTCTACTCTAGATACTGTACCAGATGCCAATACAGATTGAAATGGGGCTGATTTTATAATTTTACCATTTTTATCTCTATAATGTTAAACATAACAAAATTATTATTCAACCTGCTCTTTTAATCATCTGGAATCAAACAAGATAACACCTCCTAGATTGAAAGTAAATGTTGTAACATGGCAGATTTGAATATATTGTGCAAAATCACTTTTTAAGAAAATTGAGAAAACTGATTTAATAGGAAGATATCGTAAAATAGACTTGATATACAATAATATCAATGAATAATGAACTAATGACTGATCAAAATTTGAAAGCACAACTATAGGATTAAACACATAAGGGATAATCGTGTCAACTGTTCCTATTGTTTGTTAAAAGTAAGTAGTTTGGGATAGTCAATCTCTTTAACTGGAAGCGTTTTCCGGCAGCTGATTTATAATATTGTCAATAAATTCATTGTTAATTATTACCACCTCTTACCGTTAATCTCTTAATTAGACCAATACTTGATGTCCGTCTGACAATTGAAACTGTGGCTAATAACTCAAAATTATTAAGTTATGATCACAGTAACATTTTATAGGGTGTCAAAAGGTACGAAAAAATTAAATGACTAAATATAGCATATAATTTTTATACAAGTTTCATTTGATCACCCATGATGTATTCAGTAGAGGACATATCAAGTCCCATATAAAACAAAATCTCACAATAAGAACAATTAATCCATAAGGGCTTTTCTATGAAAACGTAGTCTTAAGGATACTAAAGAACGGAGCTTAGTTTTTATGGAATTCTGTTGTATACTTATGACACTGGTTAAGTTCAAAGATAATATTTCACTCTCATTAGCTAATGTAAATTTTATGTTTACTCTTAGAGGTAATATTCTGTTAAACATTATTCATAAGACAAATGGTCTCGAGCTGGTTACTATAGCTTTTCTTGCAGTACCAGTAACCAATACAAATAAATCTACCTTACCCTATCCATTAGCCTACAAATCAATCATTTGTTGTCACTTCCATATGCATAACTTTTAACCTTATCTCAGCAATTATTTAGGCAACTTAATTCTTTTTCTATCCTTGTTTGAGCAAATTAGTTTCATTAATGATAGTGGATATTGTGCAGATAAAGTGTGTATTTACCTGACAGGTTTGAAATGTTTGTACATACGAAGTCGCTGTATAGTAGCTCTAGATCGTACATTACCACCACCCTGTCCTTTACCTTTAACAGGTCTATCTGTAACATTAAGAACATAAGACATAACAATTTATCAGAAATATTAAGACATAAGATATGTTTACAGTAATATTATGCAGACAAAGCCTAAATTGGACTAATATCAATGAAGAAGGTTCAAGACTGACATTGATTTATACCATACATCCTGATTAGACTTTCCTCATTTAGAATCTAAAACAAGACAGTGTCAGTTGTTCCCCTACGTCTATGCATGGGCCACCCTAGTCGGAAACATGCAGACTCTATTCCCAGCCTCTGATAGCTATTTGGACAGATATGGCTCGAGGACAGTCAGAAAACTAGCCACCTAAAACATGGTAATTTTCCGCACCTCCGCGGGTGCGGGGCACAATTCGAATCCACTGAATCTCGATATATTTGGAAAGATGGAAGTTTGTAGTTCAGTCATGCTAGCATTATCCCCTTTCACCATTCATGTCACGCCTGTGGTCACGTCAAAGTTTTTTTCAAAATTTCAATCACTCATTTGTCATTTTAAATTGCGTGCACATTAAAAAATTTCAACTTTAACTTCGTATATTTGGATGCGCTCGCAATTTAAAATGGCGACTGGGCGTTTGAAATTCATGAAAAAAAACTTTGACGCAGCCATAGGCATAGAATGAGTGGTGTAGGGGGATAATTGATGGTATGATTGAACTACAAAAACATTCATCTTTCCAAAAAAATTGAACTTTGGTGGATTCGAGTTATGTAAATACATTTAAAAACCCCTCAGTCAAGTTTTGGGGACTAGTTTCTCTGACTCTCCCCAGCCATATCTGTCCAAATAGCTATCAGAGGCTGGGAATAGGGTCAGCAAGTTTCAGACCAGGGCTACCCCTTTCATTGTATGCCTACTCTCCTGTCACGTATGTTTCCCACTTCGAATGGACGTTCTATGTTCATTCTTAAAATACATAGAATCATATGATATCTAGAAGTAATATTTTTCTTTTGAATTAAAAATACCGGTAATTATTCTCTACTTAAATTAAAGTAATGCATGGCTGTGTACTACTAAAGTTAGTCAAGTAGTACCTCTGTTGTTATGCCGATAGATCAAAATTCAGGAGCTGTCACTTGAATTCATTACCTGGGTTCATACTGTGAGTTGCCTGGTTTATTCGGTTTGATACCTTCCCCTTTACCTTGGAGGGTTTGGGTATTTTGCTGTTCTTTTTAGCCATTTTGGTCAAATAATCATAAAGTTTACAAATATGTTTACAAAACTACAGCACGTGTTTGCCGGAAGTTGAAATGAAAGTTGTATTTATAGTTTCGGTGAAGTATATTCAACAGTTTCTGATTGGCTGCTAATAATCTTCTTTAATAATCCGAAAAAGGATCTTGTTTAACATTTCTATTGCTTAGTTTAGCATTCTGCTTTACACAAAAACTAATTTTATAGTTAATGTGATATAAGGCTTTTTATTGGCTTGTATAATTTCTGCTCGATTTGCATTAATGTTACTACTGGCTAATCCGATTCTGAACCAAGGAGGTTAGATAATATTACCTCCTTGTTCTGAACAGAGGAGACTGGCGTTGTACCAAGCGCTGTCTTGTAACCAATGAGGGTACATGATTTATTTCTTGTCAAGCCAGTAACTCGATCTGCTTCGCTCTTTAACCTATTTTATTTACTGTGTAAGGCCACAATCACTGTGGCACTTGCATCCAGATCATGATTGGTTTTTTTTTTATTAAAGTATTTGGTAGCCTAAATAATTTGAATGCTTTCTACATAGGCTAGTAGTGCAAGTCAGCATGACAATTTCTTCATAGGCAAACAATTTTAAAAATAAAAAAAACAATGCTTTCAAACGGTCCTTAACAGACAGTGAACATTATAAAAAGACTTCAATCAATTTCTTATCAAGCAAAGCAAATTATCTATGAATTGTAGACCTCTGCATACATTTTCACAATCCATTGTTATTTTTACTACTACGAAATGTTTATATTAAATAAATGTACAAAATAAATTATTTTTATTCACCAAAATATCTGTTACCGTTTTGGTGGAGTTGTTACCGTTTTAACCGAAAATTTTTGTTACCGTTTTGGTGGAGTTGTTACCGTTTTAACTAATAAAATTTGTTACCGTTTTGACATGTTACCGTTTTAACTGGATACCCTTATAGCTACAGAGAACTGCGCTTAGAAAGATGGTGGTTTTCTGGTCTCACAGAATGAATTAATATCTATATCAGTGAGTAAATAATCGACTATCTAATGCCATAGTTTAAATTGCGAAATATAGTCTGCTTCTATTACAAGATCCCCTATTTCTAGTCAACAAGCTTGTCTGTCCATCCATGTCAACAGCTAATAATTCATGGGTTGACACGGATGGCCTAAAGCTATAAATACACAAAAGTGACATATATTTTGTTGAGGCATGTATAGTGTAAACAGAGTGTCTCACACTTTAAGTTCCGGTATTGAAATATATTGAAAGAAGAAAATACCGGAGTGCTATTGATATATTCAAAGTTTAGGTTTTACAGTGTCGATATTTATTATATCTTGGTTAGTTTGTGTTATAGTTGTCTAAAAGCTTTAACTATGTGGCTAAAACTCTGTGTGTTGTCTGTTGTATATCAAACAAGTTTGATAAACACTCAGTCTAGCGAAAGAAGTGAACGATTTGAAAAACACGAAAGTTTTAAAGATATATTCCCTTTAACTCAAAAGAATTTCACCCAAAAAGTCTTAAAATCTGAGGACGCTTGGATAGTGTTATATCACACTGGAACTATAAAAAGAGGATGGAAGACTATGGCCGTAGGTCTTCGAGGAGTCATAGCTTTTGGTATGGTAGATATAAACGAACAACCTGAACTGGTCGGAAAGCTAGTAAGTACAGTCGCATGCATATTATGCAGGCCTATAATATATATTATAGACTATATGGTCATGTAGTCATGTGGTACTTGTATAATGGGACTCATAATTAGTAATCTTAGAAAGCATATAAAAAATATAGCCTTAACTACTAAATGTAGATGCTATATATTTACCCAATATCTCTGCTCAGTGGAAACTCCGATATCCGCTCAAATTACATAGTTTACATGTTAGTATTGTATTTCTACAAACGAACTTTAGATTTTTTTTAGGATGATAATTGCGCTTTGTGAATAGAGGTTTATTAAAGTTCAAGCGCTGCCTTTTGGTCACAGTAGTATAATAATCTATTAGATAGTAGATTTGAGTATATGGTTTCAAGCATTGTATATTTTACGACCATTTTACTTTTTCAGAATTACAATATAGAAGATGGCTTAGAAGCTCGTGTATATCCTTATGGATCCAAATCAAGCAAGGAACAGTATATGGTTGAAACATCAAACCCTAACGAAGCAAAAACTACGGCATTAAAATCTATACCAAATTACATTTTGGATGTAAAGAATATGGGAATAGAAGATTTTATTGTCGATTGTCTTATGTCGACCCCTTCTAGATTTCCTGTTATAATTTTCACAGGTAAGCCAAATATTTCCTTTTATTTTTCAGAAATTATGTTTATCAAATAGCTGTTTACATATTACTCTAGTCATATTTGCCAAGACATCAGTTCTTGGAACCGGTTGGAGAAACAGTGTAAACTGCACGTCATATCTGTCGTTACGCATTGAAAGAACTTAAAAGGGGCAGATTGTTTAAATTCTATGGTTGATTGATTATTTTACAGGGTTGATTTGGATCGTGCATAACTGATCTTTATAACCGATAAGCTCAGCTTACAGATTTCCAAGGCATGATTGGTCAAATGAATGGAGAACCAATGTTAGGTCAAAACATAGGCCTACAAGTTTCCGATAAGTCTTACCTATGAAAGTTTCTCTGTGGTAACATCCCTGTTTTTAAAATGGTAAAATTTCAGTATGACAGTAGGCTAAAATAGCCTGAAAAGTAAAGGTTTAAACGCCTATACGTCTTGTCTCAACGAATGATGCAAATATGTTTTCTTTTCAGAATTTAAAGATATTGAGCCAATGTATAAAGTTATGGCAATGAAACTGGAGAGGTTTTTCAATTTTGGGCACATGATCAATCCTAGCACCAGCGATTTGAAACAACTTGGAATAGAAGATGTGTATATAGATATTCCAACTGTCATGGTACTGACTACTGAAAGTGATAATTTAGAGGATCCACAATTTAATGCTATTCAATACATGAAAGCCGAACATGGGGATCTTACGTATCCAAACATTTTGGGGTTTTTAATCAAAATAAACAAGAGGTTTCGACATAAGTTACCCGGTATAAATTATTCAAATAAAAAAGAATATGTAGAGATGTCTGAAGTTCTAGATAAAGAATCTGAAAAATTTGATATTGTGGATGAACATCATATTGTTCACACAAACCTCATCAGTGAACGTGACTTCGTTATTGAAAATGGTCGTGATGGCAAGCATGATGAACTGTAACTGATTATTATCCATACTAACTTATACCGAATAGATGCCACAAGTTTGACTGTCAGTTCAAAAGTATTCATTGGAACCATCGCAGTTATCGACTAATTTTATTCATTGTCTACTATCAATGTGATTAGAGGATCACAGTGTTCGACGACAAACGTAATCCAATAGTGTTGTAAGTTAAAAGTGGCAAATTCAGTTGTGTTTAAAAATTGCTGAATATGATATCCGCTCGTTATGTGGTAACCGTTCAATGTGTTCCGAAAGATTTGCCATAAAGACCCATTACGACTCTAATTTGCTGGAATGTATTTGAAACTGATGGCAACCGGTTGCGGCTCCAATGAGGCACGGATGGGGAGAAAAATGGTCGCACAAATTAAAAATCAAAAAGTGTTTGTCTTAAATATTCAGCCTAATGCTCAAATTTTCAAGGGTATCCTCTCTATGACGCTTTTTAAGAGTTTTGTGCATATGGCGTTATCTCGGCGCTGCCACAGATAAAAAAAATTGTACAACTAGTCTCAGGGGTGGCACCTGTGCTATTGGCAACACTAACGACAAAAATCTGCTGCATACGAATTGCTAATTGCTATGACTCATTCAGATTCCGCCAGATGTTAAAAGTCTTGAAAGTCAAATAACTGTCAGTTTACCGAGTCTCCCTGAAAGTATTCATAGTTTGATAATCCTTGCAACGTCTTAAAATGATACAATGTAAAACTTTATATAACAATATCATTATAATGGCAGTCATTTTTACAGATAGTTTGTCCATGTTTTAATGTAATTTTGGTCGTTCAAACGTTTAGCTTTCAATATGATAATAAAAAGTATAATAGATTACAGAATCATATATCATTGCATAAATAAGTGCTAGTCATAATTCTACTCTTTAATAACTCATAATCACGTATACGTGACAATTAAACCAATCTTCAAAGGTAGAATAATTAACTCAACACAATTATATGGATAACAATTACTTTAATAAATAACTTGCGACGTTTCGACGAAGGTACTTCCGTCTTTATCAAGCAATGATACAAATAAGGTAGAATAGTCGTCGAGGTACGGTGTCAGGTGCGGTGTATGATGCGGGATTATCCATACCGTAGAGAATCCGTAGGCTATCTACTTCTACAATTTTCTGGGTAGCGATAATCCATACACTTCACAAGTCACTCGTCTATTCTCGTATAAATAACACTGATAGCATTGATTTCAGTTTTTAATTGGCAATCTGTGTTTTATACAATTTCCTTAATTAGACTTAATTAGAGCTAAAGTTAATGTATAATTGCAAGAATTAAAGACGTCCGATAATAAAAATTGAAATGGTGCAAATACAATAGATGCGATACATAATATAGGCCTACTAGTAGGCTAATAAACTTGAAGAACTTATTTAGAATCCCTTTGAAGACTCAACATTTCGGCAAATGCCTAGAGTTACGGAATGGCAGCGAATTGACATGGCCTTTACATAGTTAAAAAAAAAACCTGTAGTATTGATGTAGGCTTACGTAAGCTGGAAACTATGAAAAGTCTTAAATTGGCACCTCATCATAATGTCAAGTTATTTGTAGTGCAGTGGACTCCTTAAATTTATTGTATCATAGAAGGCAGCGATTTGATAATATTGTATAGTTTTAAACTTATAAGATTATAATGTACTGATTTAAACGGACAATTTGATTTAATAAATTTTCAACAGTTCTCAAAAGTAGCCTTCTCTGCTTGAAATCTTCTTTTTCTGGGAAAAATCGAGAAAAGACATAAATAAAGAATAAAGCCTTTCAGATAATTTGAGCAGTCATTTTACTCATAAATTCTCGCCTCTTGCTTTGACCTAAAAGTGGTCAGAATAAACATAATTATAACACAGTTACTTCCCATTAAACGTTAATATTTACCGGAAAAGGAAATGACGTAAATAAGTCGCAGAAGTAATAGATGTCCACAGTGTAATATATTGACTCATAAAGCTATAAAAAGTAATTAGTTAATTAATCAGGCTAATAACAAAGGTGTGATATAGTTAAGGCTTTAAGAAGTATATTCTGTGCGACTCACTAAGACAAGCCGACCTAGAAATCCATATATTTTCGGTGACAAGTTTCCCTACAGTCGCCATATTGCATTTGACACAACCAAACAGACAGACAGAATGGCGAAAAAAACATACGATCTTTTATTCAAACTTTTATTAATCGGTGATTCTGGCGTTGGAAAGACGTGTCTGCTTTTCAGATTTTCAGATGATGCATTTAATACTACATTTATCTCCACAATAGGTAAGTAGCTTTAGTGGTATTCACAACCCCAGCATAACAATCTAATTGCTAAATTGTAAATAAAAGTCAGCAAAGAAAGAATCGAAACTTTTCATTGTTAAAATTTCTATCAAGATCTGCTCTTTTAGTTTAGTATTTGTAAATCAGTACGTGGGGAAAAGTTGAAACAAGGACACTTGGTCTGATTATATTACATTGAACATAAACAAATTCTATTTGCATGCTTCAGTTTATTTACAGTAGATCTAGATCTATCACAAAAATATTTTTGTATCGAAATATCTATACTTCAACTTCAAGATACTGTGCTGTTAAATTTAAGTATAATTTGTAAAATAGGTGATTGAATATCCAGTTAAAAGATTTTTTTTTCGTTCAGACAGTTGAATATAAACATTTGTCTTCTAAGCTTTATTTAGTCAGAAGATACTAGATTTGATTTCATAACGATACTTCAGTAAACTGATTTAATCAGTGGTGCATGGTTGACTCCCAGACATGTCAACTCGAAGACGAAAAGAATGTGTTGATTGACTCAGAAACAAAATACAACACAGTGACAATATTTGCAATCAACTCAATTTATAACTTGTGACAATTTGATTGTTATAATCTTTAAATGACATTTAGAAGTAGGTAGGACATTATATAACAACAACATTTACTATTATAGATATAGGCCATACTACTTCTACTATTATATATGAAACGTTTGCTCGGATTTAAAAGAAGTAGTAGGCCTATATATATAGCAATAGTGTAATTTTTTTTTATATAATTTGATTGTTCTGTTGAAAACTTAATATTCTGGTTGTAAACCGTTAGATATTATATACATATTCTTGTCAAAATAGTTTCTTTAATGGTAATTTTATCAGCAACATTGTATGACTAATATTCCCAAATATGTGGAAATGTATCAGCTGATTTTTATTGACCTATTTACTTCCTATTTACATCTGTAAGCTTTTTACCTACGGTCGATACGTTAGCTTACACAAAATATTTCTTTATCCTTTTTATGGAATTTATGATCTTTTAAAGGGTTACTGCATCTTAGCATGAACATAAAACTTTAGTTCTCAAAAATTGTCAATGTGAGTATATGTTCGTCAGTGAACTTAACTGGTGTCATAAAGTAACAGAATCTCTTATATTTGGGAAAACTCACAAACTAAGTCATTTTAAAAAAAAATTCTCAATCAATTTATTAAGCCTTTTTCAATAATCAAAAATGCATCTTTATGGATACATGTATTAGATATTCCATGAGCAATTGATATGGTTGCCTTCTGTTTATGGATTTAACTTGATTGCTGTGATAAAGCAGAAGATCATATAGTGATTTCTAGTAGATTTATTTTCATTTATTCATAAAGGCTATATTTGGATATCTAATTCTTTTATCAATCTAAAGTAGATAGATTCTTATGGTCAGGGAAATTACCAGTTTGTACAGCAAGACCCCTATCAACTCGTTATTAACCTAATTATGAAGAGAACTTGCTCTGATCTAGAAACATCATTAAGTATCATTTTCGATTACCCAGAGCATGCCCAAGTATGCATAGTTCACACATTTTCTGGTTAATTTTGGTATTCCATTTATTATCTCTAGCCAGAGAAAAATATTTGTTTAAATATCATTTTGCAAAAACATAGCAAATTATTTTACATCAGTTTTTACTCACCAATCTCCTTTTGAATAAGTTTATTTCATGATAACAAAATAGGAAAATCAATTTATGTATTAATTTTAAAATATTTAAAACAGAACATCAGTTCGAACCATGTTTATCAAAACTAAATGGTAATCAGCGCTCTGCACTTTGCAAATATAGGTGTGGAAACCACAAGTTGCCATACACTCAAAACAGGTGTAGTCCCATTTTAAATGATGATATTCTGTGTCCGTTATGTGATTCCGACAATGACTACCTGATGAATTTCATTATATTTTTAAATGTCCTTACTTCGATGATGCGAGAAGAGTATATTTAAAGAAGTATTATTTCAAAGCCCGAATGTTATGAAAATGAATCAATTATTTTGTACTAATAACAAGAACCAACAAGGGCTGTTGATTTGGCTCTATATGCTGGACATGAAAAGCAGTTTTGTTATTGTGGTGTGATGTTTGACAGTATGTTCAGAAAATTAAAGTCCCAATTATGATGAATATAACTAAACATTCATGCATTGAAATATATTTTACAGTTGGATACTAGTTGAATAGTACTTAGTGTAGTAGTTAGTTAAAAAAATGTCCGGCTGGGAAAAAAATAAATCAACAGCCATGGAACCAACTATATAATCTAGCTGTATTTGTAAATATAATTATGTATACTTTCAAAACCTAATTCCTGATATTATGTTGAAATATGTTACGCTTACCTATCTAAATTCAATGTACACCTGCCGTACTTCTCATTTGCCCCAAGGGGTAGCAAGAGAATAAATCAAATCATCATTCAGCTTCACTAATAAATAACGTCGTTCGGTCATGTGATCTAACATGGAGTATAAATTTAGCATTTTTATACACCCATGTTATATTTATGATATCCAGATATGAACGAAATTTTGTGTGATCATTTCTATTGATGAGATCTTGGACAACTTCGATATTGACGATTTTTCGATGAACAGTTTTTGAGTTATTGCCCCTGACTTATTCAAAAAGTGTCGAAATTGGCTTGAGAACGCTATTAGAGACTACAATTTTCAAATATCTGATTTGAAGGAAATTATGTGTGAATATTTTTATTAAGGAAATCTTCAACAAATTCGATATTGCTGAATTTTCAGTGAACTGTTCTTGAGTTATTGCCCTTGACTTAGTCAAAACGCATCAAAATTAGCTTGTAGCGTGTTAGTGACTACAGTTTTTGTCTGATTTAAATGAATTAGGACTGATCATGTAAATTAATGAGATCTCGAATTGGGACCAATTAACCTGTGTTTAAATAGAAATATACTTTAAAGTTGGCGTATCTTGCTAGGCAACCACTTGTATAGAGAATTAAATGGATTTCTCAATATGGGAACCAAACTTTAAAGATACATATTAATCATGTTAAGAGAAGATGTACTTTTCCTGTGTTTGTTTTCAGAACTGACTATCATTGTCATTTTCCTAAATTTGAGTTCTAATCATTTTCTCTTTCTAGGTATTGATTTTAAAATAAAAACAGTAGAATTAGGTGGGAAGAAAATCAAGTTACAGATATGGTAAGTGAATGGAATACTTCACATTACATTGTTTTATTGGAAATTTGTCAATGAATATCGATCTACCATTTTGTTCCATACATTTGATTATAGAAATATTCCATGGACAATTTGATCTGTAATGTCATACAGCTTGTTTTGTCTGGTTCATTTTCATTATTTGATTTTGTGGCATATTTGATTCAAGAAAATAGTTAAAATGTGGAGGGAAAGTTTTTGAAATTAATATTTGTACCAGGTTTTTATTCTTCTTAATATGGACGGTTTATTGTTGTCACCCATGGGTGTCAGTCCGTCCACAATTGCTTGTAAACACTTTATAAGGCACAATTCCCAGGATTATGACTTGTGAGGGTTCGTAATCACCCAATGATGAACCCTATTGAAAAATAGTGAAATCAGACAAAATGTAGCATGAGTTATTGCCTTTGTTCTTGAAAGGCTTGTAAAAACATTACAATGTGTAATTCTTGATGGATTTTTATACGCCACACGGATGGGCGTATATTGTAATCGCCCTATCGGTCCGTCCGTCTGTCAGTCCGTCATTTGGCTCGTGCTCACTCTACAGGCTACAATTCTTTATGGATTCTTTTGATTTTTAATTTGTGGGTCAGTGTCATTATGAAGATGATGCCTATTGATTTTTGTGATGATCGGATAATTTTTCACCCAAATACCGCTTCTGACTTAACCTTTTTCACTTCATTTCTCACTCTACACGCTACAATTCTTTATTGATTCTTTTGATTTTTATTTTGTTGGTCAGTGTCATTATGAAGATGATCCCTATTGATTTTCGTGATGATCAGATAATTTTTTTGTGAAATATCGTGTTTGACTTTGCCTTTTTCACTCTGTAACCTATAGGTTGCAACTCGTGCTCACTCTACAGGCTACAATTCTCTATGTATTCTTTTGATTGTTTGTATGTGTGTTGATATCATTTTGAAGATGTGCACTATTAAATTTAATGATGATCCGATAATTATCTAAGCCTAGGTTTTATTCATAATCAATGCTGCCATATTACCTTGCCTGGCAAGCTATCTTGATGAAACTTTATGTGAGAGTACTGGTATTTGTTATCACCCAAGGACAAACCCTATTGAAAATCTGATAAATCTAAATAAATTTAGTATCAGTTATTGCTCATGTATATATTGATGATATCTCGGTCAAGTTCGAAAATGGACATTATCGAATGAACAGTTTTTGAGTAATTGCACTCGACTTAGTAAAAACGGGACAAATTAAGTTGTATCCACAATAGAGGCTACAGTTTTTATCCGATCTTAATGAAACTTGGTATACATGTATATATTTATGATATCTAGGTCAAGTTCGAAAATGGAAATTATCGCATGAAGGGTTTTTGAGTTATTGCCCTTGACTTAGAAAAACGCGTCAAATTTGGGTTGTATCCACAATAGAGGCTACAGTTTTTATCCGATCTTAAAGAAACTTAGTATACATGTATATATTAAGGATATCTAGGTCAAGTTCGAAAATGGAAATTATCGCATGGTCGGTTTTTTTGTTATTGCCCTTGTTTTTGTAAAAACGATTCAAATTTGGGTTGTATCCACAATAGAGGCTACAGTTTTTATCCGATCTTAATGAAATAGTTATACATGTATATATTGATGATATCTCTGTCAAGTTCAAAAATCCAAATTATCGCATGAACGGTTTTTGAGTTATTGCCCTTGACTTAGTAAAAACGTGTCAAATTGGGTTGTATCTACAATAGAGGCTACAGTTTTTATCCGATCCTAATGAAACTTGGTATACATGTATATATTGATCAGATCTCAGTCAAGTTCGAAAATGGATTTTATCAAATGAATGGATTTTGGGTTATTGCCCTTGACTTAGTAAAGCAATATGGATGTGATGTATACTACCGTTGCCCCTGTCCATCTGTCGGTCTGCCCTTGACCGTCTGTCCTTGACATAGTAAAAACAATATGAATGTATATTAGGTCCATTCGTCTGTCGGGCAGTCCGTCCGTCCGTCCATCCATCCCTCCCTCTTTCCCTCCCTCTGTCCGTCAGTCCCTCTGTCCATCCCTCTGTCCGTCCTTCCCTCTGTCCGTATGTATCAGTCCGTCCCTCTGTCCGTCCTTGACTTAGTAATAACCCATCAATTTCGGCTTGTTCGGATGTATATTACGGTTGCCCCTATATCTGTCAGTCTATACTTGATGTACCAAAAACCCATCAATTTTGGCTTGTAGCTATGATAGAAGCTTGACTAAGATCATTGCTGATTTGCTGTGGAGTTTCAATTCATACAGTCTTTTATGCTTCAAAAATCAAGAATTTACTGTGGTTTTTGCTCTCTACAGTTAAAGTTCACTTTATTTAGATCTTAATTCTATTTCAAAATGTTTATTGGTCATCCATGTTTATGATGATATTTCTTTTTAGAAAAGAAATAAATCAATTTTACAAGTCAGTACCGTATCTTAAGAATATTTATGAACCTTAAATATGGTTATAGCCTCCTCCGCCTTGCCGAGCTGTGTGGCAGAAGACAGAATTCCATTGAATGGTCTTACAGGGAGTAGCCCCCCTGCCTTGCAGAGCTGTTGGGGTAGGCAGAAGACTGTATTTACGTATTTCGACTTTGGTCGAAAACGTATTGTAATCGTTCGGATTATTATTTTTTATTTTTTTGAAATTCTCGGATGAGTTTACAGACAAACTGGTAAAATGTACAGAAATTCTAAATCTACAGTTGATCTTAGAATGATTTCTATTATCAAATAAAACAAAACTGGAAGTTCTATCTCTTACTGGAAGTGAGAACCGGAAGTTGAGGTTTTTTTGCTTTAGCAAGTTTATTTTCAGTTCGATTTCGACCGAATTTTCAGATTTGAAAACTTCAATGTATTTGTCAACTAACAACTATAGGTTATATGCAATTCGGTTAAGTCTTTTACCCACGATTTGCAGTTCAATATTCAAGGGTCATCGGCAAAAATTTCAGACCGTGATTTTTCATTTAATATAAATGGTAAAATTTTGAAACTTTACCAGTTGATAGGCGATATGATTATGATTTTTGAAAAATTTTCGGTTTAGCGTCAAATGACGTAATTACGTAACTTCCGGTCTATAACAGCTAGGTGAAAAGTGAAAACTGTTTTATAAATAACTTGTCATTAGTAATCGATTTGACCTAAATAATTTAGTCAAGCTGCCATATTGGCCGCCATTTTGAATTTTCATTACAATTCTTAAAGCTGAAATTCAGACACTATTGATAGACTGATTTCGATGAAATTTAGCACATAGATACATTGGATTATTATCAACCTTTTCTAGGAGGCCGATTTTTAAATTTCGTATTTTTTTTTTCGAATTACAGTCAAACCTGTATTAAGCAGCCAGTCAAGGGAAGTGGCTGGATGTGGTGCTTAATACAGGTGGCTGTTGAATACAGGTGGAGGAAGCTGGGCTGTTGATTTATTTTCTCCCAGCCAGACTTTTTTTAACGATGTATTATTGATGTCAAAACTACTACACTAAGTACTATTCAAGTAGTATCCAACTGTAAAATGTATTTCAATACCATAAATGTTTAGTTATATTCATCATAACTGAGACTTTAATTTTCTGATACTGTCATACATCACATTTGATATTTTTTACGAAGTTACAAATGCTGGTTTGAAGATAACTTTCACCTACGATGTACTTCCGGTTAAACATGAGAAAAACGAAGGTAAAATGTTTCTCGCGGTCTTTCCGATTTGTCTATAAATAGTAACTGTTTCATATCAGAAAACTTATATAATTACGCACATTTTTTTTGCAAGGAATAGTAAAATTTCAATAGTAAATAACCTGCCAATGACATTTTTAGCTATCATCGTCAAGAATTCTAATATGTGAGGGCTGACATTTTCTTCGTCATGTTTACGTTGTTCCTCCGAGGAAGTCGTGATGAGGGGGGAAATACACACATGTTTACATGTCAATATCCATCCATTTGATGCTTTAAAAGTAAATGTCAGGATTAAGATTAAAAGATTAAGTAATAAAAAAAAGGCCGACACATGATCAAAGAAGTCAAGGTCAATTGAACATCGTGGATTCAATCTAATTGTATTTCACCTGTCAATTGGCCGTTAATTAACAGGATTATATGACGGCTTGGGATAAAACTGATTGACCGTTAGTGGGTTAGACAGGTTGGTGCTAAATACAGGTAAATTTCATTGAAAATCGCATGGGAGGAAATTTAAATGACCGTTAGAGCAGAGTCACGCTTAATAGAGGTGACTGCATGACCAGTATTGACTGTATTCAAATTTCAATTTTTTCAAAATTAGGTCATTTTAACGGCTACGGAAGGTGTGACCCACTTAATCTATGACCTTGAAAATTAAGTCAAATAATATTCAATATATTGTCTACGAGTAGGTATTTTTTAATTTGGCTTACTTAAAAACTTCATAGAGATAAGTGTACCCGGTACTTATATACAGCAAAAATTGGTAATTTTCATATTTTCGCCAGTTTTAACCGTTAGATGTAGGTCATTGCAAATTTAGCCTACATAATATTTTAAGGCTCTCGAAATACGTTCATAATTGTAAGCAATTCTAGTTCTTTAAATGGTATTACAGGGAGGTCGTAGACACAATAGAAGCTACAATTTTCAATAGCTTTTTATGAAACCTGGTGTGAACATAGGAATTGATAATACGGCAGTCAAGTTTGAATTTGATGACTTTTTATAATCAATTATTTTTTAGTTATTACCCTGACTTAGTAAACTTGCATCAGAATTTTTTTTTGATGAAAAAGAAGCTACAATTTTTAAATATATTTGATGAAACTCGGTATGAGTATTGAAATTGATAAGATGGTTGTCAAGTTTGAATTTTACGATTTTCCATGAATAGTTTTTGAGTCTTTGCACTCAAATTCAATATTCAGTGAATTTTAGTTATTGCTTGATTTATTATTCAAATTCAATGCTGCCAGTGGGCCTATGTTACCTTGCCTGGCAAGCTATCTTAATTTTGGCTCTTATACACAAAAGGCATCTTTCTTGACAAATTTTGATAATACTCGCTGAAATTGTTTGATATCACCCAAGGATAAGCCGTATGGAACATATAAACATCATTATATATTTAATACGATTTATTGCTTTAGTTCTTTAAAACGTGTTCAATTTTTGGCTCATACACACTCTACAAGGCATAATTCTTTACTGATTTTGATGAAACTTGCTGAAATTGTTAATTATCACTCATGGATGAACCCTATAGAATAAAATAAATACTGACAAATACTTAATTACTTGTTGAATTGTTGGAAGGTACAATTTTAATGAAACTTAGTACGGTAATATTGTTTATTTATCACCTCAGAAAAGAATTATATGATTGAAGGTTGATTATTTCATTCTGGTGATTGTTGAAATTCAATGCTGCCAGTGGGTGTATATAACCTTGTCTGGAAAGCTATTTTGATTTTAGATATAATTCAATTACACTTATTAAATTTTTTTTAGGGACACAGCTGGTCAAGAAAGGTTTCACACCATTACAACATCTTATTACAGAGGCGCAATGGGTATAATGCTAGTATATGATATAACCAATACCAAATCATTTGAGAATATATCAAAATGGCTACGGAATATAGATGAGGTATGTAATATACATTTGATATTAAGAGGGTTGACAACCCTAAACTTATGTACAAAAAATAGACGATTTCAACCACTTCTTTTCCACCTATCTGAAATATTTAAATATCAATGGAAAGAGGGGACTTTCAGCTATCCAAAAATATAAAATATATTTCATTATGACATTTCAACTTTAAGAAATAGGGTATGAAAGATGAACGAAAAAAACGTCAATTATTCCCTTAAAATTAGCATATCTACTAGGCTATTTAATATAGAAGGTTGAAATTTTGCACAACGCAAGTCTACATGTATCTCTACAAAATTACGTTGGCTTTTTGGAAAATTTTGTATTGTTTTGAAGATATTGATAGAAATCAAAATTTTGCGAGTGCATTTACGAAAAATTGAATTTTTAAAAATCTATTCATTTTATAAAAAAAAGCCAAAGTAAAGTTATAGAGGACATCGTAAGCTTTAGCTGAAGCCAAATTTTGTAAAAATCGGATAAATTGTAAGCGAGATATGCTTTTGGAAAAATGGCATTTTTTTTCAACATTTTGCAAACACATGTAAACCTTATGTAATTAACGATCATGTTGTTAAAAGATTGTCTTTCATGCTGTAGAAGTCTTTAAGCACCTTTTAGGCATCGATATGCACCGATATCCACATAATTGGAGTGCTAAAAGAATGGATTAGCACGTGTCAAAACCCTTCCACCCACCAAACATAAAATTTTCTTTGTTTACATGTGACGTAATGATTTATGGGACATCACGTGACTTCTGGATTCCCCTGATACACAAACTCTTACTTCGCGTGCCGATATTAACAATAACTGACCGGCAAACGTAGAGAATGTTTATTTAGCCGATGACGTTGTAATCACAAATGTCAACTGACAACGTAATTTGTACGTCTACATAGAGGAATACCCCGTTTTGTTCTATAAATAGATTATCTTCACGGACGGATATCAGACGAACTACTGAAGCGATTGAGCTAAAATTTTTACTAGATGAGTTTCTTTTAATGCCAAATAGAATGGATATAAACTTAATACGTTTCTTGATTGAAATACACCTCGAACGATAAGGTTGTCAACCCCCTTAAAGGGATAATAGGTCTAAAATTTTAATTTCGCTGGAACTTTGCAAAAAAACAGTATATATCCAAAACTATACACCAAAATTTGATAAAATCAAGTAGTTAATTTTAAAACTGTAATACATCTATACAGCGATGTCAAAATTGGCTTGTGAACGAGATAGATTCTACAGCTTTCGCCCGATTTAAATGAAATTTGGTGTGATCATGTATATTAATGAGACCTTGGATTAGGCCTAGATAACCTGTGTGGGCTTATCTTGCTAGGCAACCACTTGTTATTATGAAGGTTGTTATGAAGATGATCCCTATTTATTTTGTAATGGTATTTTTTAACTGAAATACTGTGTACAACATAAAAATAGACACATGTGAATGGACAACAAACAATGATTTGTACTTGCAATCAAAGCTACTGGTTGGCATAGTCACTTTGCTTTGTAAGGCTCTATTTGAAATAAAAGTAGGAGATTCCTTATTGTTAATGGTTAATAATTATTTCTATGTCAAGAACGTAATCTTAATCACACATAGGCTTACTTGATTTTACGACATTCGCATAAATTTATTACCTACTACATTAGGTCTACTTTCAATTTGACTTTTATTCTGCCGACTTGGATACTGTGTAGCAGAAAAACCAGACGCAAGAGTTTAAATAGTACCTTTTGGATTAATAACTTTCGTTTAAACATTTACAAAAAGTACTAGTTTTACAAATCTACGTTGTGGGATATATCAAATAACCAATTACTGCTGATTTTGATCCTCTTTTTTTTCCCTTTACATTTCAGCATGCAAATGAAGATGTTGAGAAAATGATACTAGGTAACAAATGTGACATGGAAGATAAAAGACAAGTACCAAAAGATAGAGGGACTGCGGTAGGATAACTTAACTCTGTTGTTGTGGTTGATAATTGCATTATTTGCTTCATTTAAAGATAGAATAGAATAGTTGGTAAATGTACAAAAACTTGTTTAGTCCCACATTTTCTAAAAGTCTTATAAATGGACTGTGTTGCCCTGGTTGAAATATCCTTTTTATACGCCCACATGAAATGGGGGGCGTATATTGTCGTCACCCACATCCGTCCGTCCGTCCGTCCGTCCGTCCATCCAAAATTGCTCGTAAACACTCTACACGGTGTAATTCTTGACGGATTTAGATGAAACTTAATATGAGTGTTTATGATCACGCAAGGATGAACCCTATTGAAAATCAGCGAAATCGGAAAAAAATTAGTATGAGTTCGTTCCCTTGTTCTTGAATGGCTCGTTAACACTCTACAACGTGCAATTCTTGACCGATTTTGATGAAACTTGGTGTGAGAGTATGTTATAACTCAAGGATAAACCCTATCGAAAATCAGCGAAATCGAAAAACATTTAGTATGAGTTATTGCCCTTGTTCTTGAAAACACGTTCAATTTTAGCTTGTAAACATTCTTGAGAGAACAATTTTTAATGGATTTTAATGAAACTTGGCCTGAGTATTTGTTATCACCCAAGGATGAAGCCTATTGAAAACCAGTCAAATCGAAAAAAAATTAATATCAGTTATTGCCCTTGTTTTTGAAAACGCGTTCAATTTTTAGCTTGTAAACACTCTACAAAGCACAGTTATTGACGAAACTTGCTGAAATTGTTTAATATCACCCAAGAATGAACCCTTTTGAAAATAGCACATATCGAAATATATTTAATAGGAATTATTGCCTTTGTTCTATAAAATGTGTTGGATTTTTGCCTTGTAAACACTCTACAAGTCACAATTCTTGAGCGATTTTGACATAACTTGGCATGAGTATTTGTAATCACCTAAGGATGAACCCTATTGAAATTCAGTTAAATCGAAAAATATTTAGTATCAGTTATTGCACTTGTGTTTGAAAACTCATTCAATTTTAGCTTGTAAGCACTCTAGAAAGAACAATTCTTAATGGATTTTGATAAAACTTGGCTTGAGTATTTTTTTTTACCCAAGGATGAACCTTATTGAAAATCAAATAAATCGAAATATATTTAGTGTCAGTTATTGCCCTTGTGTTTGAAAACAGGTTTAACTTTTTAATAAATACTCTAGAAGGTACAATTCATGACCAATGTTGACAAAACTCACTGAAATTGTTGGATATCGCAAGGGATGAGCCTAATTGAAAATTAAAATTATCAAAATATATCTAATATGAATTATTGCCCTTGTTCTTTTAAATGCGTTCGATTTTTGTCTCGTAAACACTCTACATGGCACAATTCTTGATGGATTTCGATGAAACTTGGTGTGAGAGTGTGTTATAACTCAAGGATGAACCCTATTGAAAAGCGAAATCGAAATTTTTTTTAGTATGAGTTACTGCCCTTGTTCTTGAAAACGCATTCAATTTTAGCTTGTAAACACTCTAACTTTGGCTTGAGTATTTGTTTTTACCCAAGGATGAACCCTATTATAAATCAAATAAATAGAAATATATTTAGTGTCAGTTATAGCCCTTGTTCTTGAAAACGCGTTCAATTTTAGCTTGTAAACACTCTAGAAAGAACAATTTTTAATGGATTTTGATGTAACTTGGCTGGAGTATTTGTTGTCTCCCAAGGATGAACTCTATTGAAAATCGAAAAATATTTAGTACAAGTTATTGCCCTTGTTTTTGAAAACGCGTTCAATTTAATTAGGAAACACTCTAGAAAGAACAATTTTGAATGGATTTTGATGAAGCTTGGCTTTAGTATTTGTTTTCTCACAAGGATAAACCCTATTGAAAATCAGATAAATCGAAAAATATTTAGTGTCAGTTATTGGGCCTGTTTCCAAAATCGCTTTCAACTTTTGGCTTGTGAACACTCTAAACATTCATTTTTGACAAAACTCGCTGAAATTGTTTAATATCAACCAAGAATGAGCCTTATTAAGAATTAAAAATATCAAAATATTATTAAGGGTGAACCCTATTGCAAATCATAAAAATACCGGAAAATATTTAATGAGTTGAGTTAGGTACATTTCTTGACAGTTTTTAATGAAACTAGAGACCCTAGAAAAAAATATATGGTGGAAGGTTGAATATTTATTCCACTTTTGTAACCTTACTGAAAAGTTTTTATTTGAAATAAATGCTGCCAGTGGGCGTATATTACCTTGCCTGGCAAGCTATCTTTGTTTTTCAACTGAAATTTATTTATATGTGGCAAAACTCATACATAAAAAACCCTCAATTGTAGATTGCTGTTGAACATGGTATACCCTTCTTAGAAACTAGTGCAAAAGCTAATATAAATGTGGAAAAAGGTTTTATGGAGTTGGCACAAGCCATATTAAATAAGGTAAGAGAATATTATAAGCATAGAAGTAAAGACTTTCCATAGATAGTTTGGAGATTAGATATCTTAAATACAGTATAAGGAATATGAAATGGTATTTATGTAACATTATATATCATTTTCAGTACATCTTAAGTGAATTTTTATAATATTATTTCAGACACCAGGAAGAGATGCAGAGCCTAAAGGAGTTGATATCCATAAACAAGAACAAGGAAGAACAAAATGTTGTTAGGAAATAAATACTTTTATATTTAGAATATTTTATAAACACTAAATTAAGACTTATTCATCTTCTTGTGTACGTATTAGTACCTGTGAAAACAGCATCATGACTTTGACACTGTTTGCTTATTCTTTGATCAACAACTGTTTCTACAATCTGCAAATTTTGTCATTTACTAAACCTACACTTTATTGTTAATCTTGGTGATTGGTCTTTATGTTTGTTTACATGTAAAACTCACTGCAATTGGTCCATATTGTTTGGAGAGCCAATCTTCAATTGGGCAAATGTATAAAGATAAAGTTAACTCGTAAGTGGGACATGGCTTATGTGTGCTTTTCATGCTTTACAACCTAGTCTTTCAATATCCTTACACTTCAGGAAATTTGAAGCTGATCATAAAGTCTAATTATGTTAGTCGGTCAAATAACATTTTTGTATTGATTTTTGTCAAGTAGAATTTCATTAGGAAGTAAAGGAAATAGTTATGACAAATACTAAGAGGCTATTACATTATAGTACAGTATTAAGTTTAATTATGTTATTTGCTAAGCATTTAGACTAGAAGAACTATAGTAATGTTGCTAAATTTTGGTAGTAAAGAACGAGTAAACTTTTTTGGTTTTCTGACAAATTATAGCAGAATTTTAACTTGATTTATTAGTCTAAAAACTTAAGTTCCCAATTATTGTCTTATAAGTCTTCTCAGGCTAATTGCCATTTTAGTATTTGAAGTTATGTATAGGTTGCAGTTTTCATAAAATATAAAAAATAACAAAAAATGAATGACTGGTTTTGTTTCCTATTGACTGCAATATTTTTTTTTCATCACAGCTTTGGCTCATTGTTTTTGGTCAGTGTGTACATAATGATATTTTTATGAAAACATTTTAGACAAGTGATTTTTCATTGCTTTTCATATTTCATTGTACACTATGATTCTTTCAATAGCTATATCTTTAATCTTTAGTTGAATGATTGGATGCATTTTGAAGGCCTTTAGTTTGGCTTTTTGTAGAAAAAAAAGATGAAATTAAGTGCTTTGTAGTTTTTAGTAAATTTTTTTTTTTTTTTAAATGCCACACATATGATAAAATTTGAGAGATGTGAGATTGAGAATTAGAAACATTGCCCTGATTCTTGATCAAGATTAAGAAGAGAAGGACATGAAACTCCATTCATATCATATTATTTCTTAATCAAGAATATTTAAGGTAAAAAAAAGTACCTGTTCTTTTTTTTAAGAAATGAATTACTTTTGGAATAGTTCTTAAGATTAAAATATATCTCCAATCAGTTCACATACTGCTAAAGACAAGGTATTGATTGAATCCAACCATTTCCCATTTGAATCATACTATTATAATAATATATTGTAGAGTTTGTTTCTTGCTTCCAGTGATTAATTGTAAAAATAACTTATATGCTTTGTACAGAACCATCTTCATAATTATTAATGTAGAAATCTTTATGTACATCTTTACCCAATATCTTTAATTGTGTTCTTTTAGTATAGGCTAGGTTAATAGATATTTGTCTGGATCTATAACTATTAACATCTATAAGACTTATGAAGCATTAAATTGGTGTCTTGGGGACATGGATTTAGCTTGCTCAATATATGAGATATTTGTATAATGATAATATCCTTATTCCAAAAACATATTGACCATTTTGTAATACTATATTGTAAAACTGTGGTATTTGGTATTATAATTGGATATAGGGTCAAACTGGGCTTTGGCATGAATGCACTGAAAAAGTATAAGTTATAGTTACAAATAAAACAAATTTATGATTAAATCTTTTGTTATATTAAATGATTTTTAAGAATTATTTATTTCAAAACAAGACAAGTGCTATAACAATTTATATTAATCATTAATTTAAATATTGCCTGGCTCAAGTTATGTTGCAATTGCAGATGCAATATCTGAGAACTGTGCTACAAATTAAAACAATATTTTTTATTACTAATTAAAATATTCCGTTCTACCTTCTAAATATCTTTTGGGTCATGGTAGTGAAATTTAGAATACTATCTTTTGTGATAAAACAATAGACTAGTGTCATGGAAAGTTACATTAATAAACGTCACTTCAAGAAGCATTTTATCTTTCCTACAAAAAGAATAATTCTTTTTTGTTCTGAAATTAAATACATTATAAACCATGCTTATTGCATATTTTGTTTCATTTTATTTTTTGCTAAAAATTTTTGTCATGAATAAGATTTCTGCTAGTTTTTGTTAAGCATTGTTGATTGTGCGGATATATTTTTTCTTGTTAAGTATCAGATATCTATTTTGAATTAGTACAGTTTTGACTTGGTATTATTCACCCTAGAATTATATTAAGGAATGAAGATTTTAAAGTAATAAGGCTTTGATTAATTACCAGTTGCCATCTTATACAATTTTTACTTTGATTAGTTGATTCTTCATTTTTTGTAGTGCTTAACAGTGTGTAAAGAAATAATTATTCTTTCAAATGTGATTGTAACATAATAATAGTCTTGAGTATGTTCAATTTGAAAAGAAAAGAATATGAGTTTGGATTGGAATTAGTCACCTGCCTTAACACAAAAATAAGTCTGAAAAACTGTCTAATTCTAATAGAAAATATTGCTGTTTCCAGAGTATGTTAATATGTATGTTTTTTTTAGGGACTTTGATTTTGAGAAGGGTGTAAATTGAGTATCATAGGCCTGAATAAGTAATAAATTGAACTTACCTTTGCTTAGTATGATATTGAAGGGGACTCAGATTGAGCAAGGCTAGTAACTGCTGGCATCTGGGAAATAATCACTAGTTTTTCTCAAAAATTTCCTCAGATGCTCATTTTCTACTTACTGGCTAAAGAAAAGCTCATATTGACTGGATCTAATGAGAAACTGTCAGGTGACCTGAGACTCCCCTGCATATGAATTCTGACATTATTTCAGAAAAATAATTCTTTGTTTGAAGCTAGGTCAATATTTGTAAATCCTCATTTTCTCTGATAATTTGATTTTTTATTAAATAGTGCTTTAGGTATATTGTATTTAACAATTATTATTATTATTATTATTATGCATAAAGAACACAATTGTACATTAAAATATTTGAAATAACAAATCAAACAGTGTTCTTATCTACACTTTGAGGACCCTCCCTTGTCTTTAACTTCATTGACTCTAGACATCGCTTTGGCCCTGATTCAAAGATAGACCATCAGTATATTGTCTTTGCAGAAACAACAAGAAACAACCAGATATAAAGATTTCAAGCAAAAGATATGTATCACATATATGCATTACCTTTTGCCAGGTATCTATATGTAAAATTCAGTACCGGTATCCTACATAAAATTGCTTATACATTTATTGTAAAATTGAATATTTTGGCAAGGACATACATTAATTATTCTGCACCTTTTGTTTATTAAAACTAAATAAAAGTGGGTAGTCTGTCAATGGACTTGAATTATTTATATCTACAATTGAAAGTGGTAAGTTAGCTGAAAGAAAAACCTTTGTGGTCCTAGTACATTTACCTCCCTTAGATAAACTATTATTAGTCCACGCCCAAATTGTGGAACGTCAAGTCTTTGATAGCTGTCATCAAAACAACTTGCACATAACACAGAGAATCTATATATGCAATACATTTAGTAAACTTTATGACCAAAAAACGGTCGTGTTATAATGTGTATGTCGTTTCTGTGGTTACGAAAAACTTTCCAATACATGACATTGCACTTTTTCTATCCAGTAATAAGGAAGTCAAATGCTGGGCTGAGTTGGATTACTAAATCTACTTCAAAATTATTAACTTTTACCCCAGTAGCATTGTTAAGTGTAAAATCCAAGCCTTTCTATCAAAATTTACCAACTATGGAGCTAAAAGGCAGGATTATAGTTTATTCTATCATGGGTTGCCCTCACTGTATGAGGGCTAAAAATTCCTTGCAAGAACATAACCTACCCTACACAGACATCAGTTTAGATCTATACCCACAATGTAGACAGGAATTTCAAGCTAAGACTGGCAAGAAAACTGTACCTCAGATATATTTTAATAATAAACATATTGGTGGAAATGATGACCTGCAAGCTGCAGTAAGTTACTAAGTATTTTTTCATTAAAAATGCTCTGACTATTCCATATAATAAAACATAAAAGTTTTTGAAAGGGATCTTTACTCAGAATATTTACCTTTTAAATTATTAGAATTACGGTATTTGAAAGGAAAAAATTGATGATAAAATGATGGGCGATCCTAGGCTATCCTCTATTAAAAATAGGCATATGGTCCTGAGTATAGTAAGCCTACCTTTATTTTATCAAATTTTAATCTATTTTTAGGACTCTGATCACAAGTCCCATGATTTACTATTAAAAGATAACAAGTGAAAATGTATACTACAGTTAAAGAGACATTGTCTTCTAATTTAGAGACTTTTGTAAGATCTTAATGTGATTTAAAAAATAAAAAATGAATTTCCTGGGACGTAAATTATTCTTGAGACCCTAAGATAATTATTTTTTGTGTTCAAGTCATCTGCTTTGTCTACAACTCAAATCGATTCTAAATTGAATTTTGTTATCCAATCAGATTAGGCTACAATATTTCTTAAAATAGGGATTTTAAGTTGTGGAGAATCAGACCTAAGGCCTCCCTTTCACTGCTTTTCATGACAGATCCATAGGTTGACTTGGATTAATTCATTTATTTTAATCATAGGTGGAACTGATGATGTTTAAATTGCAATCTAGAAAGTGAATTATGGGATTCTAGATTTTGATGAATGCATATTAAGATGACAGTATCCCTTTAAAACTTGTAATTGTTGTAGATAAAGAATAAAGAAGAATTTGAGAAACTAATAGAAGAAGTTAAGAATAATGAACCCCAATCAGATGCTCCTGTACCACCTGATCCTAGCACTGCTCAACACTCAACAGGTACATAGCCTACTATTGTTGTGAAATTTTCTTGTTACTCATTGGTAAAAATTTTGCAGTGAAGTAAGCATACTATCTTTTAACTATGCTGCAGGATGTCAAAATGATTATAAAATGTCATAACTACATATGGAAATATTAATTATAGCCTGCATTGGGATGTAGGCTAACAATAGTCCACATTTTTTCTTTGTATAAACAATATTTATTTACATACTAGGATTAAAGAATAGGCTATAGTACCCTCTCCTTTTAGTACATTATATACAAGGTGAAACAATATTATGTAAAAAACGATAAAAATGTATATATTATACTAGCCACATGCTATATATATGTACATGAGACTAAGTATTAACTAAGCTTAGAGTTAAAGAGTTGTGTACTCATGAAAATACCTGTTTGGTTTCTAAATGGTTGTCTGTGCAGACTGCAGAATATAATAACTTGTAAGTTTATCAGGTGTTTTGGAAGGAGATTTATAGAATGATTTTGGCCATCGCAATGCAATTTGCAATTAAGTAGGATATGTTGATTATCTTCAGTCAGTCCACATCTATATTCTGATTTTCGGGAATAATATTTGAACCAGGAGAAGAATTAAATCTGATTTGCTATTAAGGTAAATAATTCTTATCATCCATTTGAAGTAAATTCATTGTGATGTATAATATAATAACAAATAAAACTCTTCTACTTGTAGACCCAGGAGAGATCGTTTGTGAACCAGATGAATATGCTAAATTAGTACATGATTTAAAAGATAGTGGACTTATCAAAGACCATAGAAAAGGATTAAAAACATATAAAAACTCCTTCAGTGGTAAAGATTTTGTTGATTGGGTTGTTAAAACTAAACAATTAGGTGAGTGAATATTATTATATTTTATAATATAAGGAATTGATTTGAGTGCATCAAATTTAATTGTAATCCCAGAAAGTTATCTTCTGTAAAAATTTGAATTTAAATAATATTTGCCAGACTGTTTTTCAACATTGATTCATCTTTCATCTTGATCAAAAACCCTTGATTAATTTTTCTAATTTAGACTAGGAAAGTTTTATTGTTTGAGTTTTATAAATTGATGTAAATCAACAGTTGCAAAGATAAGATTCAATGGGCTAGTAGTACATGTAGTCAATGGGACAATAGTACATGTAGTCAATGGAACAGTAGTACATGTAGTCAATGGGACACTAGTACATGTAATTGAAACATAGTATAATTCTATATTCCAGAAAGGGAACAGGCTATTGAGATGGGACAAGCCTTGATTGATAATCATTTTGGACATAATGTGAAATCATCAGAAACATTTGAAGATAAAGATGTATATTTTAGACTTTTAGATGATAATGATGAAGATGCCTTAAATAGTGGTGGAATGTCAGATTGTAAACCTAGACCAGGTACTTCACTTGATGCTTTACTGACAAAATTAGCAGGAAACTACACACGTTATATGTTTAATGTAGTTTTAAACAGACTGATTATATCATCAAAAGTTTATACATGATGTTTTGTGTCAATGTATTAATGATTAACAATTGCTTTTGAACTTTTATAATGTTACCATAATTGTTTTTCTTCCAGCTTCTGAGCTTGGAGCTGATTTAAGGAAATTAATTCTGAGATTGTATGCAGCTTTTCTTTCACCTGATGGCAAGGTACCTTTTTAACATGATATCTCTAGCCTTTATGGATGTCATTGCAAATAAATTGATCCAAAAATAATAAAAGCATTTGCTAATCTAGAGAAATTAGAATGTTCTTATGTTTTGTACAACTATAATGACATCGATATACCCACTATGTTACAGAAGGTAGATTATAAAGGAATTGGTGGAAGTGACGAATTTAAACAGTATATCAAATTAACTAAAGAGTTACAACGTGTTGAAATAGTAGATGCTAGTAGAGAAGAAAAGCTTGCTTTCTTTATTAATGTATACAATGCTCTAGTTGTACATGCTAACGTTAGCCGTGGACCACCAGTTAATATCTGGCAGAGATATAAGGTAAGATAAAAGCATATTGTTATTAATTGTCAATTGAAAAGTCTGTCAAATTTTCATCATGATACATCTGATGGATTTCTGAAAACTACATAGATCAATCTGAATTCAAGCTTATTTAATGATTCCTGTTAAGTGATAAGAACGAATATATGTATTTAGGAATAAGTGGTCAATTTTCTATTTTACAGTTTTTTAACACAGTCAAATATATAATTGGTGGACACTCCTATTCTCTACAAGATATAGAAAATGGTGTTTTACGAGCCAACAGAAAAGGAGTTGGTGTGTATCACTTATCTTAAGTTCGAGTCTTGATTCCTTGCATGTATATTCAAAGCACTTTTTTTTTTTAGTTTCCCCCTTCTATTTTTACGTTTAAGTATTCTTCTCCCTTCTTTAAGAAGATCGGTATTGCTATTATGATGAATATGATGAAGGTTCTTTATAATTGTTAACCAACAGATTGTCTTGAGTGGAAGTCTGATCAAAAATTTATGGAATTACCTTTAATTAATGTATTGATTATAGTTTGGAGTCTGGGATATCAACAAACTATTTAGTAAGCCTTTTTTTTTGCAGGTATGTTCAGAAATCCATTTGGAAAAAATGATCCCAGATCAAAAGTAGCTCTAGAGAAACATGAACCTTTGATTCATTTTGGTTTAGTTTGTGGTGCTAAAAGTTGTCCACCTATAAAAACATACTCCCCAGATGTTAGTGCAAATATTATTTTACTCTTTATCAAAACTCTCTCAACTTGTATTTGATTTTGTTACAAAACTCAAGCAAATTAAAGAAACTTTTCTTGCTTTCCGTAACAATAGTTAAATTTTAAATGTTCACAAAGAGAGTTATCTCCTTTTAACCAAAGACCATTATGTACATGTAGGATAGTGTCAGAATCTTAAAAACCCAAACTTTCTTGGTACTAGAATGTATTTAAAGTGGATGTCTTGTTTTAGGCTGTAATTGAACAGCTAAAAGTAGCAGCTGAAGCATTTTTAGATGGTTCTGATGGCTGTGATGTAAATGTTAGTAAAAAGACTGTCTATTTGTCCTCCATATTCAAATGGTATTTTATTGACTTTGGTAAAAATAATGAGGAGGTATGTCATTCCTGTTTCTAAATATCAAAAACTGTTGTTCTGTTGACAATGAAAAGATATGTCATACGTACTTCATGTTATAAGTAAATTTAAAAGAAATTCAAGCCACATTGTAAAGGCAAATAGTCATCTATTGTCTGTGTAAGGTTTTTTGAATTTTCTCAATTATTTAAGTGAGATTTGGAATTTTAGTTATAAAAAGTACTGTTGTTTTAGAATTGCTATGCTTTTATGAAAACATAAACATGAGCACTTATTATGTCTACAAAATATATTTTACATCTCAATTTTGGTGCATTTTATGGTTGAATTTACTATAATAGATTTGTTTATTTCTATATTAACTTCTAAAATATTGTATTTTTTATCAATGCAATGAAATTTTTGGAATAACAATATCATGTTATCTTAAGAAATATAGAAAAAATTTGAAAAACATTTTGTTCTGCTCAGACAATATATGACCATTTCAGAATTAACTTGTATCAGTAATAAAGTAACAAAATAGAGGGCTCTATCAGCTGGTGAATACTATATTGATATGAATGAGTACTATACTATATTATAACATCATTTCCTCTGATGCTAGATTCATGTGATTTGGTTTTATTTGTAGCTGATACAATGGATCTATGAGTATATGGGTGAAGGAGAGAAGAAGGAAAAATTAAAAGAAGTTATGTCAGGAAAGTTTAAACTGTCATATTTATCATATGATTGGTCTGTAAACTCAAAATAAAAAATTGTAAAAATTTCATTGTAAATCATGAATAATTTCCCATCGTTAATCATTAATAATTTCCTATTGTAAATAATCATGAATACTTTCCCATTCTAAATCATGGATAAATTTCTTAATATCTTTACCTTCTGAACTGTAAGATTGATGTTTTAGTTAAAAGCATACAATAAAGAAACACAATATTTATTGATATGGATTTAAATTAATTTTGCTTACACATGTAGGTTACAACAAAAGTTCTTAATGATTATTCTTTTTGTAAACAATATTGTATTTTATTATATACAATTATATAAATGGATATTTTCTCATGATGTGGTATTTTTGTAATTCTTTTTTATAAGTTAAACTATAAATATTATCACCTAAATAAAAGGTATTGTAAAGTGTTATTCAGACTATGATATATAATGTTTTATTAATGATGCTCCACATTACCATTATTTTTTATATCATTTATTTTGTTTTTTAGAGCTTAAACTTTAAAAAAAAATATAATTCCCAAAACTAGTATAAATAATTGTATTAATAATTGGTAACAGTATTTGTAAATTTAGTTGTTATTTTTTGTTAAATTTTTTTATTGCATTGAAGAAAATATTAAGTTCATGTGTATGGTTACAAATAATAATATTTAACAATTTTAATTCTGTATTTATTATTTATTTGGTTATCAACAGTAGTGTTGGCTCATTATAGTTGGGGGGCAATTCCAAAAAACCAGACAGAAATAAAAAAAAAAATTAATTTGAATTAAAAACTAATTTTCGCCTAGGTCTGGTGCTCATAAAAGCTTATTATAGGGCAACAATCGCATTTTCATGAGTCAAATACCTCTGGAAATATTCTAAATATGTTCCAGAATTGTACATAAATAGCAAACTTCACCTTCTATTTCAGTCTTCACTATAGTTTCTTCACTCTGAAAGTGTCTTGTTGAGAAGGTCTCCAAATTGAAATATCGTGTGCCCATACTCCATACTACTAGTGCAAGTGTTTACAAATATCAGTCCAAAAATAACCCATTTTGTTCAAAACACCTAAAAAAAACAAAACAACCTAAAATATCTTTTTTCTGTGAGGAGAAAAATATGTTTTGATTTAACATCTTAGAATCTAGATAAAGATATAAACCTAAAAATAAAAACAACATTTTGAGTCAAGGCCGTGTTTCACCATTTTCGCATGTCAATCGTATCTTCATCTTGAAAAAACGAGTCCTTTAGTTAGATTTTTTAAAGGGATAATAGGCGTTAGAACGAACATAAAAATTTAAGTTCACTCAAATTTGGACAACAACAGTATATATCCATCAGTGGACTTACCTATACATCAAAATCCCTCTAAAATCCGATAAATCCCCAAAATAAAGTAGTTAATCATAAAACGCTTGAGCCATCCATCAAGCGATTTTCAAATCGTGTAAATATAAAGGGAAGTAACTCTAACATGTGGGTTTTCACGCGTCCTTGACCCCTACTGTTGAATTCCACAATGATGTTTTAGCGTTGATTTACCAGACGCTTTTATTCTCAAACTGAATGGAATCGTCGCTGGCTCACTTTTTTTTAAAATTCCGAATATATTTTTATTGTGGCTTTTTAAAATTTGGTAAAGTGTGGGATGCATACTTATTTAACTAATAGTCAATATGAAACACAAATATAAGCCGTAGGACGAGTGTATTCTAACGCCTATTATCCCTTTAAATATTACACTGTAAGTATAGGTTGACGAAACATCACGAATCCCTCTCAATAGGCCTATTTATTCTAAACAGGGAACTAAAATCTTAAAGGGGCAGTATGCAACATTTTCACTATCAAAAACATATTTACATAGGCCGACATGTAACTACTTGACCAAATTTTGTTTACGTAATCTTTTTAACTAGTCTTGGCGTTTAAAAATTAAGGGTTGGATTTAGATACATGCAGGGACACATTTCTCCAGATTTTAGTTTTCCTAAATTTGAGCAAAACAATTTTTCGACCTATAAAACTAGAACGCCCCTTCAATATCAACAGGTTGCTCTATACAGTCATTCGTATTCATTGCATTCAGCAGCTATCGTAATTGTTATCACGCGACAAAATGATATTAGCCTATCAGTGAACAACATCGTATAGGCCTACGATCTTATTACTTTCCTCAAATAGGCCTAATGGAGGACACAAACAGGTTTGTTTCAAAGACATTTCTCTTTTTTTTTTGTATGTGTTTTATATAACCTACCTGATTCGCTAATACAGTACCTGATCCTAGAAAACTAATTTCAGTTGCTTCAATACTGTGATCCTTCTTTAGCCAATCGTTAATCTTGTTAATGTATGGTGGACCATTAACAATAGGATAGGTTTATATTGTATTACATAGCCTACATGTTTTTATACGCACACACATACATGTATATTGTAGTCGTCCCTGTCTGATTTTCCGTCTGTCTGTCTGTCTGTCTGCCTGTCCAAAATTGTTGTGAACACGATAGAGACCACATTTCTTGATTGATTTTGACCAAATTTGGTGAGTGTGTTTGTTATAACCCAAGGAAGAAACCTATTGAAAATCAGACCAATCGAAAAATATTCAATGAGTTATTGCCCTTGTATTTGAAAATTTGTTGTGAACACAATTAAGAGTGTGTTTCTTGATGGATTTTGATGAAATTTGGTGTGATTGCTTGTTATTACTTAATGATGAAGCCTATTGAAAATCAGACAAATCGAAAAATAAATTTATGAGTTATTGCCCTTGTTCTTGAAAACACATTCATTTTGCGTTCAAAAATGTGTTGTGGACATGATAGAGAGATAGTTTCTGGATGGATTTTGTGTGTGTTTGTAATCATCCAAGGATGAAGCCGTCTGTCTGTCTGTCTGTCTGTCTGTCTGTCTGTCTGTCTGTCTGTCTGTCTGTCTGTCTGTCTGTCTGTATGTATGTATGTATGTCTGTTGTGAACACTATAGAGACCACATTTCTTGATGGATTTTAATGAAACTTGGAATGAGTCTTTGTAATGACCCAAGGATGAAGCCTATCGAAAATAAACAAATGAAAAATATTTACTATGAGATATTGCCCTTGTCCTAAAATTCCTTGTGAACACGATAGGGAGCCGGGTTCTTGATGGAATTTGATGAAACTTGATGTGAGTGTTTGTTATAACTCATGGATAGACCCTATTGAAAATCAGACTAATCAAAAAATATTTATTGAGTTATTGCCCTTGTTCTTTAAAACGTGTTCACTTTACCAGCCTCTGATTCTTTGTAGAAGAGATCTGGTTTCTTGATAGATTTTGACAAAGCATGATTTGAGCTTTTTGAATTACCCAAAGAAGAAACCGATTGCAAATTTAGCTTACCGAAAAATATTTACTTTGAGTTATTGACTTTGTCCAGAAATTTCTTGTGAATACGATAGGAAGTTGTGTTCTTGATATGTTTTGATGAAAGTTGGTGTATTTGTAACATCCTAAGGAGATGGATTTTTATGAAATTGATTTAGACAAAATTTCTTGAAAATAAAATAAAAAGGCTTTGAAAGAACCTTGTGCAATATGAAAATGTTACATTTAAAATATTGCATTTACTGATACCTCTTGTCCACCGCCCGAATAACTAAGGCTGCCAATGGTGGGCGTATTACGATGGACCATAGCTATTTTTATATGATTTTAGCATACAGTAAATCCTTGAGTTTAATGAGAAGTTTTCAACTCTCTCCTCTTGGCCTTTATACTGAAATGTTATTATAAGCCAAAGCTCTTTTTTGCGCTTTTCAACTACTTTCGAGATTATATGCCCATGACTCCCATGGAACGCCCGCAAGGGTCTCTCGTTTTATATAAAAGACACAAAAAGAACTGATTTTGAAATGTTGGTCGCATATCGGCGCCACCCACGTATGTCCATCTGTCAGTCCGCCGATTCTTCTACAATTGCCCATCAACACTGTAGAACAGGGTTACCATTTAATTCGTTGTGCAGGACAGAAAAGAGACTTTGGTGCGGGACACTGGTAATACTGACCTTACATTTTACTCGTTTCCTTATTCAGCTAGAGCCTACTGTTCCAAACAAATCGTGTTGTGTGTCTCTCTCAAGGAATCTGGAATAATAAAAAATCAAAACTGTTTCTGTGCCAAATGAAATCATTTCGTGGGCCAGGTCGGAGTTTGATAAGCCTGCTCTTGATGACACTATTCTTGACGGATTTTGACAATACTTTTTTTTGCATTTTTTTGTTACGCAACAGGGTGTATTCTTGTTCCGTTCCGCGAAAAACAGATATATACACCTAATCTGTGTTTTGTTGAACGGAACGGAAGAAGATCATAATCTATGTTTCTCTTTTTGTGATATTGGCTTTTTACTCGTCTTGTCACAAACTTCTGCAATTCAAATTCCCTTTTCTATCACTTGACATCAAACACTTGCATTAAACATGCTCTTTCAGACCTGGTTCCACAAAAATATTGTAATTATTATAGTAGTATAGAGTACTATCATGAACACCTCTCTGTTGCATTCAATTAGCAGTCAAGATCAACTTTTCCAAATGCAATGAAGGATAATACTCTTGTGATAGTTTCGTTAAATTTTTCGTACCCCCAAAACCTAGTAACATCTACCTATTCTTCGGGTGTTAATCTGATAAACTGCCTGTGTACAAGATTCTCTTACCCGTTCTATTTTTATACAATACATAAATTTCGATCATTATAGTTTTATTTGAAGTTATGATCCGCTCTCGTTATATAGATCTAATAGATAGATCACTTATTGTAATTTTTTTCCTTTTTAGTCGGATTTTAGTCGGATCTCGGATCACAGGGCCTCTTCACAGGAAAAGTAGAATTATGTAATTCGGAGGAAAAATCATTATGGCAAGCTAAATTTCATAAGGACTAGTTAATTCTACATGATGTATAAACATTATATTTTATAGTTAATTAATATTTAGTTTAAGTCAACTATTGTATTTATTTATATGATTTTAACAGTAATTATCATCAAGTTGCATGCCCGAAATAGTTTGAATTCAAAACTATTCTTTTTGTGTAATTTTATCTTTAACCACGCGTGGCTTCTATCCATTTGAATGGCATTTGGCTATTTGCAATAGTGGTAAATATCTCTTGCCTGTAATATTAATGCATATGCAACATTTTTTATATTAAAGGGATAATAGGCGTTAGAATACACTCTTCCTACGGCTTATATTTGTGTTTAATATTGAATATTAGTTAAATAAGTATGCATCCCACAATTTACCAAATTTTAAAAAGCCACATTAAAAATATATTCGGAATTTAAAAAAAAAAGTGAGCCAGCGACGAGTCCATTCAGTTTGAGAATAAAAGCGTCTGGTAAATCAACGCTAAAACATCATTGTGCAATTCAACAGTAGGGGTCAAGGACGCGTGAAAACCCACATGTAAGAGTTACTTCCCTTTATATTTTACAATTTGAAAATCGCTTGATGTAAGGATTAAGCGTTTTATACTTAACTACATGATTTTGTGGATTTATCCGATAATAGAGGGATTTTGATGTATTGTTATAACACCAGGTAAGTCCCCTGATGGATATATACTGTTATTGTCCAAATTTGATATATTTAAATTTTTATGTTCCTTCTAACGCCTATTATCCCTTTAAAACATTGTAAAATACGAATTGACATTTGACTTTATAGATAGGCCTAGTCCAATTTATTTGTTTTATCTATTGTATATCGGAGATTCTTTATATACATATCTTACTCAATATAGGCTACACTATTTGATGACATAGTGGACTCGACGAAAACACAAAAAGAATGAACAAGCATTTAAACAGTCTTTTTCTCCCATTCACCTTGATTACATGTTCTTGAATATTGAGTAAAATTTACGTGCATATGGAATTTGATCGAAATTTGCGATTTGGAGTATCATTTGTTTATTTTTATTTCAGAATAGTAAAGTATCCTGACTATGAAAAATATTTAAGTAAACTTGCACTAAGACGAAAAGAATCCACAACAGCTTCTGGACATAGTGGTAAGTAATAAGTATGTTCTTTCCTATTACGATACTCGAAGAACATTTAAATTTTTAATAATGGAGATGATAGTGGTTGGCAGGGGCGTAGCGTACGGAGGTGTGTGTGTGTGTGGGGGGGGGGGGGCGGGTGTCGATCGATTAAACCGAATAATTAACCTAAAAAGTCTAAACCTTGTGTTGGATATGATCGGTCGATAAAAGATGGCAAGGTGGGACCGTCGGTAAAACCAATTAACCCAAAAAAGTAAAAAACTTGTGTTGGTTATGATGTTATTAGTAAACTGTCAACATTAAAAGTATTTTTTTTACTGAAACTACCGGAATCGGTCGGTATAAGTTGGTTATGACTGGAGTTTTCGGTAAAACCGATTGGTTAACCGATACCCTTGTTATCGGTAAGCTGTTCCTTATTCGAATTAAAAATGCGGAATTGGCCGATAGAAGAAGGTCATAGATGGAGCCGTCGGTAAAACCGTTTTGTTAACGAAAACAGTGTAAACCTTGTATCTGTTAAGAAGTTATCGTAAACCGTTCGTCTACATTAAAGTGAATTTTATACGCCCACATGGAAATGTGGACGTATATTGCCGTCGCCCCTGTCCTTTTGCCTGTCGGTCCGTCGGTCCGTCCACATTTGTTGTATCCATGATAGAGGCTACGGTTTTATCCGATCTTAATGAAACTTGGTATACATGTATATATTGATGATATCTCGGTCCAGTTCGAAAATAGAAATAATCGCATGAGCGGTTTTTGAGTTATTGCCCTTGACGCGTCAAATTTTGGTTGTATCCACAATAGAGGCTACAGTTTTTATCCGATCTTAATGAAACTTGGTATACATGTATATATTGATGATATCTCGGTCAAGTTCGAAAATAGAAATAATCGCATGAGCGGTTTTTGAGTTATTGCCCTTGACTTAGTAAAAACGTGTCAAATTTGGGTTGTATCCAAAATAGAGGCTACAGTTTTTATCTGATCTTAATGAAACTTGGTATACATGTATATATTGATGATATCTCGGTCAAGTTCGAAAAAAGAAATAATCGCATGAGGGGTTTTTGAGGTATTGCCCTTGACTTAGTAAAAACATGTCAAATTCGGGTTGTATCCACAATAGAGGCTACAGTTTTTATCCGATCTTAATGAAACTTGGTATACATGTATATATTAAGGATATCTCGGTCAAGTTCGAAAATGGAAATTATCGCATGAACGGTTTTTGAGTAATTGCCCTTGACTTAGTATAAACACATCAAATTCGGGTTGTATCCACAACAGAAGCTACAGTTTTTATCCGATCTTAATGGAACTTGGTAAACATGTATATATTGATGATATCTCGGTCAAGTTCGAAAATGGAAATTATCGCATGAACAGTTTTTGAGTTATTGCCCTTGACTTGGAAAAATCTTGTCAAAATTTAGTTTTGATGCAATAAATCCTCCAATTTTCAGAGGATGTTGATGAAACTTGGTGTGAGCATTGGAATTGATTAGGCCTCAGTCAAGTTTGAATTTGACAGTTTTTCAATGAATTGTTTTAAGTTATTGCCCTTGACGTAAAATTGCGTCAAAATTCTATTATGGTTGCAATAAGAAGCTTTAATTTTCAAAGGATTTTGATGGAAATTGGTGTAAGTATCAGAATTGATAAGACATTAGTCAAGTTTGAATTTCTGACTTTTTTTAACAAATGGTTTTTGGGTTATTGCCCTTGACTTAGTAAAATTGTGTCAAAAATATTTGTGGGTGCAAAATAAGCTACAATTTTTTAATAGATTTGATGAAACTTGGTATGAGTATTGAAATAGATAAGATGGTGGTCAAGTTCTAATTTGACAATTTTCCATGAACAGTTTTTGAGTTTTTGCCTTTAACTTCAATATTAATTCAGTGATTTTTTTTTTAGTTATTGCTCTATTTATTTTTCAAATTCAATGCTGCCAGTGGGCGTATGTTACCTTGCCTGGCAAGCTATCTTTTCTAAACTTGTCGGTAAAACGCGGAATCGGTCGATAATAGACAGTCATGGATGGGTAATGGAGCTTTCGGTAAAACCAATTGGCTGTCCGAAACCTTGTGTCAGTTATGATTTTATCAGAAAACTGTTAGTCTACATAAAAAGTGATTTTTACTGAACTTGTCGGTAAAACGCAGAATAGGTCGAAAAAGGCTATATAAAACATATGGTTTTCCGATGAACATTGATAATTTTGACCGGTGGAAACGACTTCCAAAATCGCGTCAGGTGTATTGTTCAGGTTTCCTAGTTTGTAAAATTTTCCGGGGGAGAACACCCGAAACCCCCCGCCATTTCGGTAAAACGCAGAATAGGTCGAAAAAGGACATAGAAAACATATGGTTTTCCGATGAAAATTGATAATTCGGACCAGTGGAAGAGACTTCCAAAATCACGTCTGATGTATTCTCTGGCTTTCCTAGTTTGTAAAATTTTCCGGGGAAGGACCCCCGAACCCCCCGCAACTGCAAGGGCCAAATACAAAGGCCTTTGGCCTGCAGGACTTGCCTTGGAAAAATAACCTTTCAGTCCCCCCTCTCAGGCATATTCTAAATACACCCCTGATTGATATGGTTTTCAAATGTTTAGGATTTGCTATAACGATGGATTTCCGTCGTGTATAATGTATATACTTAATAGTGCGAGTAAGTTATTTTTGCCCCCGGAAGAACACGTGTTCGCCGGTAAAACTTTTTTTTTTTTTTTTTTTTTTTTTTAAATATTTTATTAACATCGATATAATTTTACATCAATACAATTTTACATCAATACAATTATGCACCAATACAGATTTGCCATTATATCGATACAATAGTACAGACAAAAAAAAACATTTATTTTCATTTTTTAATCTAAGAAACATTCACACACACATACGTACCTCAGGTTATCTTTTGTAGATCATTTCGACCATCTCAACCAAGTTCTGCTATATGAATATTGTATATATTGAACCAAAGGGTTTGTTGTAAAGAAGTTAATTTGAGAGACAGAGGTGGAAATTCTTCCAACGAGTAGCGAAATCTTCTATTCTTTCATTTTTATAGAATATATATTTCTCAATGTGGTAATAGTTTTTGATTTCGGCAGTCAGGGATTTGAGATATGGTTCAGAGTTCATTTTGTACTGTTTATAGATATACCATTTTGTGATCATATATATCATATTTATGGCCTGATTGTCATTACCTTTAATGCCAAAGAGAATATCTATTATACGAATATTGAGACAGACACTGGTTTCTTTCCAAATCCAGTCTTTTAGGTCAGTCCAAAGGTTGTTAATCACATAGCACTCATAGAATAGATGGGAGATTGTTTGAGTTTGTTGTTTTGATGGGCACATATTACATAGGCCGTTATCTCTAATTTTCATTTTGAACAGCAAATCATTAGTTGCTAGAATTCTATGTTGAATTCGGCACTGTAGCCATTTGAGTTTTGTATCTTGTGTAATTGTGTGATAAAGGCCAAGCATAAAAGTTAAATCATCACTTTGTATATCTAGCTCGACTGACCATTTGCATAGGGCCTTAATAGGTTTTTTCATAGAACTGATAAACTCCTGATATGATTTTCTGTCCCCCTTTTTATCGTTTAGTACTATCTGAATAAAGAGAGGAATAGCTGGTTGTATGGGTATATTTAGAGTTATTTCCCCTTCTAGCAATTTCAAAATGGAATTTCTGATCCCGAAGAATTGTGTGATAAAAGGTGTAAAGTGGAATTTTTTACAGAAATCTTCATAATTAAGTATTTTACCTTCTGAATCGAACAGGTTATATACATATCTTATGCCTGTCTTTTCCCATGTCGGCCAAAAAAAGTGGGTATTGTCTATGGTAAGCCTAGGATTATACCATAATGGCTGGGTCATTTTATCTACTTGGTTATTGACTATTGTCAACAGATCATAAAGAATGTTCACTACATCTATCCAAAAATTATTTTTGATCAATTTTAAAATTTCAGCTCTGTAGCCAGAACCATATTTAAAAATATTTGCTAACGTTTGGTTTGTCATTTTGTACGCAAATTCGCCCCAAGTAGTCTTTGATATTAGCATCCTTTTAATCCAAGACAATTTTAATGTTTTAAGGAATGAATCCGTATGAATCATTTTGCATCCTCCTGAAGCATAATCCTGTATTAACGTTTGTCTTGATATTCTATCTTTCTTTCCCCAAATGAATTCATAAAATTTTCTTTCAAGAGTTTCAACAAATGTTTTTGGTGGATTAGGAAGGGAACTGAACAAATGAGTTAGTTTAGGAATAAATAGGGATTTTATAAGACATATTTTACCAAGAACAGTCAATTTTCTTTTCTTATATATATCAATAAGGTTTTGTATTTCGTTTAATTTAGGGTCAAAATTCTTAGTTATCATGTCATCTAGTCTTGTAGAGAATATTATGCCAAGGATAGTAAATGGTTCGGCGTGCGAGACCCAAGTGAGACCTATTTCCCTACATATTTCAGCTTTACATACAGATGATCCAATCCAAACAGCGCATGTTTTTGTTTGGTTTTAGGCCTGAGAATTTTGCAAATTGATCTAGAAGACTTAATGAGGTCCTAAGTGAGCGTTCTGATCCATCCAATATAATTGAGGTATCGTCTGCATATTGCAGTATTCTAATTTCAATGTTTTTTGAAAGATTTATCCCTTTGAGATTTTTAGACTGCCTAAACATTATTCCTAAGATTTCGACACACAGAATAAAGAGGTAGGGGCTTAGAGGGTCGCCTTGTCTGCAGCCTCTACTAATATTAAAAAATTCTGAGAAAATGCCACACTGAATTACACATAGTTTTGAATCATGTAACAGAATTTGTATCCATTTTTGAAAGTTATTTGGAAAATTGAAGAAATTTAATACTTTAAAAAGAAAGTTCCATGATAAGCTATCAAAGGCTTTTTCAAAATCAACAATGAGCAGGCACCCAGGTAGTTGTTCCTCTGCCAAGTATTTCATAGTGTCATATAGTAGCCTAGTATTCTCACCAATGTATCTACCCTTCAGGAAGCCATTTTGATTTTCATGTATTAGCTTTCGTAATAAAGGTTTCATTCGGTTAGCTAGACAGCCAGACAATAGTTTATATGATACGTTCAAAAGAGAGATTGGTCGCCAATTTTTTAAATATTCTCGTGGTTTATTACCTTTGGGGATAATTGAAATTATACCCTGTTTTTGGGTCAATGAAAGCTCTCCACTTTTATAAGAATTATTGTATGCCCCAATGAGGATACCCTTTAGATCTTTCCAAAAGAATTTGAAAAACTCAGCAGTGAAACCATCGGTTCCAGGGGAGCGGTCACATTTTATATTTTTCAAAACTGTAAGTAGCTCGGTTTCGTTTATATCCCCATCTAGAATATTCCAATCATTTGTATCTAGTTTTGGTACTTTTTCTCCATTCACTATTTTGTTTATATTGCAGTCTACCATATCTTGATTCCTATTTGAATAGAGGTTTTTATAGAAAGATTCTATCTCAGCCAAAATTTGTTTTTGCTCATAAATGGTTTCATCATCGTTAGTAACTAGTTTAGTAACAGTTTTATTAATAAAATTTTTTTTTTCTAGATTAAAGAAATATTTTGTAGTTTTCTCCCCTTCTTCCACCCATTTTGCTTTGCTTCTTAGAGCTATCCCCCTCATCTTGTCCTTTCTTAAGTTTTCTAGATCTAGTTTGTACTCTTTCAATATATCACTTATAGTATTATTAGGATTTGACATGTCTAATTCCTCAAGAATATTAATTTTATTAGTTAATTTTCTTTCGCAATCTTGTTTTTGCTTACATTTTTTAATAGAATAAGGTATGGTCATTCCTCTTATTTCAAGCAATATCATCTCTAAAAGTTGTGTGTCATCAATTGTCATTTGTTTCGTTTCAGAGCTTGGGCTTTTGTATTTTAACTGTGTTGCTATTATTGACTTTTTTACTTCCTTAACATAACAAGGATCAGTTAATAAGGCACTATTGAATTTCCAGAAACCCCTGCCTGTTAAAAAATCATTTAGTTTCAGAGTTAGTCCAATACAAGAATGATCTGTTCTATATCCTGAGGTTATATCTATTTTATCTATAAGGCTTAATAATTCAGCAGAAACAAGAAAGAAATCTAATCTCGCTTTTTTGACTGGATTTTGCCTTGACCATGTATATCTGCGATTAGTCGGAAAATAAGATCTGAAGGGATCAATTAAATTATTCGATTGCTTTAAGTCTAGGACAGTTTTTCTCGATTTTGGATTATTAGTGTGTTTATAGTTACAAGAGTCTAGTTCAGAGTCCTGGATTAAATTCCAATCGCCACATATTATAACAAAGTCATCTTCGGAACTTGCAATAATGTCACTTATATCAGAGAAGAAATCAGGTTCATCCTGATTTGGACCATATATATTGATAAGCAAGAAAGTATATTTTTTGGCTATTTGAAGATTAAGGGCTATCATGTTTCCATTAAAATCTGTTTTTTCATTTAAAACTTCAAATTCGAAATTGTTCTTCATTAAAATTGACACTCCTCTGGAGTTATTTTTACCAAAACTTGAGTATATCTCAAATCCCCATTCTGATCTCACAATGTTATGGATTTCGTTTGTGAAATGTGTGTCTTGAATACAACAAATATCTACCTCCTTGTTTTGCAACATATTGAAAACATCCTTTCTTTTACTACTGTCTCTAAGGCCTCTGCAATTAACAGATGTAATTCTTAGCTTATTCATCGTTTACGCTTCCTGCAGATTTATTGGCTCTGTTTTAAGTAGCCTTTAAGAAACTTATCTAGGATAGCATTACTTGGTTGAAGATGGACTAAAAGACCTGAAATGATATATTCATTCACACACTCACACATACTGAAAAAAGAAAATAAAAAAATTAATAAAATTAATATCGGAGACATTTACAAAATTGACCCAGTGTTTCACATCTTAAATTATTAGTGGGTTAGAGCATAGTTTCAGAGTTGGATTTTTGGACTCCAAATCTAAGTCATGACTTCTGTATGCAATTTGTTACATTTGTGTCAGTAGCATAAGTCCCATATTTGACGAAATTGCTTATATTGAGCTCAAAAAGGCTTTTTCAATTGGACATTGAGTTTACATATTAACATACATATTTAGACTAGGTGCATGTATAAGAACTCTCATCTTGGAGTGTTTTTGTATTTTCTCTGGACAGTGGCCTGGTAGTCGAAAACTCATGCCAAGGTTTTTCTAATCTAAAGGTTAAAAAAAAACTTCTTACTTACAAAATTAGTGTATGAACTCACTAGTTAGCAATGCTAACATTGCAGAGAATAAGTCATACAACTCATGTAGTAGCTGTCTATTAAAAAACTAGCCGGTAAAACTTAGACGTTACACGTGTTCGTCGGTAAAACTTTTATGTTATATCCCCTCAGTCAAAATAGTCACACTACGCCACTGGTAGTTGGGTATCGTTATTCATTCGTTATGCATGCGTTATTCAAGGCATTCAGCTCAGTACACTATTAGTTAGGTAAGTTATGAATTTCAATGAACATAGTAAATATATTGGATCGTAATCTCCAGGCGATTTAAATGATGAATTGTGAAATTGTTAAGATAGGTTGATAACTGCTTCTGTGTTTTAGGCCGAAAGCCAGTTCCCGGTCATGATGTGCCTCTATCAGCTGGTCACCCGCATACAGATATTTTTCCTATCATTGGAACAGAATTAACTCTCAAGTAAGATACCCCTCTTTAGTTTGGTATTTGCTTCTTCCCTAGATAACTACTAATATTTCTGTGTTTTTAGTGTTGACGAACATTCATCCAGCTTGGTGAATGGGGATATATTATATGATATAATATGCATGATATTACAGAGATGGAACAAAGCTGAATATTGATGAAGATCAGATGAAAGTGGCGTTACAGTATGGAAGTCTTAAAGGGTATGTATTGGATCATTGAAACCAATTGAATTAGCAATGGAAATACAGAAATATATTTATTTGCACTTAAATTATCAGAGTTTGTTCTAATATATTTCTCTGTGATTTTTTCTGATAAGTGAACAATATGGTCTAATGGCATTCCTTCGGTGATTAGTTAGGGATCAGGTGGATCAAATTTGCTTAATTTTCGTAATTTAAAGTCTTCCAGAATTGAAAGAATGGTTGATCGAGCTAATAAAAAGATTACACGATCCTCCAGCCTGGAAGATTACCAATCATCCTTGTAAATTAGATGTATTAGTAACAGCCGGTAGTTTAGCAGCCATAGCAACAGTTGGTATTTCAATTCAATCTTCTCAATTATCCAACGATATCAGCTTTGAATCAGTTTGATTAATAAATATGATAATATTGGCTCTCTTTGATAACCTCCACCTAAGATTCTATTTCTCTCATCTATAGATATTGAAATGTTTACCGAAAAAGATTTTGATAAATATTGACATCATGACTCATATTGTTGTAGTTCTCTAAACTTCTGCTCGATTGCTGCCAAAATGTAAATACGAGGGTTGGCTGAAATCTGAACTCTTTTCGAGAAAATATAGTCTGCACCCAGCTCTAAAAAGTCAATACGGAAAAAATTACGCCATCAGTACTCGAAAATGTCATAATTTTCATTATCCAGGGACGCCAGTAAACTGACATGTTTCTGGCCTTTGTCAAGAGCTTTGGCACATATCATGATAACAATAATATACAATATTGTAATTCTTATGTCTTATTCTAAGTGTACGTTTTGGTAGTAAAAGATTGTGCCAATCCGATAGAGATTTCCCACTTAAAGGCTTAAAAATTTAAAGCAAGCCTTCCTGGGGTTGTATGACACTTTTTATACGCCCACATAATGTTCGAGATTGACGATTTTCGATGAACTAGTTTTGAGTTCTTGCACTTGACTTAGTCAAAACTCGGCGAAATTGGCAATCATAATTCATTTCGACAAAGAAAGCTGGGTTCTCAAAAGTATTAACTATGAACTATTTAAAGACCTTTCTTACATTTTTTCATACTTTTACTTTGTACACAAGTTTTTATTTTTTACATACAACACTAAAATGTATTCACCTAATGATGAACCCTATTGAAAAATATTAAGTATTAGTTAGTGCCCTTTTTTTGGAAAACGCGTTCAATTTGTGGCTTGTAGTAAACACTCTACAAAGCACAATTATTGACCGATTTTGACAAAACTTGCTGACATTGCATAAAAGCACAAAAGAATGAACCCTATTGAAAATCAAATATATCAATGTATATTATTTGATACGAATTATTGCCCTTGCTTTATAAAATGTGTTCGATTTTTTCCGTGTAAACACTCTACAAGTCACAATTCTTGAGCGATTTTGACGTAACTTGGCATGAGTATTAGTATTCACATAATGATGAACCCTATTGAAAAATATTTAGTATTAGTTATTGCCCTTTTTTTGGAAAACACGTCAAAATTTTTAGCTTGTAAAACCTCTAGAAGGCACAATGATTTACAAATTTTGACAAAATTTGCTGAAATTGTTAATTATCACTCAAGGATGAACCCTATTGAAAACAAGAAATATCACATAATATTTGATTGCCCTTGTTCTTTCGAATGATTTCGATTTTTTGGCTCATAAACACTCTGCGGGTCACATTTCTTGACTGATTTAAACGGAACTTGGCATGAGTATGTGTAATCACCTAAGGATGAAACCTATTGAAAATAAAAATATTTAATATCAATTATTGCTCTGTTTTTGAAAAGAAGTATATGTATATTTTATTTTTTATTCAAAATCAATGATGCCAGTGGGCATATATTTCCTTGCCTAGCAAGCTTTCTTTATTAATGAGATCTTGACCAATTTCAATATTGACGATTTTTCGATGAACTATATTTGAGTTATTGCCCTTGACTTAGCCCAAACATATAAAAATTAGCTAGTAAATACAATAGAGACTAGGTTTCATCTGTTTTGAATCAAATTTGATGTGAAAATTTATATTGATGAGAACTTTTATTAGACCTAAATAATGTTAGAGTTTCTGCCTGTGTTGAAACAGAAAATTTGTTTTAAAGTGGGCACATCTTGCTAGCAACTGCTTGTTAGTATATTTAACTGTCTGATTTAATCTGTGTAATACCTGACATCTCTTTCAGACATTTGAACTGATCCTCGATGAAGGTGATACTCTTTTAACACAAAATCCAACATATCAAACCATGCTTTGTGTTGTAGGTATCATTTTTCATTATTCTGTTTTACTTGTCGCATTATATCCGACCATATTTTTGTTTTATTATACCTTTTTATACGCCCACATGAAATGGAGGGCGTATGTTGTCGTCACCCACATCCGTCCGTCCGTCCGTCGGTCCGTCCGTCCGTCCACAATTGCTCGTAAACACTCGGTGTAATTCTTGACGGATTTAGATGGAACTTAATATGAGTGTTTATGATCACGCAAGGATGAACCCTATTGAAAATCAGCGAAATCGGAAAAAAATTTGTATGAGTTCGTGCCCTTGTTCTTGAATGGCTCGTAAACACTCTACAATGGTAATTCTTTACCGATTTTGATGAAACTTGGTGTGAGAGTATGTTATAACTCAAAGATAAACCCTATCGAAAATCAGCGAAGTCGAAAAACATTTAGTATGAGTTATTGCCCTTGTTCTTGAAAACGCGTTCAATTTTTGCTTGTAAACACTCTTGAGAGAACAATTTTTAATGGATTTTAATGAAACTTGGCTTGAGTATTTGTTATCACCCAAGGATGAAGTCTATTGAAAACCAGTCCAATCGAAAAAAAATTAATATCAGTTATTGCCCTTGTTTTTGAAAACGCGTTCAATTTTTAGCTTGTAAACACTCTACAAAGCACAGTTATTGACCGATTTTGACGAAACTTGCTGAAATTGTTTAATATCACCCAAGAATGAACCCTTTTGAAAATAGCACATATCAAAATATATTTAATAGGAATTATTGCCCTTGTTCTATAAAATGTGTTGGATTTTTGCCTTGTAAACACTCTACATGTCACAATTCTTGAGCGATAATGGCATGAGTATTTGTAATCACCTAAGGATGAACCCTATTGAAATTCAGTTAAATCGAAAAATATTTAGTATCAGTTATTGCCCTTGTGTTTGAAAACGCGTTCAATTTTAGCTTGTAAGCACTCTAGAAAGAACAGTTCTTAATGGATTTTGATAAAACTTGGCTTGAGTATTTGTTTTTACCCAAGGATGAAACTTATTGAAAATCAAATAAATCGAAATATACTTAGAGTCAGTTATTGCCCTTGTGTTTGAAAACGGGTTAACTTTTTGGCTAATAAACACTCTAGAAGGTACAATTCATGACCAATGTTGACAAAACTCACTGTAATTGTTGGATATCGCAAGGGATGAGCCTAATTGAAAATTGAAAATATCAAAATATATCTTATATGAATTATTGCCCTTGTTCCTTTAAACGCGTTCGATTTTTGTCTCGTAAACACTCCACATGGCACAATTCTTGATGGATTTCGATGAAACTTGGTGTGAGAATGTGTTATAACTCAAGGATGAACCCTATTGAAATCAGCGAAATCGAAAAACTTTTAAGTATGAGTTACTGCCCTTGTTCTTCAAAATGCATTCCATTTTAGCTTGTAAACACTCTAGAAAGAACTATTCTTAATGGATTTTGATTAACTTTGGCTTGAGTATTTGTTTTTACCCAAGGATGAACCCTATTATAAATCAAATAAATAGAAATATATTTAGTGTCAGTTATAGCCCTTGTTCTTGAAAACGCGTTCAATTTTAGCTTGTAAACACTCTAGAAAGAACAATTTTTAATGGATTTTGATGTAACTTGGCTGGAGTATTTGTTGTCTCCCAAGGATGAACCCTATTGAAAATCGAAAAATATTTAGTACAAGTTATTGACCTTGTTTTTGAAAACGCGTTCAATTTAACTCGTAAACACTCTAGAAAGAACAATTTTGAATGGATTTTGATGAAACTTGGCTTTAGTATGTGTTTTCTCACAAGGATAAACCCTATTGAAAATCAGATAAATCGAAAAATATTTAGTGTCCGTTATTGCGCCTGTTTTCAAAAACGCTTTCAACTTTTGGCTTGTGAACACTCTAAACATTCCTTTTTGACAAAACTCGCTGAAATTGTTTAATATCAACCAAGGATGAGCCTTATGAAGAATTAAAAATATCAAAATATTATTAAGGGTGAACCCTATTGCAAATCATAAAAATACCGAAAAATATTTAATGAGTTGTTATTAGGTACAATTCTTGACAGTTTTTAATGAAACTAGAGACCCTAGAAAAAAATAGGTTGGAAGGTTGAATATTTCATTCCACTTATTGTAACCTTACTGAAAAGTTTTTATTTGAAATAAATGCTGCCAGTGGGCGTATATTACCTTGCCTGGCAAGCTATCTTATTTAAATTTAGTGTATATACATGTAATATGAAGTACCTAAATTAAAAATAACGGAACGAAAGTTTGGTCAGATTTATTTAGACTGACAGCCTCACATTTTACACTACTTACATGAAATTAATACAGCCATTTTCTTTTTTAATGTCAAATCCGCATAGCCGGCTGTTTCTAGGCTTTTCAAACCGTATATGTAAATTGAACGGTATTTTTTTTCAATTTCACAATACGACTTTTCAACTTCTTTTGTGATATCGATTTAGGGTGAACCACTTGGTATTAATATAGTGGGTTTGCCAGAGGTAGATGCACATGGACCAGTGCCGAGTGCTTTAAGAGATCTTTTGCAAAATTGGGAATCCAAGAAACCAAGCATTCCAAGGCCCAAAGCGTTTTACTTTGTTCCAACTGGAGACAACCCAAGAGGTATTACCTGGTCAGAAGATCGCCGAAGAGAAATATATCAAATCTGTCACGATTTTGATTTGTTGATTCTTGAAGACGATGCTTATTACTTGACCCATTTTAAAAGGGTAAGAGTAATAAATTTATTTGTACAAGACTGCAAAGAATAAATACATCTTAAATCGTATCACCATGTATTTACATTTGAAAATTACATTTACATTACAATATTATAAATTTAATAATCTTTTATGAACTTCAGATTCTATTCATATATCAATATTAATCTATAGATTATCACAAATTTAAAACGACTCAGGGTAAAACAATCAATTTTAAGGCATTGCATTCTTATTCATCATAATCAGGTTTGGTTTAAAATTACAAAATCATATTCAAAACTGTTTCCATAAATATTCACAAACGTCATGTATCAAATAATGTTTCTGATACTAGTAGTTGTTATTATTTTTACAGCCTTTACCCAAGACGTTATTATCTATAGATGTAGATGGACGAGTCATAAGATTTGATTCTTTCTCCAAAGTTTTAGCTCCTGGGTGAGGTATATTACCATTTTAAGAGTAATGCCCACAAGTTGTGGTATCGACGACGTGTCCAAGACTGTAGTCATTGCCGCCTTAATAACAGTTTGATAGTGACCTATCATATCGTGTCGAACTAGGTAGCAGCTTCATATATGATGGAATGCATAACCAATTTTCTCAAATAAAGGAAAATGACACTGTACGAAGTTTAAAAGTACCAACAGGATAAGGAAATCTTTACAAAGACATTGTTTCCTCTCTAAATTCATCCAGGAAATGTTATAAAAACATTGATTCCACTCTTTATTCACCAAGGAAATGTTATAAAATCATTTTTTCCACTCGGAACAAGTCAAGGAGATGTTATAAAAACATTGTTTCCATCTTGAATTCACCAAAGAAATGTTATAAAATCATTCTTTCAACTCTGAATACTCAAAGAGATGTTATAAAAACATTGTTTCCACTCTGAATAATTCAAAGAAATGCCGAAAAATCATTCATAGATTCTCACAGGTACAGGAAATGTTTTGGGCCTTTTGAATATGAATTTCCACCTTCTGGTAAACATCCACTCAGTTATTTTGATAATTTTTTCTAATTTCAGTTTCAGATTGGGTTTTATAACGGCACCCGCCTGCTATACCAGTAAATTGACATTATTTTACCAGACATCCCGCGCTATTTCCCCCTTTAATCAGGTAAAACATATAACCAGTGAAAAGAAATAATATTTCCTGTCTCATCATTTGCTCTGCAGGATTGATGACATGCAGATGCAAATGTTACGAAACGGAATTTGTGACTTCAATGGATGATCATAGACTAAAAATCACCAGACAGGCCTAATGTTGGCGTTCCAAGAATTAATGGCTTGAATTGTTTTAGTACAGATGCCTTTCTTTTCATTTATTAATATATATATATAATTTTGTGAGTGAGTAAATAAGGAATTTATTTTAAGCTTGCGACTCAAGGGGTAGTATAGGATATTATTCATTAGACCATCAATATATTATTAAAATAAACATGATTTGACCAATCACACGTATAGAACCTACTAAAAAAATCTTTCCTTGAAGGACTAAATTAACTTCCTAAATTATCAAAGTTCTGAGATAATTAAAAAGTAATTATGCTTTATTCAATGTTCACAATCACTTATTCTAGAATATATTCTCTAATAGATTCACAATACAGAGTTGATCGGCAAATTCTAAATTAATACACTATTATCTTTCAATAGCCTTTGATTTTGATTTTTAAACTGAAACTTTTTGTACAATTAGGATGTTAGAATATTCATGCAATATATTACCTCATCAAAAGACATTATACACGTTTACGAACTTATAGTGAAAATGTTTTTTTAATTGCTAATTACATTTGCTTTAATAGTCAATTTTCAATGGATTTTGATGAAACTAGTGTATTGGAATAGATAAGACGGCGATCAAGTTCGAATTTGACGATTATTCAATAAACAGACTTTGAGTTATTGCCCTTGACTTAGTAAAATCGCTTCAAAATTATATTATGGGTGCAATAGAAGCTTTAACTTTCAATGGATTTTGATGAAACTTGGTTTGAGCGTTTGAATTCATAAGGCGGCAGTCAAGATCGAAATTGAATAATTTAGATGCACAGTTTTTGAGTTATTGCCCTTGACTTGGTAAAATCCCGTCTAAATTTTATTGTTGGTGCATTAGAAGTTAGATAATTTAAAAAAAACTTGGTGACAAGACGGCCGCCAAGTTCGAATTTGATGATTTAGGTGAAGGGTTTGTTTGTATATTTGAATGCTATAAATCAAAGGCAAACTGATTTAAGAATGCTGATATGTGGGCGTATGTTACCTTGCCTGGCAAGCTATCTTTGTTTTTAAGGTGATAATTATGTCTCTTCTTCGTCATTGGGGCCATGATGGATTTTTAACGCAATGTGTCGAAGTAACTCAAACCTACAAACAAAAGGCTGAATCTTTAATATCTCGCCTGCAGAAATATATGTCAGGTTTGTAAAAAAGAATCTGTTCTTAAATTTTCAAGGAAAATATTTAAATTGTACGAATTCCCAGTCACTACGGTCGAAATGGGCCCATATGAAGATTTTCTAACTGGTCGAATGCTGAGTAATGATGATCAACAATGTAGACGATTTTGCTTTTCAGCTTTAATAACGTCGGAAGTTACTATACTCCATAAATAAAACGCCTTCCCGTCCATGTATTAAAAATTCTATAATATTAGCAATATTTACTTTTCTGGCATTGTTAACTTTCGATTGAAATGTTTGAGATATGTTATGTCGAGACGCATGACGTTAAAACATTAACCTAAACATTTTAAAGGATTTTAAGTACCCGATGTTCCCTGTTCCTAAAACAACCTTTGGATATATGAACCAACCGTTGCTTTCACAATCTCAGATTCTTGTCATCTTTTCAAATGGCGGCTTCCGTTGAATCATTGGTTTCATTAATCAAAACAAGTTTTCTATAAAAGAAAACTGCGAAAAGCAGAAAAAGCGACGCAGGCACTTTTAGACATTTTTATTTGTACCAAAACTTGAAGCGGTAAATCACTTTCTTACGAATTTGTTCCGGTTGTATTGTCAGACCCAGTTTGTGTGCTCGTAATCGCTCCTCGGCAAAAACTAATACAGTCAGGCCTCGAGACCTTGACTCGATTATCCCAGCATAAAACTGTAAAGAACTTACGTATGGTCAATCAGACGTTTTCTCGCAATAGTTTCTTACAAGGAATCTAATTGGTAGAAGAGTAAACTCTCGACCAATCAAAATTAATGATGAAAATCTGGGATTGTGAAAGCAACGATTGGTTCATGTATATATCCAAACGTTGCTTTAGGAACATACTGATGTTCTTACTTCATAACGTTCCAGATGTTGCAGAATGGAACGAACCCGAAGCAGGGATGTTTTTATGGGTGAAGTTAAAATATCTTGCTGATTCCCTACCTGTGGTAACTAAATGTCTAGAGAAAGGTGTATTGCTGGTACATGGAGCATCAAATATACCACACGGTGATAGTCTTATTTCCCCGTTTATCAGAATGGCATATTCCAAGGCTACGGAAGAACAAATGGATAGGGTAAGGAATGAATTTGATGCTAAAATCCCTGTATGTGTAAATTAAAACCCGAATAATCATCACTCATAATTCCAGTCCAACCAGCTGTAAATGGGTACGGATAATCCGGGAAAGATCAATGTCAAGAGGTTTGGCCAAGGACCACCTGATTGAAAGGACCCCTGTCACGGCGGACTGCGAACTTAAGTTGTTATCCTTGTTAAATATAGTTGTATCCCCCAATTTTACCTCTTTCTAAAAACATAATATGGATCGTCTTATCTTTAGTTTAAAAAGGGATTCTTTGTACAATCGGAAATCTCCATTGCTTGTTTGTTTATATGTTATAATATGATAATAACATCGATTCAATGAAACCGAATAGGAAAGGCCAGCTCACCTTTATCCTTTATTTTATCTTGTACATGATATAATGTTTTGAATTGTGTTTCAGGGTTGTAAGATTATTGCAGACGTAATAAAAAACGAAATGCAAGAAAAGAGTGATATAACCACTTGATAAATTACAACATCAATTTTAATCTTAACGGTTTTGGTTGTGAATATTCCAGCCTAATACTCTTTGCCAAAATTCTACATAGTTATAATCATTTAAACGTGGATGCATTACGTATATTATTGTTGGTGTTGAAATTGTGAAATTTTTTCGTGAAGACATTTTGATCAATAAGACTTTTGAGGCAAAACTTTTCCTTGGTCTTAATGTATCCATATATTTCGATTTATAGTTTGACTTTCTGACCAAGAAAATGTGTCCAGTGCACCCAACATTAAATGAAAATGTAAAAGTTTCCACGCTGAAATATTCAGAAATAATCCGCTTTGTTTATACTTTTTTGTTTCCAGAAGGGTTCCCTTATTTTCATATATATACATATATATACCATAATTGGGCCAGTAATACTTATATCAAAAGAAAGGAGAGGTGTTCTAATGATTAGGAAAAATACCAGATGGTCCCACAAGTCCTTAATTTACTCGTAATTGGGCTAATTATGACGGGATTTCCCTCGGTAGGGTATGTACGTCAAGTCTCAAATGTCGTTGATCTTTTTTTTGATCATCCAATCTGTTAATTCGGTACATAACCGGACGCTGTGGTTGTTTAGTATGCACGCATGCATATCTGCCCACATTCCTTAATATTTTCCACAAAAACAATGGCATTTTGGTATTCAACTCATTATCTCTAGCAAAAGGCAATAAAACGTTTAATTATCACTATGCAAAAAACATTATGAATTGATTTGGACGATTTTTCGATAAACGGTTTTTATACGCCTACATGAAATGGGGGGCGTATATTGTCGTCACCCACATACGTCCGTCCGTCCGTCCACAATTGCTCGTAAACACTCTACAAGGTGTAATTCTTGACGGATTTAGATGAAACTTAATATGAGTGTGTATGATCACGCAAGGATGAACCCTATTGAAAATCAGCGAAATCGGAAAAAATTTAGTATGAGTTTGTGCCCTTGTATTTGAATGGTTCGTAAACACTCTACAATGTGCAATTCTTGACCGATTTTGAGAGAGTATGTTATAACCCAAGGATAAACCCTATCGAAAATCAGCAAAATCGAAAAACATTTAGTATGAGTTATTGCCCTTGTTCTTGAAAACGCGTTCAATTTTAGCTTGTAAACACTCTTGAGAGAACAATTTTTAATGGATTTTAATGAAACTTGGCCTGAGTATTTGTTATCACCTAAGGATGAAGCCTATTGAAAACCAGTCAAATCGAAAAAAAATTTATATCAGTTATTGCCCTTGTTTTTGAAAACGCGTTCTATTTTTAGCTTGTAAGCACTCTAGAAAGAACATTCTTAATGGATTTTGATAAAACTTGGCTTGAGTATTTGTTTTTACCCAAGGATGAACCCTTTTGAAAATCAAATAAATCGAAATATATTTAGTGTCAGTTATTGCCCTTGTGTTTGAAAACCGATTAACTATTTGGCTTATAAACACTATAGAAGGCACAATGTTGAAGAAACTCACTAAAATTGTTTGATATCACCCAGGGATGAGGCCTATTGAAAATTAAAAATATCAAAATATATCTAATATGAATTTTTGCCCTTGTTCTTTAAAACGTGTTTGATTTTTGTCTCTTAAACACTCTACATGGCACAATTCTTGACCGATTTTGATAAAACTTGGTGTGAGATTGTGTTTTAACTCAAGGATGAATCCTATTGAAAATCAGCAAAATTGAAAAATATTTAGTATGAGTTATTGCCCTTGTTCTTGAAAACGCGTTCAATTTTAGCTTGTAAACACTCTAGAAAAAACAATTCTTAATGGATTTTGATGAAACTTAGTTTGATTATTTGTTTTCACCCAAGGATGAACCCTATTGAAAATCAGATAAATCAAAAAATATTTAGTACAAGTTATTGCCTTTGTTCTTAAACACGCGTTCAATTTTAGTTTGAAAACAATCTAGAAAGAACAATTTTGAATGGATTTTGATGAAACTTGGCTTTAGTATTTGTTTTCTCCCAAGGATGAACCCTATTGCAAATCAGATAAACCGACAAATATTTAGTGTCAGTTATTGCCCTTGTTTTTGAAAACGCTTGAAACTTTTGGCTTGTAAACACACGTTCATCTTTGACAAACTCGCTGAAATTGTTTGATATCACCCAAGGAAGATCCTATTAAAAATATCAAAATATTATTAAGGGTGAACCCTATAGCAAATCATAAAAATACAGAAAAACATTTAATGAGTTGTTTTAAGGTACTATTCCTGACATTTTTTTTTTAATGAAAATAGAGACCCTAGAAAAAAAGTATATGGCGGAAGGTTGAATATTTTAGTCCACCAATTGTAACCTTACTGAAATTTTTTTATTCAAATTCAATGCTGCCAGTGGGCGTATATTACCTTGCCTGGCAAGCTATCTTTGAGATATTGCCCCTACCTCAATATTTGTTGTAGACACAATAGAAGCTACAATTTTCAATGGATTTAAATGAAACTTGGTGTGAGCATTGGAATTGATAAGACGGCGGTCAAGTTCGAATTTGAAGATTTTTGGATGAACGGGTTTTGAGTTATTGCCCCTGACTAAAATTGTATCAAAATTTTATTGTGGTTGCAATAAAAGATACAAATTTTCAATGGATTTTGATGAAACTTGGTCTGAGCATTGGAATTGTTAATACGGCAGACAAGTTCGAATTTAACGATTTTTTTGGGGAACAGTTTTTGAGTGATTGCCCTTGACTTGTCAAAATTTTAGTGTTCATGCAATGAAACCTCCAATTTTCACAGGATTTCGATGAAACTTGGTGTGAGCATTTGAATTGATTAGAGTCAATTTTGAATTTGACAATTTTTATACGCCCACATGAAATGGGGGGCGTATATTGTCGTCACCCACATCCTTCCGTCCGTCCGTCCGTCCACAATTGCTCGTAAACACTCAATAAGGTGCAATTCTTGACGGATTTAATTGAAACTTTATATAAGTGTTTATGATCACTCATGGATGAACCCTATTTAAATTTAGCGAAATCGGAAAAAATTTAGTTTGAGTTTTTGCCCTTGTTCTTGAATGGCTCGTAAACACTCTACAATGTGCAATTCTTGCCTGATTTTGATGAAACTTGGTGTGAGAGTTTGTTTTAACACAAGGATGAATCCTATTGAAAATCAGCATAATTGAAAAATATTTAGTATGAGTTATTGCCCTTGTTCTTAAAAATGAGTTCAATTTTAGCTTGTAAACACTCTAGAAAAAACAATTCTTAATGGATTTTGATGAAGCACAGTTTGAGTATTTGTTTTCACCCAATGATGAACCCTATTGAAAATCAGCTAAATCGAAAAATATTTAGTACAAGTTATTGCCCTTGTTCTTAAAAACGCATTCAATTTTAGAATGGATTTTGATGAAACTTGGCTTTAGTATTTGTTTTCTCCCAAGGATGAACTCTATTGAAAATCAGATAAACCGAAAAATATTTAGTTTCAGTTATTGCCCTTGTTTTTGAAAACGCTTTAAACTTGAACACACGTTCATTTTTTCGCTGAAGTTGTTTGATATCACCCAAGGAAGATCCCTATTAATAATATCAAAATATTATTAAGGGTGAACCCTATTGCAAATCATAAAAATACCGAAAAACATTGAATGAGTTGTTATTAGGAACTATTCCTGGCATTTTTTAATGAAACTAGAGACCATAGAAAAAAGTATATGGCGAAGGTTGAATATTTCATTCCACCAATATTACCTTACTGATATTTTTTTATTCAAATTCAATGCTGCCAGTGGGCGTATATTACCTTGCCTGGCAAGCTATCTTTCAATGAACGGTTTTGAGTTATTGTCCTTGACTTAGTAAAATTGAGTCAAAATTATATTGTGCTTGCAATAAGAAGCTTCAATTTTCAAAGGATTTTGATGGAACTTGGTGTAAGCATCAAAATTGATAAGACAGTAGTAAAGTTTGAATTTGACGACTTTTTTAATAAATGGTTTTTGAGTTATTGCCCTTGACTTCAATATTCAGTGAATGTTTTTATACGCCAACATGAAATGGGGGGCGTATATTGTCGTCACCCACATCCGTCCGTCGGTCGGTCGGTCAGTCCGTCGTCCGTCCACAATTGCTCGTAAACACTCTACAAGGTGTAATTCTTGACGGATTTAGATGAAACTTAATATGAGTGTTTATGATCACGCAAGGATGAACACTATTGAAAATCAGCGAAATCGGAAAAAATTTAGTATGATACGTGCCCTTGTTCTTGAATGGCTCGTAAACACTCTACAATGTGCAATTCTTGACCGATTTTGATGAAACTTGGTGTGAGAGTATGTTATAACTCAAGGATAAACCCTATTGAAAATCAGCAAAATCGAAAAACATTTAGTATGAGTTATTGCCCTTGTTCTTGAAAACGCGTTCAATTTTAAGCTTGTAAACACTCTTGAGAGAACAATTTTTAATGGATTTTAATGAAACTGGGCCTGAGTATTTGTTATCACCCAAGGATGAAGCCTATTGAAAACCAGTCAAATCGAAAAAAAATTAATATTAGTTATTGCCCTTGTTTTTGAAAACGCGTTCAATTTTTATCTTGTAAACACTCTACAAAGCACAGTTATTGACCGATTTTGACGAAACTCGCTGAAATTGTTTAATATCACCAAAGAATGAACCCTTTTGAAAATAGCACATATCGAAATATATTTAATACGAATTATTGCCCTTGTTCTATAAAATGTGTTGGATTTTTGCCTTGTAAACACTCAACAAGTCACAATTCTTGAGCGATTTTGACATAATTTGGCATGAGTATTTGTAATCACCTAAAGATGAACCCTATTGAAATTCAGTTAAATCGAAAAATATTTAGCATCAGTTATTGCCCTTGTGTTTGAACACGCGTTCAATTTCAGCTTGTAAGCACTCTAGAAAGAACAATTCTTAATGGATTTTGATAAAACTTGGCTTGAGTATTTGTTTTTACCCAAGGATGAATCCTTTTGAAAATCAAATAAATCGAAATATATTTATTGCCCTTGTGTTTGAAACCCGATTAACTATTTGGCTTATAAACACTCTAGAAGGCACAATGTTGAAAAAACTCACTAAAATTGTTTGATATCACCCAGGGATGAGCCCTATTAAAAAAAAATTAAAAATATCAAAATATATCTAATATGAATTTTTGCCCTTGTTCTTTTAAACTTGTTTGATTTTTGTCTCTTAAACACTCTACATGGCACAATTCTTGACCGATTTTGATCAAACTTGGTGTGAGATTGTGTTTTAACTAAAGGATGAATCCTATTGAAAATCAGCAAAATTGAAAAATATTTAGTATGAGTTATTGCCCTTGTTCTTGAAAACGCGTTCAATTTTAGCTTGTAAACACTCTAGAAAAAACAATTCTTAATGGATTATGATGAAACTTAGTTTGAGTATTTTTTTTCACCCATGGATGAACCCTATTGAAATTAAGATAAATCAAAAAATATTTAGTACAAGTTATTGCCCTTGTTTTTGAAAACGCGTCCAATTTTAGTTTGAAAACACTCTAGAAAGAACAATTTTGAATGGATTTTGATGAAACTTGGCTTATGTATTTGTTTTCTCCCAAGGATGAACCCTATTGAAAATCAGATAAACCGACAAATATTTAGTGTCAGTTATTGCCCTTGTTTTTGAAAACGCTTTAAAATTTTGGTTTGTAAACACATGTTCATTTTTGACAAACACCCAAGGAAGATCCTATTAACAATATCAAAATGTTATTAAGGGTGAACCCTATAGCAAATCATAAAAATACCGAAAAATATTTAATGAGTTGTTATAAGGTACTATTCCTGACATTTTTATACACCCACATGAAATGGGGGGCGTATATTGTCGTCACCCACATCCGTCCGTCCGTCCGTCCGTCCGTCGGTTCGTCCGTCCGTCCACAATTGCTCGTAAACACTCTACACGGTGTAATTCTTGACGGATTTGGATGAAAATTAATATGAGTGTTTATGATCACGCAAGGATGAACCCTATTGAAAATCAGCGAAATCGGAAAAAAATTAGTATGAGTTGGTGCCCTTGTTCTTAAATGGCTCGTAAACACTCTACAAAGTGCAATTCTTGACCGATTTTGATGAAACTTGGTGTGAGAGTATGTTATAACTCAAGGATAAACCCTATCGAAAATCAGCGAAATCGAAAAACATTTAGTATGAGTTATTGCCCTTGTTCTTGAAAACGCGTTCAATTTTAGCCTGTAAACACTCTTGAGAGAACAATTTTTAATGGATTTTAATGAAACTTGGCCTGAGTATTTGTTATCACCCAAGGATGAAGCCTATTGAAAACCAGTCAAATTGAAAAAAAATTAATATCAGTTATTGCCCTTGTTTTTGAAAACGCGTTCAATTTTTAGCTTGTAAACACTCTACAAAGCACAGTTATTGACCGATTTTGACGAAACTTGCTGAAATTGTTTAATATCACCCAAGAATGAACCCTTTGAAAATAGCACATATCGAAATATATTTAATAGGAATTATTGCCCTTGTTCTATAAAATGTGTTGGATTTTTGCCTTGTAAACACTCTACAAGTCACAATTCTTGAGCGATTTTGACATAACTTGGCATGAGTATTTCTAATCACTTAAGGATGAACCCTATTGAAATTCAGTTAAATCGAAAAATATTTAGTATCAGTTATTGCCCTTGTGTTTGAAAACGCGTTCAATTTTAGCTTTTAAGCACTCTAGAAAGAATAATTCTTGATGGATTTTGATAAAACTTGGCTTGAGTATTTGTTTTTACCCAAGGATGAACCTTATTGAAAATCAAATAAATCGAAATATATTTAGTGTCAGTTATTGCCCTTGTGTTTGAAAACGGGTTTAACTTTTTTGGCTAATAAACACTCTAGAAGGTACAATTCATGACCAATGTTGACAAAACTCACTGAAATTGTTGGATATCGCAAGGGATGAGCCTAATTGAAAACTAAAAATATCAAAATATATCTAATATGAATTATTGCCCTTGTTCTTTTAAACGCGTTCGATTTTTGTCTCGTAAACACTCTACATGGCACAATTCTTGATGGATTTCGATGAAACTTGGTGTGAGAGTGTGTTATAACTCAAGGATGAACCCTATTGAAAATCAGCAAAATCGAAAAAAAATTGAGTATGAGTTACTGCCCTTGTTCTTGAAAACGCATTCAATTTTAGCTTGTAAACACTCTAGAAAGAACTATTCTTAATGGATTTTGATTAACTTTGGCTTGAGTTTTTGTTTTTACCCAAGGATGAACCCTATTATAAATCAAATAAATAGAAATATATTTAGTGTCAGTTATAGCCCTTGTTCTTGAAAACGCGTTCAATTTTAGCTTGTAAACACTCTAGAAAGAACAATTTTTAATGGATTTTGATGTAACTTGGCTGGAGTATTTGTTGTCTCCCAAGAATGAACCCTATTGAAAATCGAAAAATATTTAGTACAAGTTATTGACCTTGTTTTTGAAAACGCGTTCATTTTAACTCGTAAACACTCTAGAAAGAACAATTTTGAATGGATTTTGATGAAACTTGGCTTTAGTATTTGTTTTCTCACAAGGATAAACCCTATTGAAAATCAGATAAATCGAAAAATATTTAGTGTCAGTTATTGCGCCTGTTTTCAAAAACGCTTTCAACTTTTGGCTTGTGAACACTCTAAACATTCCTTTTTGACAAAACTCGCTGAAATTGTTTAATATCAACCAAGGATGAGCCTTATTAAGAATTAAAAATATCAAAATATTATTAAGGGTGAACCCTATTGCAAATCATAAAAATACCGAAAAATATTTAATGAGTTGTTATTAGGTACAATTCTTGACAGTTTTTAATGAAACTAGAGACCCTAGAAAAAAATAGGTTGGTAGGTTGAATAATTCATTCCACTTATTGTAACCTTACTGAAAAGTTTTTATTTGAAATAAATGCTGTCAGTGAGCGTATATTACCTTGCCTGGCAAGCTATCTTTTAATGAAAATAGAGACCCTAGAAAAAAAGTATATGAATATTTTAGTTCACCAATTGTTACCTTACTGAAAATTTTTTATTCAAATTCAATGCTGCCAGTGGGCGTATATTACCTTGCCTGGCAAGCTATCTTTGAGTTATTGCTCAATTTATTATTCAAATTGAATGCTGCTAGTGGGCGTATTTTACCTTGCCCGGCAAGCTATCTTTTTTAACTCTAGCAACATTGGCCTGCTTATAGTTGACGTAGGAATTTGGCATTTAATTAGTGAAACGGGGCTGAGTGATTGGGGCGTATATTGTCGTCACCCATGTCCGTCCGTCTGTCCGTCCGTCCACAATTGCTCGTAAACACTCTACAAGGTGCAATTCTTGACGGATTTAGATGAAACTTGATATCTGTATTTATGATCACGCAAGGATGAACCCTATTGAAAATCAGCGAAATCGGAAAAAAATTAGTATGAGTTCTTGCCCTTGTTCTTGAATGGCTCGTAAACACTCTACAACGTGCAATTCTTTACTGATTTTGATGAAACTTGGTGTGAAAGTATGTTAAAACTCAAGGATAAATTCTATTGAAAATCAGCGAAATCGAAAAACATTTAGTATGAGTTATTGCCCTTGTTCTTGAAAACGCGTTCAATTTTAGCTTGTAAACATTCTTGAGAGAACAATTATTAATGGATTTTGATGAAACTTGGCTTGAGTATTTGCTATCACCCAAGGATGAAGCCTATTGAAAACCAGTTAAATCGAGAAAAAAATTAATATCAGTTATTGCCCTTGTTCTATAAAATGTGTTGGATTTTTGCCTTGTAAACACTCTACAAGTCACAATTCTTGAGCGATTTTGACGTAACTTGGCATGAGTATTTGTAATCACCTAAGGATGAACCCTATTGAAATTCAGTTAAATCGAAAAATATTAAGTATCAGTTATTCCCCTTGTTTTTGAAAACGCGTTCAATTTGTGGCTTGTTAACACTCTACAAAGCACAACTATTGACCGATTTTGATAAAACTTGCTAAAATTGTTTAATATCACCAAAGGATGAACCCTATTGGAAATCAAATATATTTAATACGAACTATTGCCCTTGCTTTATAAAATGTGTTCGATTTTTTCCTTGTAAACACTCTAAAAGTCGAAATTCGTGATCGATTTTGACGTAACTTGGCATGTGTATTTGTAATCATCTAATGATGAAACTTATTGAAAAATATTTAGTATTCAGTTATTGCCCTTTTTTTGAAAACGCGCCAAATTTTTTAGCTTGTAAACCGTCTAGAAGGCACAATGATTTACAGATTTTGACCAAATTTGCTGAAATTGTTAATTATCACTCAAGGATGAACCCTATTGAAAACAAGAAATATCACATATTATTTGATTTCCCTAGTTATTTCAAATGATTTCAATTTTTTGGCTCATAAACACTGCAAGTCACATTTCTTGACTGATTTTAAGGGAACTTGGCATGAGTATGTGGAATCACCTAAGGATGAACCCTATAGAAAATCTGAGAATTTCTAAAAATATTTAATATAAATTATTGCTCTGTTTTTTGAAAAAAGCATCAAAATTTGAGCTCGTATCATTCAAGGATGAACCCTATTGAAAAGAAATATCACAAAATATTTATTATGAATTATTGCCCTTGTTCTTTAAAACACGTATTGATTTTGATGAATTGTGTTGAAAATTGTTATCACCCAAGAGTGAATCCTTTTAACAATCAAAGATAGATTGCCAGGCAAGGTAATATACGCCCACTGGCAGCATTGATTTTGAATAAAAAATAAAATATACATATACTTCTTTTCAAAAACAGAGCAATAATTGATATTAAACATTTTAAGATTTATCTGATTTTTAATAGGGTTCATCCTTAGGTGATTCCACATACTCATGCCAAGTTCCATTTAAATCAGTCAAGAAATAGAGTGTTTATGAGCCAAAAAATCGAAATTGAAAGAACAAGGGCAATCAAATATTATGTGATATTTCTTGTTTTCAATAGGGTTCATCCTTGAGTGATAATTAAAGGGATAATAGGCGTTAGAATACACTCGTCCTACGGCTTATATTTGTGTTTCATATTGACTATTAGTTAAATAAGTATGCATCCCACACTTTACCAAATTTTAAAAAGCCACAATAAAAATATATTCGGAATTTTAAAAAAGAGTGAGCCAGCAACGATTCCATTCAGTTTGAGAATAAAAGCGTCTGGTAAATCAACGCTAAAACATCATTGTGGAATTCAACAGTAGGGGTCAAGGACAGTGAAAACCCACATGTTAGAGTTACTTCCCTTTATATTTACACGATTTGAAAATCGCTTGATGGATGGCTCAAGCGTTTTATGATTAACTACTTTATTTTGGGGATTTATCGGATTTTAGAGGGATTTTGATGTATAGGTAAGTCCACTGATGGATATATACTGTTATTGTCCAAATTTGAGTGAACTTAAAATTTTATGTTCGTTCTAACGCCTATTATCCCTTTAACAATTTCAGGAAATTTTGTCAAATTCTGTAAATCATTGTGCCTTCTAGAGGGTTTACAAGCTAAAAAATTTGACGAGTTTTCCAAAAAAGGCAATAACTAACACTAACTAACAATAGTTACGTCAAAATTGCTCAAGAATTGTGACTTGTAGAGTGTTTACAAGGAAAAAATCGAACACATTTTATAAAGCAAGGGCAATAATTCGTATCAAATATATTTCGATATATTTGATTTTCAATAGGGTTCATCCTTTGGTGATATTAAACAAGTTTTGTCAAAAGCCGTCAATAATTGTGCTTTGTAGAGTGTTTACAAGCCACAAATTAAATGCGCTTTCAAAAACAAGGGCAATAACTGATGCTAAATATTTTTCGATTTAACTGAATTTCAATAGGGTTCATCCTTAGGTGATTACAAATACTCATGCCAAGTAACGTCAAAATCACTCAAGAATTGTGACTTGTAGAGTGTTTACAAGGCAAAAATCCAACACATTTTATAGAACAAGGGCAATAATTCGTAAATATATTTCGATATTTTCTATTTTTAAAAGGGTTCATCCTTCAGCCAAAAATTGAACACGTTTTCAAAAACAAAGGAAATAACTGACACTAAATTTTTTTCGACAATAATTTTTTGCGATTTAACTGGTTTTCAATAGGCTTCATTCTTGGGTGATAGCAAATACTCAAGCCAAGTTTCATCAAAATCCATTAAGAATTGTTCTCTCAAGAGTGTTTACAAGATAAAATTGAATGCGTTTTCAAGAACAAGGGCAATAACTCATACTAAATGTTTTTCGATTTCGCTGATTTTCAATAGGGTTTATCCTTGAGTTATAACATACTCTCACACCAAGTTTCATCGAAATCGTGCCATGTAGAGTGTTTACGAGCAATTGTGCACGGACGGACGGACGGACGGACGGACGGACGGATGTGGGTGACGACAATATACGCCCCCCATTTCATGTGGGCGTATAAAAAAACAATTCTTAATGGATTTTGATCAAACTTGGCTTGAGTATTTGTTTTTACCCAAGGATGAACCTTATTGAAAATCAAATAAATCGAAATATATTTAGTGTCAGTTATTGCCCTTGTGTTTGAAAACGCGTTTAACTTTTTGGCTAATAAACACTCTAGAAGGTACAATTCATGACCAATGTTGACAAAACTCACTGAAATTGTTTGATATCGCAAGGGATGAGCCCTATTGAAAATTAAAAATATATCTAATATGAATTATTGCCCTTGTTCTTTTAAACGCGTTCGATTTTTGTCTCGTAAACACTCTACATGGCACAATTCTTGAACGATTTCGATGAAACTTGGTGTGAGAGTGTTTTATAACTCAAGGATAAACCCTATCGAAAATACTCATGCCAAGTTACTTCAAAATCGCTCAAGAATTGTGACTTTTAGAGTGTTTACAAGGCAAAAATCCAACACATTTTATAGAACAAGGGCAATAATTCGTATCAAATATATTTCGATATTTTCTACTTTCAAAAGGGTTCATCCTTGGGTGATATTAAACAATTTCAACAAGTTTTGTCAAAATCGATCAATAACTGTGCTTTGTAGGGTGTTTTAAAGCCAAAAATTGAACGCGTTTTCAAAAACAAGGGCAATAACTGATATTAAATTTTTTTCGATTTTACTGGTTTTCAATAGGCTTCATACGATGAGTGATAACAAATACTCAAGCTAAGTTTCATCAAAATCCATTAAGAATTTTTCTCTCAAGAGTGTTTACAAGCTAAAATTGAACGCGTTTTCAAGAACAATGGCAATAACTCATACTAAATGTTTTTTGATTTCGCCGATTTTCGATAGGGTTTATCCTTGAGTTATAACATACTCTCAAACCAAGTTTCATCAAAATCGGTCAAGAATTGCATGTTGTAGAGTGTTTACGAGCCATTCAAGAACAAGTGCACGAACTCATACTAATTTTTTCCGATTTCGCTGATTTTCAATAGGGTTCATCCTTGAGTGATCATAAACACTCATATAAAGTTTCAATTAAATCCCTCAAGAATTGTACCTTGTAGAGTGTTTACGAGCAATTGTGGACGGACCGACGGACGGATGTGGGTGACGACAATATACGCCCCCCATTTCATGTGGGCGTATAAAAATACTGAAAATCTATAAGGAGTTATTGTCTTGTTATAAGGTATAATTCTGATTTTAAGGAAACTTAGTAATATTGTATCACCCTAGAAAAGAAGTATATGTATATTTTATTTTTTATTCAAAATCTATGCTGCCAGTGGGCGTATATTACCTTGCCTGGCAAGCTATCTTTACCCATACCCATAGACTACTTATGACATCCATTGTCTCGTCTACGTCAATATAAATTCTCAATTACATCAATTACAAATCTTTGAAATATAGTTTTAGGGTTATAAACTCGGTTTAAACATCATTATGCTTTTCAAATCTTTCTTCATTGAGTTGATCCATGTCCTGGACCTCAATAGATGCTTCAGGTTTTAATTTATAACCTGAAGTAATAGAAGGTGGTGGGTGATATCCTCTTGTGACGTCTGGTAGCTTTTTGAATGCCGGCAAACGCGGTAGGTCTTTAACCTGTGGGTGTTTCTGTTTCTTGCCCATTCGTCTTTTCAGTTCCGTTACTTTCTGCAAAAAAGATCAGGATTATAATAAACACTTAAGGGGGCTTTGCTCATTTACTGGCTGAATGTGGCATCCTGTATTTATATTTCACTTAAAGTTTTGATTTGATGAACGTATCATTTAAAATAAGGTCAAAAACACCACCAATTGCTATTAATGTAATTGGAATATTGTTCGTTGGAAAAAATAAATTCTTCTCGACGTGAAAATATGACCTCTTCACGATTTCGGCTAATTGTGAGTAATTGCTGTGAATAAATGGATCTATTTTACTTACATTTACTTGAGCCTTCAATAAGAAATATATACCTCCTACAACCAAAATCACAACCCCAAATAACGTGCCAAATATAATCAATACTAGGGTCACCACATCATCAACTGGGTCATCATCTTGATCACCATCTTGATTACCCCCACTTTCATCATCATCATTATCAACACCTCCATCAACATCTCTCTCATCACTATCATATTCAATACCAACGTCATAACCCAAACCACTGTCATCATAATCACCATTCCCTGAAATAATTATGACAATACAAAAAGCCATCTAGACCATCTAAAAGTTATCTGCAATATTTAACGGGTTAATTTCAGACAATCTTTTTATACGGCCACATGAATATGTGGACGTATATTGTCGTCGCCCCTATCCGTCGGTCCGAGAGGCTACAATTCTTTATGGATTCTTTCGATTTTTGTCTTGTTGTTCAACGTCATTATGAAGATGATCCTTATATATGCTTGTAATGACCTGATAATTTTTCACCAAAATATTGTGTCCGAATTACGTTCGCGTTTTCACTGTATTAGCTATAATTTACAACTCTGCTCAGTCTACAGGCAACAATTATTTACGGATTCTTTTGATTTGTATTTAGTCTGCTTTAAATTCTCTATCGAATAGATATGAACCAAATGTGAATGGATAACAATGATTTGTAACTGTAATCAAAAAACTGCTGGTGGCGTAGGTTGAATTCGACGATTTTTCAATGAATTTTTTTTTTGAGTTACTTCTTGACTAAATCAAATCACGCCAAATTGTATCAGGAATGTAATAGAAGCTGCAATTTTCAATGGATTTTGATTGGAATTTATAAGAGGATATTTCAATGAACGACTGAGTTATTGCCCTTGATTTAGTAAAATGGCGTCAATTTTATTGTTGTTGAAAAAGAACCTAATATTTTCAATGGATTTTAATGAAACTTGGCCTGAATATTTGACGAGTTTTCAATAAATAGTTTTTGAGTTATTGGGCTTGACTTAATCAAATCGCGTCAGAATTTTATTGTGAATGTAATAGAAGCTACGATTTTCAATGGATTTTGTTGAAACTTTGTGTGAGCATTAATTAAAGTGGGCGTATATAGTCCTCTGTCTGTTTGAGTCTTTGTAAGCACCCAAGGATGAACTCTATTAATAACAGACCCATCGAAAAATAATTTCTATGAAACTTGGTGTGAGTATTCGAATGGATAAGAAGGCAGTAAAGATTAAATTTAACGATTTTTATTCGACCACACATTAAGGTGGGCGTATATAGTCGTCGCCCCTATCTGTCACTGTCTGAACTAAAAAAACAAGAAAAAGTTTTTATTTACCGATAAATCTTGTCGACCTCCTTGATAAATTATAAATGTAGGCGTAATACGTTGGCAATCGCTAGTTTTGAACAGTTATTGCCTTTGACTAACTAAAATAATTGTGTCAAAATTATATTGTGGGTGCTATAGAAGCTGGAATTTCAAAGGATTTAGATGAAACTTGGTGCAAGCATTGGCTTTGAAAAAAATGTTTTTTGGGTTAGTGCCCAATTTTGTATTGAAATTCAATGCTACCAGTGGGCGTATATTACCTTGCTTTGGCAAGCTATCTTATAGATTCATAGAAATGCAAACTGACATTCTGCTATATGTTACAATTTAACATCCTACGATCAAGATGAAATATTCGTAACTAGGATCATAATTACTCATATTCATTAGCCAACACCACAATAAACTTCATGTCTTGCGCATACCTTTCATGATATAAGATGCTTTAAAGCCTTTTAATTCAATGTCGTCGTCAGATTGAAACGTAATTCGAAGTTTATTCGTGCTACTTGTAACCGGATCAGGAATAGAAACACCACATCGTACAGCTATTTCTTTATCACCATCATAAATAACGACAAAATCATAACTGCAGTCATCATCCTCAATCTGCAATCATAATGCAGTTGATAAACGATAGTAAGCTTAATGATTTAAAATACATTCTGTTTTATCTGTCTAAAACTATTTTTGCTCAGTTTTTGCCGAAATCTAGCGATATGTGTCCCAGAACGAATTTTAAGCTAATTAAATACGCTCAATTGTTGGGAAATGGCTGAAGGTTTCAACAAATTATATTTTGGCCTGTATATTAAGACACGTCTTAAGATGGTCTTATGACATATCATAGTCGTAAGATAGGTTTTCGAAAGTGTCTTAAGTTACGATAAATCATAAATTTCATCGTAATCTTAAGACACCTCTCGACCTGTCTTAAGATGGACTTATGATTATCATAAAAGTTATATGGACTTATGATTATCATAAGAACTTCGATATCACGCGAATAAATGAATATGGATGCTGTTTACATGTACATTCGACAACAAGCTGAAAACGTACACCGAAACAGAGTATTTCGAGACAGATATAATCCATAAGACTACATGGATGATGAACACATAGTATGTTGATATAGACTTTCACGCCCAATGATACTAGATTTATGTAGAATGTTTCAAACAGCCCTAGCAAGGCCAACATCAAGATCTCGTGCCTTTCCAGTTTCATTCCGAATCATGATTGCACTCAGATTTTATGCCACTGGAAGCTTTCAGATGGTAAATGCGGACGTCCATAATATATCTAGACCAAGTGTATCCAAAAGAACACTTGACGTAACTGCATGTTTAAAGATAGCTTGCCAGGCAAGGTAATATACGCCCACTGGCAGCATTTATTTCAAATAAAAACTTTTCAGTAAGGTTACAATAAGTGGAATGAATTATTCAACCTTCCAACCTATTTTTTTCTAGGGTCTCTAGTTTCATTAAAAACTGTCAAGAATTGTACCTAATAACAACTCATTAAATATTTTTCGGTATTTTTATGATTTGCAATAGGGTTCACCCTTAATAATATTTTGATATTTTTAATTCTTAATAAGGCTCATCCTTGGTTGATATTAAACAATTTCAGCGAGTTTGTCAAAAAGGAATGTTTAGAGTGTTCACAAGCCAAAAGTTGAAAGCGTTTTTGAAAACAGGCGCAATAACTGACACTAAATATTTTTCGATTTATCTGATTTTCAATAGGGTTTATCCTTGTGAGAAAACAAATACTAAAGCCAAGTTTCATCAAAATCCATTCAAAATTGTTCTTTCTAGAGTGTTTACGAGTTAAATTGAACGCGTTTTCAAAAACAAGGTCAATAACTTGTACTAAATATTTTTCGATTTTCAATAGGGTTCATCCTTGGGAGACAACAAATACTCCAGCCAAGTTACATCAAAATCCATTAAAAATTCTAGAGTGTTTACAAGCTAAAATTGAACGTGTTTTCAAGAACAAGGGCTATAACTGACACTAAATATATTTCTATTTATTTGATTTATAATAGGGTTCATCCATGGGTAAAAACAAATACTCAAGCCAAAGTTAATCAAAATCCATTAAGAATAGTTCTTTCTAGAGTGTTTACAAGCTAAAATTGAATGCGTTTTCAAGAACAAGGGAAGTAACTCATACTAAAATTTTTTTCGATTTTGCTGATTTTCAATAGGGTTCATCCTTGAGTTATAACATACTCTCACACCAAGTTTCATCGAAATCCATCAAGAATTGTGCCATGTAGAGTGTTTACGAGACAAAAATCGAACGCGTTTAAAAGAACAAGGGCAATAATTCATATTAGATATATTTTGATATTTTTAATTTTCAATTAGGCTCATCCCTTGCAATATCCAACAATTTCAGTGAGTTTTGTCAACATTGGTCATGAATTGTACCTTCTAGAGTGTTTATTAGCCAAAAAGTTAAACCCGTTTTCAAACACAAGGGCAATAACTGACACTAAATATATTTCGATTTATTTGATTTTCAATAAGGTTCATCCTTGGGTAAAAACAAATACTCAAGCCAAGTTTTATCAAAATCCATTAAGAATTGTTCTTTCTAGAGTGCTTAAAACCTAAAATTGAACGCGTTTTCAAACACAAGGGCAATAACTGATACTAAATATTTTTCGATTTAACTGAATTTCAATAGGGTTCATCCTTAAGTGATTAGAAATACTCATGCAAAGTTATGTCAAAATCGCTCAAGAATTGTGACTTGTAGAGTGTTTACAAGGCAAAAATCCAACACATTTTATAGAACAAGGGCAATAATTCCTATTAAATATATTTCGATATGTGCTATTTTCAAAAGGGTTCATTCTTGGGTGATATTAAACAATTTCAGCAAGTTTCGTCAAAATCGGTCAATAACTGTGCTTTGTAGAGTGTTTACAAGCTAAAAATTGAACGCGTTTTCAAAAACAAGGGCAATAACTGATATTAATTTTTTTTCGATTTGACTGGTTTTCAATAGGCTTCATCCTTGGGTGATAACAAATACTCAGGCCAAGTTTCATTAAAATCCATTAAAAATTGTTCTCTCAAGAGTGTTTACAAGCTAAAATTGAACGCGCTTTCAAGAACAAGGGCAATAACTTATACTAAATGTTTTTCGATTTCGCTGATTTTCGATAGGGTTTATCCTTGAGTTATAACATACTCTCACACCAAGTTTCATCAAAATCGGACAAGAATTGCACTTTGTAGAGTGTTTACGAGCCATTCAAGAACAAGGGCACAAACTCATACTAATTTTTTTCCGATTTCGCTGATTTTCAATAGGGTTCATCCTTGCGTGATCATAAACACTCATATTAAGTTTCATCTAAATCCGTCAAGAATTACACCGTGTAGAGTGTTTACGAGCAATTGTGGACGGACGGACGGACGGACGGACGGACGGATGTGGGTGACGACAATATACGCCCCCCATTTCATGTGGGCGTATAAAAAGGGTTTGTAATATAAAGATGCCAACTGACCAGGCTGGACTACGCAACATCATGAGAGGTTTTCATGAAAAAACAGACTTTCCAAATGTAGTCGGTGCCATTGATTGTACTCAGATACGAATTAAAGCTCCAACAGAGGATGAGCATCTTTATGTTAATAGAAAGAGCTACCATTCTATTAATGTTCAAGCATTTTGTGATTCAAATATAAAGTTTTTGAACATTGTTGCTAACTATCCTGGCGCCACTCACGATTCTTTTATTTATTCTGACCAATTCAAAGATATATGAATAATTCAACTCAACTCAAGAGAGATTAACATTGGTTGGGACAGTGGTTATCCTTTACGCCCATGGCTAATGACCCCAGTTCTCAATTACACATCGTGTAATATATTAAATAAACATATAACATTTAATGTTGATAACATATTTCTTAAGTAATAACTATCAATTTTACTTTTTATAGAAAATGTTATCACTTATGACAGTCATAAGAGCATCTTAGCTATGACTATCGTAAGACAGGTTTGTTTTACATTCTATTACATGTCATAAGATAGTCATAAGATAGTCTTAAAATTTGTCTTAAGATATATCTTACGACGTTTCTTACGATACTTTCGAAAACCAGGCCCCTGGTCTATAAGATCAAAAACTAACATAAGAAAAATTTTAGAAATATATTTAGGTATAATTTATGATGCTTTTTATAATGAAACTTTGAAAACTGCCCATTAACATTTAAATATAATATTATACATAGGCTTATAGAATTCCAGTTGTTTATTCTATATTCATCTATAGACATAGACTTCAGAGAGAACAACAATCGGATTTGTAGATATTTACACAAGTCAATGCAGAAACTGAAAAATTAACGTATTGACAGACTTACTTCAAAGTAATTGAATGTTAATGTAACAACTTTATCCTCTGCAGCTTCTATAGTCCAATCACAAAAAACGTTCTTTGTATAAGTGTTTGGAAAGTTTGGTGATTGAATTGTACCACTTTCAGTGGTTAATAATCCACCACAATCTAAAAGGATGAGAACAAAAAATAAGTTAGGCTGTAAATGAAAATCTGTGGAAGAAATGGTTGGTGTTACTGGAAAATGGTAATAGAACAATCTGTATATTATTATTTACCTGTTGTTACATCTGAATCGGTAGTAGTAGTCAGTATTGTATCCGTTATAACTACAAATAAATAAAGCGAAATGAAATGAAGTTTGACGTCCAACTTGTCTCATCCAGTTAAGGCTAATGAAGAGACAATGTGTTTTAAAAGAATGTTACCTATACAGAAAAATTAACCTTCTGTATTTTCGTCTGTCAAAATTGTTAGCAAGTAAGATATATTAGAACTAATAGCAACCAAAGCTCAGAAATGTGAGCGAGTTGGTGTCAATAGTAATCATAATCTGTAAATGAAAACTGACATTCTGCTTTAAGTTCGATCAAGTTGAAATATCCATTACTTAGATCAAACATACTCCTATTCATTAGCCTACACCACAATAAACTTCATGTCATGCGCATACCTTTCATGATATAAGATGCTTTAAAGCCTTTTAATTCAATGTCGTCGTCAGATTGAAACGTAATTCGAAGTTTATTCGTGCTACTTGTAACCGGATCAGGAATAGAAACACCACATCGTACAGCTATTTCTTTATCACCATCATAAATAACGACAAAATCATAATCGCAGTCATTATACTCAATCTGCAATCATAATGAAGTTGATAAACGATAGTAGGCTATATCAAATCATTTAAAAGACATTCTGTTTTGTTTTATCTGTCAAAACCTATTTTATTTTTTTACGCCGAAATCTATGGCAGGGAATTTTGTACAAAACTATAATGATCTGCTGAAATAGCTAATACCTATGATGAAAAAAACATAATACTTCTAATACCAATGTCGTAAAACCTTTGACCAATAATAACTAAAACTTCAAACTTCTAATGGCAGATTCTTATGTTGATATTCAAATTTTAAACACCCTAAAACCTCTATTGATTTAAAAGTAGCCTTATCACAAATGGTTTAGTAATAGCAACAATGTAAAATAGTAAAAGCTTCTTCTACATAGCAATAGTGTAAAAGCATTGGTCGCAGAGCATTAATTCTAATATTCAAATTAGTTAATGGGCGGGGCTTTTAAACCTGTCACTCAATACACTTAAGGCATTTTTAAGCTATTTAATCCGATTCGATTACCTAAATCAATATGGCGTCGCAAATCTAATCAGATTTGGTCGGTAGAATAAATGAACAGAATATGATCCAAGATGATGGATGCCGATATTAATAATAATAATAATTTGGAAAGGCTTTTTGAGGAGTGTGCAAGCCTTCTCGGAAAATCAACCATGAAGTGGGGGATGATTAGTCCTATAGCGAATGATGCAGAAGAGTCCTTTATTAATAAACCATGATTTTAATTTATTTTCGGAGATATTTTCAAAAATCAATGGGTGAGCCCCTCCCTCCACCGTCCCCAATAATGACCGCAGACTGTTTAACTACAAACAATACAATGCTCAGTGACTCAGTCCCAGAACTCTGAAAATAATTTACACAGCAACAGGCCTGTCCTCTGCAGTCTACAGCTACAGGCTGCACCAGCCAGCCCACACCAACCAAAGTCTAAGGAGCCGATACACTTCGGTTTTTTTAAAACCTATTTGACATTTTCTGGGTTATATATCTCGACTAAACTTGTTGTAATGAAATGCTGTCATACTGTGTACTGAGCATCTGCATAAAGGTGTCATCCCATTTATTAATATTACTATGTTTCTTGGGCATGTTGGACGCCATTACTAAAGCGGAAGTGATAAATGTTACGACGCTCCGGAGTTGCTTTGCTCGATTAGCATATATCGATTCGATATTATGCAGGATAAATGGGTTTTAGACGTAATCGAATCAAATTAACGTAGGATAAATTCGACTGTAGAAAAGCCCAAATAATTTGTGGAATAATAACGGTTTCCGGTTTGACTTAGGCGTCAGACCACTAATTCCTCGTGCCTTTCCATTCAAATTTTTCAAGGATCTACAACTTTTTCGCCAACTTTTAATGAAAGAAAAAGTACTCTTCGCTGTAAACTAAAGGATATTTATTCCAAAGAAAACGTATCAATATTTTGCATGGTCTTGACCACTGATTTTTTTGAAAGTGGAAGTAGATCTAGACCCCTTATTGTTAGCCAAATAAATAATTTATTATTATGCCTGGTAAAAATCCATCTGCAATTCTTTTTTACTCTTCATCTTAAAATATGAAAGAAAACATAATTACAAAAAAATCAAATTGTCAAAGAAAAGGAGATATAAATCGAATTAGAACTGTGATTGTGAACATTGAGGAAGTACCAGAGATAAGAAAGACCCATACCAAAATCCACAAAGATCAGATAAAAACTCTAATCTGTAATCCACCCACAAGCTTAATCAAGAGGGTAAAACTGGTTTTCGAAAGGAACCGAGATTTTATGATGACAAAGACACATATCAAGTTTCATGAAGATCTGACCAGGTTCCACGACAATATACGTCCACATTAAAATGTAAAATAAAAAAGGGAGTATATTGATGAGTAAAAACATGATAAGGCCGACAAAGAATGTCTGTTTAAAAGTTTATGACTCAAGTTTATAATTCGCTTGTGAATTTCAGTTAATATTTCATTGGCCATGTTTGTTATCAATTAAGAGCTATCTTTCCATGCGAGAAATTATTTGGGCTTTTCTAAGTGTATTGAGTGACAGGTTTTAAAGCCCCGCCCATCATCTAATTTGAATATTAGAATTAATGCTCTGCGACTAATGCTTTTACACTATTGCTATGTATAAGAAGCCTTTACTATTTTACATTGTTGCTATTACTAAACCATTTGTGATAAGGCTACTTTTAAATCAATAGAGGTTTTAGGGTGTTTAACATTTGAATATCAACATAAGAATCTGCCATTAGAAGTTTGACGTTTTAGTTATTATTGGTCAAAGGTTTTACGACATTGGTATTAAAAGTATTATGTTTTATCATCATAGGTATAAGCTATTTCAGCAGATCATTATAGTTTTGAACAAAATTCCCTGCCATAGAAATCTAGCGAAATGTGTCCCAGAACGAATTTTAAACTAATGAAGTACGCACAATTGTTTGGAAATAACTGAAGGTTTCAACAAATTATATTTTGGCCATCAGGTCTATAAGATCAAATACCAACATAAGAAATTATATTATATATTTATATATATATTAGAAATATATTTAGGTATAATTTATGATGTTCTTGATAATGAAACTTTGAAAACTGCCCCTTTAAACATATCTATAGATTTCAGAAAGAACAACTTTCAATACACCCCATTATTAAGAAATATTTTCTAGTCTAATTTACTATGTTTTTGATAATTAAAATTTTGCATCCTGTCTCTTTAAACATTTAGATATATATAATGCATAGGCTTATAGAATCTCATTTGTTCATTTATCCGTATAGATCTATATTCATCTATAGACTTTAGAGACAACAACAATCGAATTTGTAGATATTTATACAAGTAAATGTAGGAACTGAAAAGTAATCGTATTGAATGACAGACTTACTTCAAAGTAATTGAATGTTAATGTAACAACTTTATCCTCTGGAGCTTCTATAGTCCATTCACAAAAAGCGTTCTTTGTATAAGTGTTTGGAAAATTTGGTGATTGAATTGTACCACTTTCAGTGGTTAATAATCCACCACAATCTAAAATGATGAGAAGAAACAATAAGCTAGGCTGTAAATGAAAGTCTGTGGAAGAAACGGTGGGTGTATCTAAAAATTGTAATAGAAGAATCTGTATATTATTATTTACCTGTTGTTACAGCTGAATCAGTAGTAGTCAGTATTGTATCCTTTGTAACTACAAATAAATAAGCGAAATGAAATGAAGTTTGACGTCCAACTTGTCTAATCCAGTTTAGGCTAATGAAGAGACAATGTGTTTTAGAAGAACGTTACCTACACAACAAAATTAGCCTTCCGTTATTTTTGTCTGACAAGATTGCTAGCGAGTAAGATGTAATACAAGTAAAGCAACCAAAGCTCAGAAACGTGAGCGAGTTGGTGTCAATAGTAATCACAATCTGTAAATGAAAACGGTTGGTGAAAATGGTAATAGAACAATCTGTATATTATTATTTACCTGTTGTTACAGCTGAATCAGTAGTAGTATTCAGTATAGTATTTGTTGTGCCTAAACTTAAATAAAGCGAAATAAACTTGTCTGATCCACTTTGGGATGATGAAGACACAATGTGCACGAGGATAATATTACATGCAAAATAAGTATGCTCTCTTTTCAACACAAAACTCGAGACATCTTTCATGTAAAAAGATTGTAGTACACCGGAATTCAGTAATTTTATTTGTCGAAATTGTTAGGGAGTTAAGATGTAATCCCACTATAGTAACAAAAACTCAGAAATGAACAAGGTGGTGTGAATAATAATAGTAATCTGTAAATGGAAGTCTGTGGAAGAAAAGGTAGATGTAATAGAACAATCTGTATATCATTATTTACCTGTTGTTACAGCTGAATCAGTAGTAGTCAGTATTGTATCCTTTGTACCTACAAATAAAATGAAGTGAAATGAACTTGTCTGATCCATTTAGGGTGATGAAGAGACAGTGTGTTTTAGAAGAACGTTACCCACACTACAAAATTAGCCTTCCGTATTTTTGTTTGACAAAATTGCTAGCGATTTAAGATGTTATACCACTTATGGCAACCAAAGCTCAGAAATGATCAAGATGGTGTGAAAAATAGGCCCTAATAGTAATCTGTAAACGGAAGTCTGTGGAAGAAACGGTAAGAGGTAATAGAACAATCTGTATATTATTATTTACCTGTTGTTACAGCTGAATCAGTAGTAGTCAGTATTGTATCCGTTATAACTACAAATAAATAAAGTGAAATGAAATGGAGTTTGACGTCCAACTTGTCTAATCCAGTTTAGGCTAATAAAGAGTAAATGTGTTTTAAAGAAATATTACCTATACAGAAAAATTAGACTTCAGTATCTTTGTCAAAATTGCTAGCGAGTAAGATATAATACAACTAATGGCGCCCAAAGCTCAGAAATGTGAGCGAGATGGTGTCAATAGTAATCATAATCTGTAAATGAAAACTGATATTCTGCTTTAGGTTTGATCAGTTTGAAATATTCGTTACTGGAATCAAACATACTCCTGTTCATTAACCTACACCACAATAACCATCATGTCTTGTGTATACCTTTCATGATATAAGATGCTTTAAAGCCTTTTAATTCAATGTCGCCGTCAGATTGAAACGTAATTCGAAGTTTATTTGTGCTACTTGTAACCGGATCAGGAATAGAAACACCACATCGTACAGCTATTTCGTTATCACCATCATAAATAACGACAAAGTCAAAACCGCAGCCATTATGCTCAATCTGCAATCATAATGAAGTTGATAAACTTCTTGTGTATACCTTTCATGATATAAGATGCTTTAAAGCCTTTTAATTCAATGTCGCCGTCAGATTGAAACGTAATTCGAAGTTTATTTGTGCTACTTGTAACCGGATCAGGAATAGAAACACCACATCGTACAGCTATTTCTTTATCACCATCATAAATAACGACAAAGTCAAAACCGCAGCCATTATGCTCAATCTGCAATCATAATGAAGTTGATAAACGATAGTAGGCTATATCAAATGATTTAAAAGACATTCTGTTTTGTTTTATCGGTCAAAAACTATTTTGCTCAGTTTTATTTTTTACGCCGAAATCCAGCGGAATGTGTCCCAGAACGAATTTTTATCTAATTAAGTACGAACAATTGTTGGGGAATAACTGAAGGTTTCAACAAATTATATTTTGTCCATTATGATCAAATACTTACATAAGAAAAATTTATGATGTTTTTGATAATGAAACTTTGGAAACTGCCCATTAACATTTAATTATATTATTATAGGCTTATAGAATCCCAGTGGTTTATATTTGGATCTATATTCATCTTTAGATTCATAAAGAACAACTTTTAATACACCCCATAATTAGGAAATATTTTCTAATCTAATTTACGATGTTTTCGATAATTAAAATTTTGCATCCTGCCTTATATTAAATAAATATAATGCATGACTTATAGGATCTCATTCGTTCAATCCGTATAGATCTATATTCATATATGGACTTCAGATAGAACAACAATCGAATTCGTAGATATTTACACAAGTCAATGCAGAGACCGAAAAATAACCGTATTGGATGGGGAGGTCGAAAAGTCGGACTTCTCGGAATCCTGGGATTGTCGAATCCTAAGAATTCGAAGTCATAGTTTTCGACCTCCCGTATACTGGGAGGTCGAAAACTCGGACTTCTGAATTCCTAGGATTCGATAATCTTGGGATCTCGAGAAGTCTGAGTTTTCGATATCGTCTGTATGAAAAACGAAAACTTGGAATCGATTCTTAGGAATTAAAATTACCGAGTTTTCGATATCGTCTGTATGAAAACGGAAAACACGGAATGATTCCTAGGTATTTGGAAAAATTCGATGTATTGTGTTTTATTAACTTATAACCACTAAAGTCTATGTTTTTGGATTGTTCTTATTGAGAATTATTATGAATTCCTACCATATTGTAGTTTTTTTTCTATACAAAATTCACAGCTGATGAGGTGTCTTAAATGCCTTACCTCTTGATAGATTGATTCTTCGTTACGTTTGGTAAGATATGTCACGTGACGAGTATCGCTAGCATGGCATGCTCACCCTTCTGAAACACCTGATGCCACTCTGCGACTGGGTTAATCAAATAGGCTGCCCTCCGGAGAGTCCACATGGTTCCTTGGTTTTTATGTTATCGACATTCCCATCTTCAGTATTATTACATGAATTGTCGTTAGACGATTGAAAATCAGCAATTTTACAGGTGAGAAATAGCAACACAATTTGCTACGCGGACTCCCCGAAAAGGTAGCCAAATTAACATGCAAAGAATCGTATCAAATGGTTTTGTCGTTTGTTATGTCATGTTATTGGGATTTTGATATTATGTTTTGCTAGAGTTATCGATCTTAGTTCTTATGTGAATAATAAGTTGAATAAACGGGTTAATTATCTGCTCATACCATAATAGTTGCATTCATGACCCGCGGAGCAAGGGGGTCAGCTATAACCCCTTGACAGTAAAGAATTATAATGTTACAAAATGCCCCAAAACAGCTTAAAAACAAGTATAAGAAGCACTCCGTGATCCCTGCATTCACATTATTGACAAAAAAACTCTGCATACACTTAATGAATTATGGTTTATTTTCGGTGTCATGGTTTCTCCGACACACGGCGTTTTGCGACACATCTCCACTCACAGAAGCATCGTCACCATGGGTCAAATTTTATCGTTCGCATATTTTCGCTAAAAATTTAAATTTATTTCATATAGGCCTAGACTATCTCACCTTTAGGCCTAACCGTTTATTATTTTAGTCTGTGATATACCATTTATCTCATACGTCACTTGATCGATATGAGGACCAGTTCTGTGGTAATATAAATTCCACATTTATTAGTAAATTTGAAAATGCAGTCGCCGACAAAATCTCAACTCACAAGTAAAATCAATAAAAAAAGAAAACATGACACGCTTACTTTTATTCCCGTTAAAACTCGCCACAGTGGGATAGCTAAATATTCTAAATCAAAAGACATATGATAGATGTTGAAAAATGATTTATTTGTTGTTACGTTTCTTCATACGTAATAAAACAGTATAACTTTTTATTACAGCCATCGTGATAAAAACGTGTTTTTCAATTTGCGAATATCAAGTCACAAATGTCTTGTGGGAGTGTGTCGGAGAAACCATGACACCGGTTTATTTTCGACATGCAGAGCTTAAAAAGATACCTTGCCTGGTAAGTTTAATACGCCCACTGGCAGCATTGGTTTTCAATAAAAACTTACAGTACAGTAGCAATCAGCAGAATGAAATATTCAAACATATACTTCTTTTGTGGGATGATACATGTATAATATTCCAGGATTTCATTAAAATCTGCCTAGAATTCTACCTAATAACAAGGCAAGAACTCATTATATATTATTTGGTATATTTGGTTTTCAATAGAGTTCACTATTGGTTGATAACAAACTATTTTAACAACTTTCGTCAAAATCCATAAAGAATTGTGCCTTATAGTGTGTTTTCAAGCCAAAAATCGAAATATTTTGAAAGAACAAGGACAATAATTCATATTAAATAGTTTGCGAATTTTAACAATTTCAGCAACTTCTTTTAAAATCTGTAAGGAATACTATCTTATGTTTACGAGCTAAAATTTTGACACGTTTAAATAACAAGGACAAGATGATTCTAAATATTTTTCGATTTATCTGATTTTCAATAGGGTTCATACTAATTGAGTGATAACAAATTCTCTAACCAAGGTTTATCAAAATCCTAAAAGAATTGTGGGTTTTAGAGTGTTTACGAGCCAAAAATCGAACGCATTTTAAATAACAAGGGCAACAATTCATATATTTCAATATTTTTGTTTTTCAATAGGGTTCATCCTTGGGCGATATTAAAAAATTTTCGTCAAAATTTGTAAAAAATTGTGCCTTGTAGAGTGTACAGTGAATACGAGCCAAAAAAGGGTCGTCTAAAACCATTTGATTCTTTGCGTGTCAATATGTGTTTCTTTAGTTATTTCTTACCTCTACGGTGGGAATGTTGATAACATAAAAACCAAGGAAGCAATAAAAGCTATGTGGAGTTGACAAACCCACTCGCAGAGTGGCATCAGGTGATCCGGAAGGGGAGCATGGCCTGCTAGCGACACTCGCCACGTGACATATCTTACCAAACTTAAAGAAGAATCTATCAAGAAGTTAAGCATTCAAGACACCTCCTCAGCTGTGAATTTTGTATAGAACAAAAACTACAATATTGTAGGAATTCATAATGATTCTCAATAAGAACAATCCAAAAACATAGACTGTAGTGGTTTTAAGTTAATAATACACAATACTTCGAATTTTCCCAAATACTGGAATGTTTAAAACTCAGATTTGTTTAATTCCTAGGAATCATTCCGAGTTTTCGGTTTTCGTACAGACGATATCGAAAACTCGGTAATTTTAATTCCTAAGAATCGATTCCGAGATTTCGTTTTTCATACAGACCATATCGAAAATTCGGACTTCTCGAAATCCTAAGATTATCGAATTCGGAATTCAGAAGTATACTGGAGGTCGAAAACTCGGTAGGCCCTACTATCGGAATTTTTTCGTGTTGTCCTAGTTTTCGACAATCCTAGGATTCCGAGAAATCCGAGTTTTCAACCTCCCAGTATTGAATGACAGACTTACTTCAAAGTAATTGAATGTTAATGTAACAACTTTATCCTCTGGAGCTTCTATAGTCCATTCACAAAAAGCGTTCTTTGTATAAGTGTTTGGAAAATTAGGAGATTGAATTGTACCACTTTCAGTGGTTAATAATCCACCACAATCTAAAAGGATGAGAAGAAAATAAAGCTGTAAATGAAAGTCTGTGGAAGAAACGGTTGGTGTAACTGAACATGGTAATAGAACAATCTGTATTTTATTATTTACCTGTTGTTACAGCTGAATCAGTAGTAGTCAGTATTGTATCCGTTGTACCTTCAAATAGATAAAGTGAAATGAACTTGTCTGATGCACTTTAGGGTGATGAAGACACAATGTACATGAGGATGATATTACATGCAAAATTTGACTGTTTTTTTTCGAATTCAATAAAAAAAGCGAAATAAAATACAATTTTACGTCCAACTTGTCTGATCAAGTTTAACCTTATGACGAGACATGGCACTTTGTATGAGAAGCATATTACCTGCATGAAGTCTGAAAAATTAGTCTGATCTTTGACTAAGGCCAGGGCAATAACTTAAAAACAGTTCACTGAAAAATTGCCAATATCGAACTTGTTCAAGATCTCATCAAGAACAATGATCACACTTAATTTATTCAAAGCAGATGAAAACTGGTCTCTATAGCGTTCACAAGTTAATTTTGACGTTTAAGTCAAGTGCAAGAACTCACAGATTATCCATGATAAATCGTCAATATCCACATTATAAAATGGCGTATATAAACTTACTTTGTTCATTGTAATATCCGTCATAGTAATTATAGTTGTTATAATTATAGTCGTAATAATAGTAACCTGAAGTATAAAATCATTAATTTACTGTCACAGAGAGCTAGTTTAATACCTTGTGTGTTATTTTCATTCATTTCATATATAGAGCTAGCTTAATATTTTGTATATTATTTTCAATGGTGTATTTTTACAAAATATATCATATAAGCGCCAATTGAACACATTGTCTCTTTCTTGTATGTATTTATTTTGATATTTTAAAGAAACGTTAGTAGCTTATATCATTTGTTTTCCCTTGTTGATATATCAAATAAGCGCCATCTTAATAATATGGGTGTTAATGATAATATAAGCGCTGGCTGAGACATTTTGGTCTTCTGTCTTGATTGTACAGATCTACCAAATATAAAACGAACCTAATATTTTGTCTTTTCTTTCTTTATTATAAACCGTATATCAAATAAGCGAAGATGAACACATGTTAATATTTTGATATATCAAATAATATCATAATATGACATATTCAAAATGAAAGGTTTTGCGAAACCAAATACAACATCTTGAATGTAAAAGAAATTAAGAACAGTAACTCATAATTAATTTTTCGCTGATTTTCAATAGGGTGCATCCGATGAACACTCACACAAAGTTACGTCCAATCCGTCAAGAATTATTGTGCCTTCTAGAGTATTTGCGAGCAATTGTGGACGGACGGACGAACGGACATGGGTGACAACAATATACGCTCTATATAAATATTAAGCCTTGTGAATTGAAACCAACAGGTAAGACAATAATTTCTAACTTACCATCACTAAAGAAGATTTTGTACATAATCAAACAAATTGCCAAAAGGTGCATCCTCTGTTAGTTGATTAATACAGTTTTAAATACTTTGAAGTATTTTTGCACTACTACTGATAAACAAGCAGTTAAGGTCTTACCAACTCTGAATATATCGTATTGATTTCAACATTATTTTATAGATGATTATAATTATAGTATAAAATCAGAGAATACATTCTATGTAAGTACAAATGTGTACAAATCTCCGAATGAAAGATCAAAACTTAAATATTGTTTACGAGAATAAAGCTGACTGTAAACTATGGCTATCATATTATTTCTTTTATTAGTCACCTAAAACCCACAGACAGATAAATTACATATGATATAAAATAATAAGTTAGAATAATAAAAATACAAGTACTAATGAACTGCAAAATAAAACACGAAATCCATTAGCCTTATAATCGAAATATCTTAGGTTCAATCTAGCTAGTTGATTTGCAAACTTGATATTGATTTTGCAGTGTATCACTCTTTTAGAACGCACAATACTACCCTCAGCTGGCGGTCACTTTTGTAGTCTCCATGGTTCCAAGTCTGTACATCCCATCGCCAGACATTAATAATGAGGTTATTTGCATGACTATAGGGAAAAAGTATTCAGTTTTTGTTCTATTTTGTTTACTATCAATATATGATAAGGTAGAAGGCTTTTGATCGGAATAATGGACGGTGGCTATGACCAGGACTTCAGGAAGTTGAGAAGATGAAATATAGTTATTTGATATTCGGCAGTGATTTCAATTCTCAAATAAAATTAATTATGAAACAATATCATATGTAAATTCACATCTATAAATTAATATATAAACTAATATGCAAACAAGATTTGTGAGAAAGGTAGAAAAAAAATGCTATTAAATAGACCTGATAAAAGATGTAATGTAACTTTTTTGTGTCGTGTGTTAACATTTGCATAGAGTTACTCCTTACACTAGCATGGTTCTAATTAAGAAAGGAAAAAAATCAAATTGTTTTATAACTTGCGAATTCACTGTTATAGATTGAAGTGGGTTTGAAGCTAGTATTTTAAAATTTTTAAACAAAAAAAGTAAAATAGATGCATGGGTCACTGATATCACACCTTCAAATCAACAGTTTTATCATCATTGATATTGATGTATAACCCTCTTTAAACCTCTGTGAATCATCATAACCGTAGTAAAAACCTCTTATTTTAGCAGACAAAATTAGAAATTTTGTTTAATTTTGACGAATTTATCAATTTAAAATTTGTAGTCAACAATCCATGACACATATCGTTGAAGAGAAAATCGAGTAAATTTTGATTATGAAATCCATATTGTTAGGGAAAAATACGTAGTGATTTAGAACTTTATTCGAGAAATAAAACCAAAATTTTAAACGATTATGATTTATTGTAATATATTATTGAAAAGTGAATCAAATGGCCATTGATAGTATGTAAAATTCAACTCTAAGTATATAATGGATAATGTTAAAAAGACGTCCAAAGTTGTCAAAACTGTCAATTTCAAACCTATAAAACCAGAAGTTAAAATGCTTCAACCAATATTAGCACACATATGGATAGCTGAGGTCAAGGACATTCTGGTCAAGGTCACTATAAATTCAAATGGGCATAAAAAAATCTTCAAAAATCAGAATTCTTTCCACATCAAATTTTAGATAAAGAAACAAGGTTTTAATAAACATCAAAAAAATACAAAATTGGATTAAATTTAGAGCTATAGAGCTTGTGAAAAGATTCGGGCCAAATTGAGTGAGAGAACCGGCTTTTTTCTGTTTTGTAAAATCCACTATATTCTTGACAGAACGTTTGTATCAAAATAAGGGTAATCCCTCGTAATCTTTGGTTGTTTCTAAAAATTTAATTCGAGACAAATTATAATATATCATATATCAGAGGTTAATCTTGGTATCAATGACCAGTGTATTTCATATTATTCATACAATAAATTTAGTTTTGAAAGTTCATTCAAATCGCATAGCCACCGTGTAAGATGGGTGTATTTGACATGTTGCTCTTGATACTTTCAATCTTTGTGACCGCAGTTAAAGGTAGGCCTATTCTTATTTGAAAACTATGACTATGTTGACTTTCTTATTTAAAGAAGACAAATTATAGTATAGAGTACCACACATGTCGTATCTTTTATTTGTTTTCAGAAATTATTAAAAACAAAATTATTAGTATCGAAACCTAAATTAAAGCAATACGATTCCCGCTCTTGATTTCGCATCCTTTTTTCATAAAGAAACGGGTTCTGAATGATATTAATGGTTAAAAAATACTATTATTGGGATAGAAATCTTGTTAGGGTTGCAATTGGGATGAAATGTGAAATTATAAGCTTATTTTATTTATAATGACAATATTCGGACTATGATTTAAGATTTGCTCAAGTCAATCGGTCGTTCTAAAGGTAACTAGTAGATAGGAAATGTCTTTTTAAAATTTACGTCAACAACTATGACAGTTATTTTCAAATTTGTCGTAAACGTTCTGGCATATTATGAAACCGTTGGGAAAAATATATGGTAATATTTTAGGCTGTGACCAGGTGTTGGTAGGGGACAATGGAACAATTTCTTCACCAGGATGGCCAATGCCTTATCCCTTGAATATTGAATGTACATACGATATCATCGTTTCTGAGGGTAACCGTGTTAGAATTGAATTTGTAAATATGTCGGTAAGATCTTCATTTCATTGTTATCAAGATTTATTCATATAAGATAAATATAAGTAATTGAAAAGTGTTAATGGGACGTTTTTACAGCTTGAATTGACCATAAGTGTAATTAAATTACATTTTGTGATTATAAATATGTTCGTAATGTATCTTTAATTGCTTTAGTGAATTTTGCCAGTTCGCAACCGACTCCAAGGAGACATTTTATACATCCAAGAAACACTTGTAGAACTTGCTCAAAATTTGGTTTGATAGATGTTATTTGTTATAGGTGGAGACATCCCTTGAATGTGAATATGATAGTGTTAAGATATATGATACAAACACATCAGCTATCCTAGATACTTTATGTGGTCAATATTCAGGGCAGGTCTATGTTAGTTCTGCCAACTTTATGACGATTGTATTTAAATCAGATGAGGTTCAAACTGATGATGGCTTTGTAGCTGTTTTTTCTGTAGTGGAAGGTGGGTTAAAATTCATGACCTTTAAATTAATTATTAAATTACATGCTAATAATGTCCCAAACAATATGTCGGAGAAACAAAGAACAAATTACGCACTCGTTTTAATTCTCACAGATCCGATCTAAAAATATATAAAAGACAAGCCTGTTTCTAACCATTGACATTGACGATCATTCACTTGGCGATCTCACCCTAACCCCAATTGAGCGCACAGAAATCAACTTGCCTCGAGATGAAACTACCAATTTCCGACGAAGCCCATTGGATAGAGACATTAAATACAGTAAAACCTATATAGGACTTAATATTAACCATAATGCGGGCATAGCACCTTTTGTCTTCCTCTTCAATACAACCAGTAATAACGCAAGCAAGATAGTTCATGCCCATTATAAGGGTCTTCAAGAGAAATTCCCCCATGTCTATAATCAGAAAATGATAGTGGCATATTCCAAAAATCAGAACTTCAATGACAACCTTGTTCATATAGCAAACTAAAAACAATCTGTAGTACTATACTTCTCACCCATTCTCGATTATATCTTTCTCATTTAAGATCAGAACAGAAGAAAAACATCCAACAGATCAAAACCCTTTTTCCCGATTTCTCAATAAAATATTTATTCCACCCTAGGCCTGTACATCTGGGAGAATCAATCCTTCCCTTACCTTCGAGATCAAATATCTAATCAAAGGTTCACGTTAGTTTGGTTGAGGATTGGAAAACTCATTACGGATTTAAGACCCAAATAGACACGCATGTCTTGAAGGTTTCATATAAAATTATCTATAAACAAGTTTTTTTATGAACTCAAATATCAAATATATTATGTAAAGAGAATAATGTGCACACTGTCCTTTTAGCCTATTTCTATTAAAAGTCAAAGACTTGTGTGGTCGGATATGCGAAAATATCTTTTGTATTTATAATACTAGCATACAGTAGTATTAGCATTATGATAATTGGGAAAAGGGTTGGAATATTATTTTTTGTTTTAGTAATCTTATTGGTAAATAACTTCAGTGTAATTTTGTTGACCAATTAGATTATTATATCTTTATTATCTGCATTTAACTTGAAAATGATCTTGGAATACGTGTATTTTCGTAGGATTTTGTGATAAGTATTTAACTAGTGAAAATGGAACATTTACATCACCGAATTGGCCCGATATTTATCCAACCAACATAGTTTGTCAATATTCAATTGTTGTCCCAGAAGAGTACAGAATAAAATTACAGATTAATGATATGTTCGTAAGTATCTTAATTGGCTAGGTGATTTTTGTCAGATTGCAACCGACTGCTTCAAGGACGAAATTTTACATTCTGCAAACAAAATCATGACCAATTATTGTTGCATTCTCTTTGAATCACATTGCAGCTTGATGAGTATCGGATATGGGACTTTTATGCATTTCGTCTACAACATCAATATTATACAGCAAAACAAAACAAGGATACCCGGAATCTTTTTTTAAATTTTATTTATTAAACTAACGATAAAAAAACTATAGATGATGCAAACATTTTTACATGCTGAGAATAAACAAAAGCAGTTTTTGCTCTTGACTATGGAAACGTGTTTTAATTTTAGCTCGAAATATTTCTATTTCAGATAGAACCACACTTGACCTGTGTGTATGACAGTATAGAAATAACCGATGGGAACCAATCTCTGGGCATATTCTGTGGTCAGTCGAACCTGGAACCATTCTATAGTTCAACTAATAAACTTTCAGTCACATTCATATCAGATTCCTTGGCGTCATTTCCGGGATTTTTTGCTGAATATAAAGCTGTCATCGAAGGTAACACAACTTAGCTTGTCTTGAAAAAAAAAATTTGGAATATTTTCTGATTGCCTTGTTCATGTCAATTAATGAAATTTGAGAAATCTCCGTTGGTTGTTGGGCAAGAGAAATCTACGTATGTCTCTGTATATTATAAATATAAAGATATACGGATAATATACTACTTCTAGGTTTATTACATACTATGTTTCGAAACACATATAGGTAAAGCTACCAAGTCGTGTGCAATAAACCTAGAAGTAGTATATTTTGTGCACATGTTGACCTTCCTGTTTTTAAATGCCTTACAAAGATTGTATTTATTTTATTTACATTAACAGTGAGTGTAAATAATCATACAAGCGGCAACACTGATCAGGGTAAGTATGATGATCTACATAATGTGCAAAAAAAAAAAAGAATAAAAAAAAAAAAAAAAAAAACTAGAACCGTTAGACGGTACGTGCGCGTCACTTCTATTGCATGGGTGAAACGTAGACTGGTGTCCAGTCTTCTCCATAAATTGGTCAGTCTTCTTAAAAAAAAAAAAAAAAAAACAAAAAAAAAAAAAAACTCACTAAAAAAAACTTAATGGTTGTCTAAAATGGCAAGCTGGTGACATACCTAAAGTTCTTGTTATTTAGTGATATTTTTACGATCTAAGAATTTTGTTGACGCACAGCATCAGTTTAATGAACGGATACAACGTATGGGATGAGGTGAATGAACATAAATAAAATCATTATCATTATAAAAACTTTCCCAAACCACACGGCGCGCACAAAAAACATCTTTCTTCTGTAGATAAGCGGTGATTATTGACCTCTGATATTCCTTTGGATCTTTATAACCAAAAACCGGTAAAACATGTCCAATCTCCTCGTCAATATCCGCTAATTCGGACATGATTCCAACGGCGTGTGTGTGGAATTGAATCCGTGATAATCGAGACTTTATTTACAAAATTCATGTCACATGACCCCAAAGAGTGATCGACAACTGTCAATCATTCCAAATAAGGTAGGATGAAAAACATGGCAAACACGCCCATTTTATTGTTAACTTCGCAATTTGTCCAGTCTCTCTCGTAGGATACAAGTTTACTCAATTTTTTTTTTTTTTTTTTTTTTTTAAATCATAACTTGTTGAGACTGGTCCAGTCTAGGGTGAAACGTTGCATTTATAAAATCCAATTCCATAATAATAACTAGACCTGTTTGTAATAGTTGTGCAGCTTCTGAGATATTTAGAATTTGTTATATCTCCTGGCTGTCATTTAAAATAGAACGTAACCACTCCTACTCAGTCTAATGACTTGTTTTGATTGGTTGCGATACTTAAACTGGAAATGTCAAAATTTGTGTCTTGACCAAACGACTAGAAATTAACACAATTTGACTTTATGACCTGTTACATTACCTTCTTAACTCTTCTTGTAACATTTATATCTGTTTAATTAGTGTGTAATTTTATTCTAAGAATTTTCGCAAATCTTATTTTAAAAATATTGATTTATATATTGTTTTAAAGTTGTGAATTTGCACATTATAAATCTGTTCGAATTTTGTTTTTAAGTTAAATAGATCTAAAAATATGAATGCTAAAATCGCTAATTTTTCACAAGGCGTATTTTCAACAATTTCCGGTCTATAGCTTACATAAAGATATTGGTAGAAAGCTAATAAAAAACAAATTGCAATATGTGAATTAGAATATTGCCAAGAGTCTTGTTCATGAGATATGAACATCTGAAAATACGAGATTACCCATTTCCAGAGCCCTATTAAACCAAATATTCTTTACCAAAATTAGAAGTCAATGCATCATATGAACCTTTAGCCAGTGAAGATGAGTGTGCAGAAAAATAAGGCATGCAGATGGTCAAATTCAAAAGTTACGAACTTTCAAACGGAAGCCGGTTGTGAAAAACTTCGACAGGACCTAGTTCAACAACAAATTTGAAATTGAAAAAAATGCCACTAGAGGACCTAGATAATTATCCATATTATATTTTAGAACAAGTTTGTAAAAAATCGGATTAAAAATAGCGGACGAGTAGTATTTTTCCGATAATTTGCATATTTCAAGATGGCGATCAAACGGTTAGGAAAATTGCATATACGGCATACATACAAAATGATGATACAATTCTGTGGAATAATAAAATTGCTAGTTTTCGTAAAAAAAATAGTCCGAAAATTGATTTCTCTGATTTGAGACATTTTTTTGGTCATTTTCGGACGTTTCCAGCTAATTTCGAAAAATGTTTATATAGTTTTTCGTTTTACAAAAGTAAGTTGTTTAATGATAGCGGCTACCTGTTACATTCGGGTCAATTTTTGTTAATTATTGATTCATTATGGGTTAATAGTAACTAATTGCAAAAAAAAAAAAATTCAAATCTTAAGAATTCCGGAAGTTGAAATTTCAAGTTTAGAGTCGAATGACATCAAAACCGGAAGTGATGTCGAAATTTTGAAAACGGAAATATGTTTACAAACAAAATGTCTATCTACCTGCAAATTTTTATTTTGATCTTATCAAAATTGTAGAATTCAAAAAATGTGTGAAATTTAAATTACCAAAAGTCAGCGACAAAAGTCAAAATTTTCATGTTGTGAAACTGCTCTAATGTAGCAATTATCCCTAAAACATGGAATAAAAAAAAACGAGGTCAAAATCGGTTCGGAATTAGATCGGTGGAGGCAAAAAACCGAAACTGCGTATTTTAAGGTACGTCACCTCCGGTTGGGCACAAATGCGTCATTTTACATTCATCCACTAATGAAACACATTTCATGTGAGATTATCGTGTCAGATAATGTGTGTCATTTGCAGTTATGGCTGTGGACTGCAAAAAGAAAAAAAAAATGAAAATGAATCTTTGGAACTAATGTCGATGGAATCAATAGGTCTTGCTCAAACATCAGCAGATAGTGAATAGTGATGACAAACGTTACAAGCGATGGATGGGCAATCCTAGTCGAAAAGCACAGGACCCTGCGCTTGAAGTAGTGCTCTTCATCTGGTTGGTTCATCAGCGAACTGAGAAACACATCTTTAATTACCTGACGCTGAGAGCGAAAGGGCTTAGCCTTATGGACGAAATATAGATCAACACTGAAAATATATCACGTGAAAATGAAAATTAGACTTGCTTATCCAGATGGCTAGCTTCCATTCAAGACCATGATAAAGAAACATAGACAAAATTCGATCACAGTTGGCCGTGTGGGCGGATCAATGACCGAATATGTAATGTTGACCTTGATTCATTCTGGTTTTAGATCTCGTGGCAACTTCTTAACAACTGAACCATCCTTCTGCTTATGGACAGCCATAAGAGCCATTACACGTCCAATCACTCAAATCCTTGAATTTTGCTATTAAGCTAATCCCTCCAAAAAATCACGTCCTACCTGCAACCCCTGGATGTATCTTGATTTAACGCTGCCATACGAGGACAGTGGCAGAAGTGGTAGATTGATAGAGAAAAAAGAATTCTCTGTCACCGGCAACAGAATAAAACCATCTTACGAAGTTTTGATGAAAATGCTATCTGAAATCTTCCTTTCCTCAACGGTTATCGAGAATTCATTCAAATTGTGTGGTATGGCTGAAAAGGGAGAACACGTTCCACTGGAACAACTGAACACCAGGCTTCTGGAGATATTCTTCAGTCTCTTTCGGGTCCTGATGGTCGTGATGATGATGCTTGACATATGAGAACACACAATTAAGGGCGTTCAAGGTTTCATTATAATGTCTGAATTTTAAAAGTTAATAGTTACGGTTTGAAAGATATTAGTGGAATAATATTCGTTTCATTAAAAAACGCTCAAGGTACTGATTGTGTATTTTGTCTTATTTACATTTGATTATTATTAGTAGAAGGTTTTTTCCCTATAGCTTAGAACTCGCGTATGCTGTTTATGTTACTTCGTGTATTCCATTATAGTAAGAATTGCAATTATATAAAGGGAAATAGATATTTCTATATTTCTACTATATATATTCCTAGATGTTTTAGATTGCTTTATTTAATTTGAAAGAAAGCTTATTACTGTACATTTTGTTTGTTTCAGGTGATCCTAACCTAGACGTTATGATACCGTCACAGGGTACGTTATACATAAATCTTTCATTAGTAGGCTATACCTCTTTCTCTGTGATATCTCAATTTTGCCAAATAGCTCTTAACACTCTAAGTTCCTCTACAAAAAAAAGGAACTCATGTCGGACTGAAGCAGTTAAGACTACAAAAAGTAGTGTCTAGAATGTTTATCAATATAAATACTTTTTGTTGCCAAGTGTTTATCGTCATGTAATCTATTTGTGTATATAAAAATCAAGTATTCTGACAAAGAAATAACAGAGGAACTTGAATTTTGGACAATGAACGAATTTTTTGACTGATTTATTTCAGATGAATGTCTTGACCAAGTTTTTGAAGGACTTTCTGGCACAGTTACATCGCAAAACTATCCAGAAAACTACCCACTAAATTCAAAATGTTCCTATGGAATCGTTGTTCCAGTTGGAATGATAATAAAGCTGACTTTTACTGAATTTGAGGTGAGGTAAAGTTTTCTGTATAGATTTTATACGCCCACATGAATATTTTTTTTCAATAAACTTTTTTTTTTTGTTCATCGTTTAAAAATTGTATTGTGGGTGCAGTAGACGCTGCAATTTTAACTGGGTTTTGGCGAAACTTAGTTTGAGCATTGGAATTGATAAGGCGGTGGTCAATTTGGATGAACAGCTTTTGAGTTATTACCCTTGACTTAGTAAAATCGCATCAAAATTACATTGTTGCTACAATAGAAGTTACAATTTTAAATGGATTTTGATAAAACTTGGTGTGAGCATTCAAATAAGAAGGCAGTAGAGATAGAATTTCAGATTTCATTAACAATTTTACGAGTTATTGCCCTTGACTTAGGAAAATCGTCACACCATTTATATTGTTGGTGCAATAGAAGCTGAAAATTTTAATGGATGATTTTGATGAAACTAGGTGGGAGCATTATCGTTGAAAAAATTTTCAATGAATGTTTTTTGAGTTATTGCTCTATTAAATATTCAAATTCAATGCTGCAATTGGGCGTATATTACCTTGCCTTGCCAGTTTTCTTTTATTATGTATCCACACCGCCTAATGGCTTTAAAAAGCTCAAAAGCTCTGGGACAAAAGTGTATTGGGCTTGTATATTCCCTCATAATATTCAAATAATAATATAAGATAGCTTGCTAGGCAGGGTAAAATACGCCCACTGGCATCATTGATTTGAATAACAAATGAAATATTCAACCTTCAATCATATACTTCTTTTCTGAGGTGATAAATAAACAATATTACTAATTTTCATTAAAATCTGTCAAGAATTATACTTAATAACAAGGGAATAACGCATTAAATATTTTTCAGTATTTTTGATTATTAAAAGGGTTCACTCTTAGGCACAGGTTGAAAAAAAATTGACTTTTCTCTTTTTTGACATTTTCTTCTACTATACTCTAAAAAGGTAGAAGAAAATGTCAAAGTGAGAAAAGACAATTTTTTTTCAACCCAGGCGCCTGTGCTCTTAGGTGATAACAAAAAATTTCAATAGATTCATCAAAAGAAGGAATTGTGCATTTCAGAGCCAAAACCGGACGCGTTTTGAAGAGCATGGGCAATATTTCATATTAAATATTTTGTGATATGTCTTTTTTTAATAGCGTTCATCCTTGACTGATAAAATCTGAAAAGCATTGCGCCTTCTGGAGTGTTTGCGAGCTTAAATTTTGACGCTTTTAAAAAAAAAAACAAGGACAATAAATGATATTAAATATTTTTAGATTTATTTGATTTATTGTGATAATTAACAATTTCAGCAAGTTTTGTCAAAGTAGAGGGTTTACTGGCTAAAATTTTGACGCGTTTTCAAAAACAAGGGCAATAACTGATACTAAATATTGTTTGATTTATCTGATTTCGAATAGGATTTATCCTTAGGTGATTACAAATACTCATGCCAAGTTTCGTCAAAATCGGTCAAAATTTGTGACTTGTAGAGTGTATACGAGGCAAAAATCGCAAGCATTTTAAAGGACAAGGGTAGTAATTTATATTAAAAATATTTCGATATTTTTTATTTTCAATAGGGTTCATCCGTGGTTAATATTAAACAAGTTCGGCAAGTTTTGTCAAAATCGGTCAAGACTTGTGCCTTGAAGAGTGTTTACAAGCCAAAAATTGAACGCGTTTTCAAAAACTAGGTCAATAACTGAAAATTTAAATTTTTCGATTTAACTGATTTTCAATAGGGTTAACAAATACTCATGCCTAGTTTCATTAAACTAGAATCTTTAAGTGTTTCGTCAAAAACGGTCAAGAATTGTGACTTGTAGAGTGTTTACGGGGCAAAAATCGAACACATTTTAAAGAACAAGGGCAATAATTCATATTAAATATATTTCGATATTCTTTGAGTTCACACCAATTTTCATCATAATCTGTCAAGAATTGCACATTGTAGAGTGTTTACGAGTCATTCAAGAACAAGAGTAAGAACTCATACTAATTTTTTTCCAATTTCGCTGATTTTCATTGGGTTTCACCCTTGCGTGATCATAAACACTCATATCAAGTTTCATCAAAATCCATAAAAAATTGCGCTTTCTAGAGTGTTTACGAGCAATTGTTGACAGACGGACATGGTTGACGGCAATATACGCCCCACATTTCATGTGGGCGTATAAAAATAAAATTAGGACTAAAAAAGTGTCACGCGACCAATCGGAAGTAATTGAGAAAATCTATTATAATAAATAATAACAATGGAACGAAAATATTGTGTTAATGTGAACATTCAATAACGACAAAAAATAGAATCACTTTGTGGGTACCCCACACCTCCCTCCAAATAGGCAACACTATTATGGTGACGTTTTCTAAAACCATCGTGTAAACTAGAGTACACATAATTGTATCTCTGTATACTGTATATGCATTATTTAAAACAGGTAGAGATGGAAACAAACTGTAATTATGACAGTGTTACCATACATGATACTGATGTTATCTATGGTACATATTGTGGTATGATAGTACCGTCTTCAATCTACACTAAACAAAACTCGGCTAAAATCATTTTAATTTCGGATGGACATGTGACAAGAAAAGGATTCTCGTTAGAGTTCCTTGCAGTTGCCGGTAATGTAGAATATTTATGTGTTCTTAAATACTAAAGATTTTATTTCAATCGATCTAACGTTGCGAAATCATTTTTTAACACTTTTTCTTTCATAGTTGAGCATACATTTGGCATCTAAATTTTAGTATCAAATAAGAATTTAACTTGTTTCAGTAAACAATGATATTTATAGAACAGAACAATTAAAATGGACTGGATTACTGGCTTTGTTTTAGATTAGCATATAATATGAAAGTTTTGACCTTTATTTTATTGTTTCAAGCTACAACGACAGTCACAACAACGACTACTACTAATGCCCCAATTGATTGTAAGTGTTTTACTACAATTAATACTTGAATTAATTATTCTACGTACGTTTGATGGAATGATTCTATAGATAACCTGTACTGCATCGGAATAAGTACTTCTGATAAGATCTGTCGGTGTTAAGGCCTACTATTCGTATCACCACATCTTACAGCTTTACAGTTTTCGTATTTATCATACTCTTATATTGAATGAATACAATAAAAGGTTGTAAGATTAATTGAATTATGATTTTAGTAACTTCAATGGGAAACACATCAGACCTTATGACTATTATGCTGGTTACAATTGGTGTTGTTCTTGCTGTTTCCATATTTGCTGTGGTTTCGGGACTTCTTTTTTGCAAATACACTAAAAATGTAAGTATTTCTTTTTGTATTTCAGTGTTCGTTCGGCCAATCGTACCATAGTGTCAGAATTTTTTTTCGCTAGTTCAGGGTTCAAATCAACCCCCCAAAATGGCGAATGATACATTAACCTTTTTTACATACAGTGTTGTTTTAGAGTATACAAAGCTTCTATTATTCTAGAAGCATTTTCATTTGCTAATTACAGTCAATACTCATCTGTTTCTAAGGCCATGGTAAATACCTGACAATGGAACAGCAATTGTCAACAAAAAAAGAAATAATAATTATATACAACATAAGGTAAATAACAGGTTCAAATGCTGTTTTCCATTCATAAATCCGATTTTAATTTCCATAACAGAACGTCAAGAATCTGAAGAAATCTAAGAAAAAAAGAAGAGTTATAGCAGTGAAGGAGCTTCCACCCTGGTCGACTAAGAATGTTATGCCACCTCTAACAACACAAATGAACGCCAACGTCAAGCCACAGGAGAATAAGATTGATCTTGCAATAGTTGATGCTTAATTACACATGCGAACCCACATTTATCTTTTTATCATCTACTTTTTAAGATTTGAATTTCCTTTAATCATATATGGATTATTTATTTATCGATCTTATTTTTTTAAATGTTTATTGAAAGATATACAAACAACTCTCAATATTTTACTCTTACAATTTTTCAAATAGAACGTGTGGAAATTATTTTATATTGCTGACAAAAAAAAATGGGTTGAAATAAAGCACGCCATTCTAACAGTTTCGTACAACCATGACTACTGTGTACATATTCATAACTCCGAGTAATTATTAAATCAATACAACAATAAACGAAACATTGTAATGAATTCTGCTATATGACTACCATTAGATATTAGCGCTGTTTTATTCATATGTTTTTTTTATCTGTGTACTTGTATTGTATTTACCATTATCAAATATAATCCGATTTTGTTTTTGTCATCAGGCATCATTCACTTAAAAGCAATTGTAACATGGGCCGTAGATTTTCCTACGATGTTTTCATTGTATAGGGTTATTTTGATGGACGGGGCCTCAAACGTGCAATGAATAGGCATAATGTCGGTTATAGCGCGATTTACTATACAATACTATATACGATTGGGGTGGCAGTTTCGACAGAGGTAAGCGAAATGACAATTTGCCATGCCCACCACTAATGAAAACACATCACTATATTCCCAGTGACAAAATGTGACGAATTGTTTTGATTGAACTAAATTAATGGAACCTTTCTACCTTACTTTACACATATTGTATGACAGGTGTCAATGTTACAAGTGATTTGTAGCACATTTTCATGAGAAATGTATTACCTGTATTGGCAATATTTCCATCTTTGCATCTAATACGCCCATTATACTAGGCGGTGGCCTACGACAATCAAGCCGGAGGCTAAACTTGAGTTACGGAAATTTACGGAAGCAGCCGAGTGGTTACCGACTGCGATTCAAAGCGAGTTAGATGCGAACCCACATTTATCTTTTTATCATCTACTTTTTAAGATTTGAATTTCCTTTAATCATATATGGATTATTTATTTATCGATCTTATTTTTTTAAATGTTTATTGAAAGATATACAAACAACTCTCAATATTTTACTCTTACAATTTTTCAAATAGAACGTGTGGAAATTATTTTATATTGCTGACAAAAAAAAAATGGGTTGAAATAAAGCACGCCATTCTAACAGTTTCGTACAACCATGACTACTGTGTACATATTCATAACTCCGAGTAATTATTAAATCAATACAACAATAAACGAAACATTGTAATGAATTCTGCTATATGACTACCATTAGATATTAGCGCTGTTTTATTCATATGTTTTTTTTATCTGTGTACTTGTATTGTATTTACCATTATCAAATATAATCCGATTTTGTTTTTGTCATCAGGCATCATTCACTTAAAAGCAATTGTAACATGGGCCGTAGATTTTCCTACGATGTTTTCATTGTATAGGGTTATTTTGATGGACGGGGCCTCAAACGTGCAATGAATAGGCATAATGTCGGTTATAGCGCGATTTACTATACAATACTATATACGATTGGGGTGGCAGTTTCGACAGAGGTAAGCGAAATGACAATTTGCCATGCCCACCACTAATGAAAACACATCACTATATTCCCAGTGACAAAATGTGACGAATTGTTTTGATTGAACTAAATTAATGGAACCTTTCTACCTTACTTTACACATATTGTATGACAGGTGTCAATGTTACAAGTGATTTGTAGCACATTTTCATGAGAAATGTATTACCTGTATTGGCAATATTTCCATCTTTGCATCTAATACGCCCATTATACTAGGCGGTGGCCTACGACAATCAAGCCGGAGGCTAAACTTGAGTTACGGAAATTTACGGAAGCAGCCGAGTGGTTACCGACTGCGATTCAAAGCGAGTTAGATGCGACCCAATGTGCACTTTTTGTGCTCCGAGGGCGATCACTGCGAATTCTGAGATAATGAGAAATTTAATTGGCGAAAGGTTATTTCTAAAAATAATGGTCTATAGATTTTTTTCGTGCATCTGAATGTAAGGAACAGTTTATAAGTTAAAGGGCATAGGAAATGGAAAGTTTTTATCAACTACTTCATATCGAAAATAAAAAATAATTTTTTTTTTTTTTGCACTCCCGTTCATAAGATATCGGCCGTAGAAGTGTGTTAATATTACTAGGTGCTTCAATCTGATCACGCTTACGTCCCTTGATTGTGACGTCAGGTCGGAACATAGCGTCGTATTGGACAGCCTTCCAACGTATACTATTGACAGGGGCGTAGCGTACGGGAGTGTGTGGGGGGGGGGGGGGGGTCGCACCCCCCCCCCCCACTTTTACTGAACTCGTCGGTAAAACGCGGAATCGGTCGGTAAAAAGGGGTAATGGATGGAACCGTCGGTAAAACGCGGAATCGATCGACTAAACGGATTAAAAAAAAAACCTTGTGTTGGTTATGATAGATCGATAAAAGACGGCACGGTGGGACCGTTGGTAAAACCAATTGACCTAAAAAGTAAAAACCTTGTGTTGGTTATGATGTTATCAGTAAACTGTCAGCATTAAAAGTATTTTTTACTGAAACTACCGGAATCGGTCGGTATAAGTTGGTTATGACTGGAGTCTTCGGTAAAACCGATTGGTTAACCGATACCCTTGTTATCGATATTTTGTTCGTTATTTGAATTTGTCGGTAAAACGCGGAATTGGCCGATAGAAGAAGGTCATAGATGGAGCCGTCGGTAAAACCGATTTGTTAACCGAAAGAGTGAAAACCTTGTGTCTGTTAAGATGTAATCGGTAAACCGTTCGTCTACATCAAAGTGATTTTTACTAAACTTGTCGGTAAAACGCGGAATCGGTCGATAATAGACGGTCAGGGATGGGGAATGGAGCCTTCGGTAAAACCGATTGGCTGACCGAAAGAGTGGAAACCTTGTGTCAATTAGGCTGATATCGGAAAACTGTTCGTCTACATAAAAAGTGATTTTTACTGAACTTGTCGGTAAAACGCAGAATAGGTCGAAAAAGGACATAGAAAACATATGATTTTCCGGTGAAAATTGATAATTTGGTCCAGTGGAAAAGACTTCCAAAATCACGTCAGATGTATTCTCCGGGGTTTCGTAGTTTGTAAAATTTTTCGGGGGTTGTCGAAAGGCCCGAATACGAAGGCCTTTGGCCTGCAGGACTTGCTTTGGAAAGATCACCTTTCAGTCCCCCCCTCTCAGGCATATTCTATTTACACCCCTGATTGATATGGTTTTCAAAGGTTTAGGATTTGCTATAACGATGGATTTCGTTCGTGTATAATGTATATACTTAATAGTGCGAGTTATTATTTTTGCCCCCGGAAGAACACGTGTTCGTCGGTAAAACTTAGACGTTACACGTGTTCGTCGGTAAAACTTAGCCGTTACACCCCCCCCCCCCCAGCCAAAATGGTCACGCTACGCCCCTGACTTTTGATTCTGTTTACAAGTTGTATTTGTAAAATAAGATGGTTTTATGTGCTCCCTTCATCTGTGAAGTAAGATCGGGACAAAGGATAGCTTTGTACGAGTTACCATCGGATCCGAATATAATGTAAACGTTGGGTTATCAACATAAAGATAGCTGGCTATAGGGGGCCTAAACCAAATGAAAATTCAAGATTGGAATCGCTTCGAAAAAAACCAGTTCACGATAGGCCTAGATCTTGATATTGCGAAATCGGATGGCTGCAAGATCGTGCTATTAGAAATGATGCAATGCCAACGCTTGTCGATTTCTTGGTAAAACCCGAAGTGTCCATCTCAAAGAGAAAAACCAAACCGTCCGTTGTCGGCAAGGCTGTAGCAGTGTAGGCCTACCAAGAAGAGGCAATCGAAGGCAAATGAAAAGACAATTACTGTCTAAAGGGGTTTAGGTTAACAATAAATTGCAAAACAATGTGTTCATATTAGACCAAACTTCCGAGGGGAATAACCAGTGCCCGTGTCTAACCGGAAAACATACTGCTATCTTATATCTTGTACAAAACTAAAAGGCCCAGATACAATTTTCTTCATTCGGTAAGACTCGAAAGTAGAACGATGGTAAAAATTTAGGATTCGATCCGAAGGCCGATCTTATTTTAATTTTATTAATTGTTCCTACAACGTTGGTATTATAATTTAAAAATCGGTTGATAAATAACGAATCCTAAATTTTCATAAACTGTCATATTTATCTAGTTGTTGTCAATAATAGGCCTAGACGGAATGAATTGGCTACCAAGTACCATTCATCGATAGGGACGCCATTATTATTTTAGCTTGTTGAGTTTCATCGTAGTCGCTAGGCCTATCACTATCACTACCCGATGAATTTTCTTGATCTTCATGAGGCCTATTTGCTAAAGGTTTATATATATAAGGTTGAACCCTGATATCCAAGATTAATCTCTGGTATTTCTCAGAATTCTTGGTCATAATCGAAGGGAGATGCCATCTCGATAAGCTTGATTGTATATGACGTTACGTCAAGAGTTTCACAGATTGTTCCGACCTGACGTCGCAATCAAGTGACGTAATCACGATAGACATATTGGAAAAGCCAGATTTCAAATGCATATTGCAAACATACCGATGCAATTTTTTTTTTGAAATTTTGCGAATTTAATACTAAAATCGCTTCTAGTTATAGAAAAAAAAAATGAATATTTAAAATCATTTCCTATGCCCTTTGAGGTATGGCAAATTGTAGTTGATATTTCTGATGGGAAGGAGGTCTGATCTAGGAGTAACATTATTTAGAATGTTATACATCATCGTAATTTTATACCGAATTCGTCTTTCCTGTAGTGTGATGAAACCCGTTTTCTTGTAAAGCAAACCATGGCTGGTTCCACTAACAGCACCACATTTAGTTCTGAGTGTATCTAACTGGGGATTCTCTAATGCAGATGTATGGAACGCCGTAGTTGTCTTATGTGGCATTTGTATCATTATATGGTGTCCTTACTTCATTATATGGGGTCTTAACTTCATTATATGGTGTCCTTACTTCATTATATGAGGTCGTAACTTCATTACGTGGTGTCCTTACTTCATTATATGGGATCGTAACTTCTTTATAAATTATGGGGTCCTTACTTCTTTATATGGGGTCCTAACTTCTTTATATAGGGTCGTAACTTCTTTATATGGGGTCGTAACTTCATTATATAGTGTCCTTACTTCATTATATTTGGTCCTGACTTCATTATATGGGGTCCTTACTTCTTAATAATTCATGGGGTCCTAACTTCTTTATATGGGGTCGTAACTTTATTATATTGTGTTCTTACTTCATTATATTGGGTCCTGACTTCATTATATGGGGTCCTAACTTCTTTATGTGATGTCCTGGCTTAATTATATGGTGTCCTAACTTCATTATATAGTGTCCTGACCTCATTATATGGGGTCCTTACTTCATTATATTGGGTCCTGACTTCATTATATGGGGTCCTTACTTCTTTATGTGGTGTCCTGGCTTCATTATATTGTGTCCTTTCTTCATTATATAGTGTCCTTACTTCATTATATTGGGTCCTGACTTCATTATATGGGGTCCTTACTTCTTTATGTGGTGTCCTGGCTTCATTAAATGGTGTCCTAACTTCATTACGTGATATGGTCGGTATTCTAGACTGATAGTCCGTTAATTTAATGCCTTTTAAGGAGGAGAGAGTCCAGGGTACTGGACCTTGTATTTTAAGTTATGAGTAAGATCTCCCCTGGGAATCTTTATATTAATTTTCAAACTAACTAAATACGTGATTTAAAGAGGGTTGTCTGACTAACTAACTACTATTGTAGGGGAAAGAATCAAAATAAGAGAAGCTAGGGACGTGAAAGCACTGATTTTTTTAAAAACATAAACAGCTAATAAATATTCTATAACTAAGACAAATGAGTAAGAGGCTCATAGAACTTGAACCATGTTGCCGACACAACATCGACACAAACTATGCTGCATCGCAGTTTGTTAAGAATAATACAAAGGGGAATCAATCAACGTCATAATCAAAAGTTTATTCATTAATTGGCTGTTCAGGAATTCAAAATTAAACGTAATTGACACAGACATAACAATTATTGGAACGAAAGGTCCATCAGTTTCACTGGCTTCAAAAATTCATTTCTGGTCGGTTGTTGTCATCTTCTGCCTTGGACGTCGGTTAAGAAAATAGTTTCTTCTCTAACATCAATCCATTACAAATAAAGGTGCTCTAAATGGAACACATTTGCTCTTAAACGAATATGAAATACTAAGTCTAGCTTTCAACAAGCTTTGAATTTAACTTGACTTCATATTTTCAGCCTTTTGTTTACGGTAGAATTAAGGGGAAGATTCTTAAAATGGAATAGCAACGTCATCTCTTACACTGTCAGTCATCAAGGGACACAACTAAATACAACTTTGGCTCTCAGATTACGTTACCTTAATACGGTAAAACCTCCACAGTAAAACATAAACAGCTAATGAATATTCTATAACTTTGTGGGAAAACTGTCATAACTAAGACAAATGAGTAAGAGGCTCATAGAATAAGCAGATTTTCATGATAAGACACAACTGGTCAAGCAAGTTCAAAAGCAAAATTGGCTTACGGCCACTTTCGGAAAATGAAACTAAGTTGCTTATATCAGTTATAGTCATTTCTGATTCTTATTTCTTAATAAAACACTTTTGGGTTTCCCCGAAAGGTAAACAGTTAATTCTCAATTTCATTATGTCCGACTGGTTTTCCATCCTAATACATGTACACTTAAAATCATAAAGAGACATTTTCCTATATCAGGGGGTATTTTTAATTCTTGGTAATTTAAAAGAAATAGACCACTTCGCCGGAGATATCATATAATGAAGTTAGGACACCATGTAATGAAGTTGGGACCCCATGTAATGAGAATAAGGACACCATATGATGAAGTAAGGACCCAATATAATGAAGTTACGACACAATATAATAAAGTTACGACACAATATAATGAAGTTACGACACCATATAATGAAGTAAGCACACAATATAATGAAGTTACGACACAATAATGAAGTTAGGACACAATATAATGAAGTAAGGACACCATATAATGAAGTTACGACCCCATAAAATGAAGTTAGGACACAATGTAATGAAGTTAGGACACCATAATAATATAATGAAGTTACGACCCCATGAAATGAAGTTAGGACACAATATAATGAAGTTACGACACAATATAATGAAGTTACGACACCATATAATGAAGTAAGGACACAATATGATGAAGTTACGACACAATATAATGAAGTTAGGACACAAATGAAGTTACGACACAAAATAATGAAGTTACGACACAATATAATGAAGTAAGGACACAATATAATGAAGTTACGATCCCATAGAATGAAGTAAGGACACAATATAATGAAGTTACGACCCCATAAAATGAAGTAAGGACCCAATATAATGAAGTTGGGACACCGTATAATGAAGTAAGGCCACAATATAATGAAGTAACGACCCCATAAAATGAAGTAAGGACATCATATAATGAAGTTATAATGATACTTATGCCACATAAGACAGCTACGGCGTTCCATACAGATGATACTTCGTTCGTGCACCAATCAAATATAATATCAGAAATGTCAAAATGCAGAAGAATGTATGAGATGGAAATAGTTTGATGAGATTTCTATGGAAGCCAACGTCTTGGATATTTGCATTATAAAAACTTAACGTAGGCAATAATGAGTACTTTTAGTATAAAGTAGGCTACTAGTGTTCCAGTTTTCAGTGGGTTCAAGGTAACCAGCCAGCTTTAGCCCGGATGGTTTCAAAGATATTGGTTTAGAACGTCAGCGGATGCATTTGGGTCATCAATTTTAAGATATAGACTGGTGTCGTCCGGCAAATTTAACTTAAGCTTAACTAGCTTGCGATGATCAAATCAAATCAAATTTGAAGTACAATAGGCTACATAATAGTTGTGCCGTATTCCTTTAATACGCGACTTAATTAATCAAGTAGAGAATCCTTCCTATCCGGGACTTACTACGAATCAAGTACAACCGGAAAACATGGGAAAACATCAAGCTCTCAACCCGTGCAATTTATAGGACATAAACATTCCTTCCTATTCTTTTGGAATATATGTAGAACTGTTTACTTTTATCTCCAGGAAAATCTATCTATGATAAAATAGTAGTTTTTTCGAACTTTCGTTTGTGTTATTTTGTATTTTACAGCTTTTTACAATAATGATCGTCTACTTTGAATAAAGTTCTGATTTTAAGAAGTTGCGGTCTTGTTATCTATCTGTTAAGCCATACCCTTTGGTGAGGACAGAATAATAGTGAATAATCCAGCCATATCTATCTTTTAGGGCAGCTTTTTGTACCAGGCTGAGAGACAATGGTTATGACACGTAAGTTGTAACGGATAATTATAGAATTTGTGATAGCAATCTGAATACAGTAACGTTTTTATATTCATACAATACATCCAGAAGCTGTAAATATCGGTTTAGGGTGTTTTTAACAATACCGGGCTGGTTTTAAATCTATTAATCGTTTTATTATTAGTAATTAATATGTTGATAGCTAATTTGTGTAACAAAATCGCAAATTTATTTTTTGGCCGAAACTATCTACTCGATGTTAACTTTGATCAAATCAAATAACAAAAATACAATTTCCTGACGTCATTTAGACGCAAATGTTTTAATTTTAGCAGACACATGTTCATTTGGGCACAGTCCATAAAGGCACAGTGTGATTTAGGATCAAGGTGCCTTACTAGCATTGTGTCGAATATTAGTGTGCCTAAAACATGTGTGACATGTGTTAATTAGAGACTCATGTTATGGTTTCAGACTTCCAGGATATATTTTAGACGCCACCATTCCATTTATTATTTTTACGCTTTACCAAAAGTCAAGGTCAAAACTTCCGGTTTTATCAGCGGTACCATGCCATCGTATATTTACATAGTTTTTAACAGTTTTATCGGGTGAACGAGGTATAACAACTACCGTATCATGCTTATCATGCTTTACATTATTTCTAGTAATTATAAAAACATAATTGCTCAACGACTCCTTTGCAAATCGAAGTTTTCGCCCTAAAATCCGTCGACGCACATTTTTTCCGTCAAACAGTGTCAACTCCAATTTATTCCCATTTAAAGGATCCCATAGAGTCTATAAGTAGCCATGAAATTTGGTGTGCTATTAAATTGTGTATACCTATCAATGTCCCCCTCATTCTGTATAAAACTCAGTAATAAGTTTATAATTTTATTGTTATATTTTATATTTGTAGTTTTTACAAGTACTTCTCCAAAGAAAGATATTTGTAATAAAGCAAGAGTTGTATTTCGCACAAACCACCTAGTCTAATTTGTAAGTTCTATCTGAGACACAGCAAAGCAAAGACCATATAAATAATAAGACATGACAGCTATTCTTCTCCCTTTAGTACCAGCGAAGTCGCAGCGCCGCCAGGCGTTTCGTCAGTTCAATAATGGAAATGTAATATATGCCTAATGGTTTTTTACTTTTATAAGTCGAATTATATGAACTTCTATGGCCTAAATGAGCCAGTGCCATGATGTGTGCAATGAGGGAATTTTTGATAGGACAGGTTTTCGTGGTTAATACGAACTCTGTGGGCGGGGACAAAGCCAATGAGAAAACGAAAGTAGTAATGACATGTAGTCGACACCAGACAACAATTTGCCGGTCCAGACATTTATTCCAACACACTTTTTTTTTGTAAATATCAAATAAAATAGTAAACAATGCATATAAAATTCACTTAAGGGGGTTGACAACCTTATCGTTCGAAGTGTATTTCAATCAAGAAACGTATTAATTTTATATCCATTCTATTTGGCATTAAAAGAAACTCATTTAGTAAAAATTTTAGCTCAATCGCTTCAGTAGTTCGTCTGATATCCGTCCGTGAAGATAATCTATTTATAGAACAAAACGGGGTATTCCTCTATGTAGACGTACAAATTACGTTGTCGGTTGACATTTGTGATTACAACGTCATCGGCTAAATAAACATTCTCTACGTTTGCCGGTCAGTTATTGTTAATATCGGCACGCGAAGTAAGAGTTTGTGTATCGGGGGAATCCAGAAGTCACGTGATGTCCCATAAATCTTTACGTCACACGTAAACAAAGAAAATTTTATGATTGGTGGGTGGAAGGGTTTTGACATGTGCTAATCCATTGTTTTAGCACTCCAGTTATGTGGATATCGGTGCATATCGATGCCTAAAAGGTGCTTAAAGATTTCTACAGCATGAAAGACAATCTTTTAACAACATGGTCGTTAATTACGTAAGGTTTACATGTGTTTGCAAAATGTTGAAAAAAAAATGCCATTTTTCCAAAAGCATATCTCGCTTACAATTTATCCGATTTTTACAAACTTTGGCTTCAGCTAAAGCTTACGATGTCCTCTATAACTTTACGTTGGCTTTTTTTTATAAAATGAAAAGTTTTTTAAAAATTCAATTTTTCGTAAATGCACTCGCAAAATTTTGATTTCTATCCATATCTTCAAAACAAAACAAAATTTTCCAAAAAGCCAACGTAATTTTGTAGAGATACATGTAGACTTGCGTTGTGCAAAATTTCAACCTTCTATATTAAATAGCCTAGTAGATATGCTAATTTTAAGGGAATAATTGACGTTTTTTTCGTTCATCTTTCATACCCTATTTCTTAAAGTTGAAATGTCATAAAGAAATAAATTTTATATTTTTGGATAGCTGAAAGTCCCCTCTTTCCATTGATATTTAAATATTTCAGATAGGTGGAAAAGAAGTGGTTGAAATCGTCTCTTTTTTGTACATAGGTTTAGGGTTGTCAACCCCCTTAACTGTGACAAAAATACAAGTTTAGTTAGATCTATAAAAATAAAATAAAGTCAGTAGGCTCCAACGACGTCAAATTTTGTCGCTGAAATTTCGACTTCCAACTACCAATATCATCTACACGAGACATCAGATAAGTACAGATTTGAAAAGCCAATTCAATTCCCGATTTAACAATATACTAAACTTTAAAGTAGTTTGTGACATTTAAGCCAATCCAGGCTATATAATATATTGACTCGTCTTGCGGTCGCCATTTTGATTTTTGCTCAATTATAGTTACGTCTTTTCATTCTGATATTTAGATCGCTAACACGGGGAAAATAGAACTCCTTCCTGATATCGTTCGCAGGAAACTTGAGAAAAGAAACTGCAGATTCCTTGTTCCGATAGCTGTTGGAGCAAAACGCGGAATTAACATTACTTTGGATGGCAAATTCGGGCGAGGAGGCATTTCCACTAGGCCCTCATTGAAGCCTAAGTGCGTTTTACTACCCTCCGCTGAGTGGCGCTGTTCGTTGCCTGGTACGCTGATTGGCCTAGCTGTCATGTCTTATTATTTATATGGTCTTTGAGCAAAGTAAAGAAACCCTTTACAGTAAAAACTCGGCCTTCAAAGAATTTAATCTATACCAATATGGCATCTTCAAAGTTATCCAAAGACGTTTCTTATATAAGACTGGAAGGTTGTTTTTCAAAGCTGAAAGAGGAAAGTGAAAACATTAGAAGTCTTATATATCAAGGGAAGAATATTAAAGAACCTCATAAATATTGGTTAACACTGTATGAGAAATTTATTGACAGAATATACCCAAAGTTTAACAACAAGTGAAAAAACTCAACATGAATCTAAATACATGAAGTGGGACGTTTATCTTCAAAACTTTAAAAGGGAAGCTGAGAACTGGTTCAGTGAAAGTGTCAAAGAAAAAACACCTACACCAAAACGAACATACAGCATAAAGTCCAAGTCTTCATTATCTTTATTCCTAAGAGAGATGCATGATCGAATAGATTGCAATGCAGAGAACGAAGCCAAATTAAAGAGAGAAAATCTACGAAGGGAACTTAAAGAAAAAGAAGAACGAATAGATTTAGAAACAAGGCTAAAATTGCTGAAGAAAGGGTAAAACTCTATGAAGAGCAAATTGAAACCAACAGCCAAGAATGTAGTTCTAATTCTAGTGAAGATATTCCAAAATTGAATCCAGAAGCCAAAACATATGTTCCATTTCTAAATAATCAAGACTTTGATTTAACAAACTCTCCTACAGTTAACCCCAACAATTATAATTCACATACATGTAATCAGAATTCGCAAGTTACAGATCCCATTCAAAACCTTGCAAACATATTAACCCTCCGAATGGACAGGGATGCCTTACCAAAACCTGAACCAGATGTATATAAAGGCGATCCTCTTAAATTCCCTCTATGGATGAACACCTTTGAGAGATTCATTGAACAACGAAATGACGACCAAACAGAAAGATTGTTCTACTTAAATCGCTATACTGGTGGTGAAGTAAAGGGTGCTATAAGTGGGCTACTTGGCAGAAAAACAGCAGATGCTCACAGTCAAAGCCGTTAACATAATTAAATACAGATTCGGAGATGAATTTAAAGCTGCACAAGACTTCCGAAGAAGAAAAGAGAACTGGAGAAAGATACACAATGATCCAAAGGCTCATCAAGACTTCGCAGACTTTCTTCAACAATGCAATGCGGCGATGACCGTCTCTCCATATTTGAATGTACTTAATAATTGCCATTCTTGCTTCTCGTGATAGAAACTTACAAAATTCTTTAAACGGTGGAAATACTCTCTGTCTTAGAGTATGATTTTTACCAGGCTTCTCGTACAACCAATCATCAACTATTTTGGACCATTTGCTGACTATACGAAATGGTAATTTCTCTAAAATGCGTCGATTCTCATGTGGGTCATTAAGTACATTCAAATATGGAGAGACGGTCATCGCCGCATTGCATTGTTGAAGAAAGTCTGCGAAGTCTTGATGAGCCTTTGGATCATTGTGTAAGTTTCTATCACGAGAAGCAAGAATGGCAAACAATCCTGTGACTTAACATGTTTTTTAAACCAAAGACGACAACAAATCTACAAAAAGAAATGTCAATGTGACAAATTCAAATAAATAATATTTGAGGAAATCAGTCTTTACCACTTCTCTCAAAGATGAAAGTACAGAGAAAGATACAACTGAAAATCAACACAAAGGATACACACGTTCCTGCACCTACTGTAAGGATCATGGGCACAGCATCAATAACTGCACAAAGTTCCTATCGATTAATTAAGAGGAAAGAAAAGACTTTATTAAATCTGAAAACCTATGCTGGGCCTACCTTTATCGTGGTCACAAATCAGCAGTCCGAAAGAGATGTGATCAACATCCTACATCTATACACGCTGACAACTATAAACCTGAAAGTAAAGAAGAAACAAAGGTTAAAGATTTAAATGTACATACCTGTAAAGCTGGAACTCTTCTTCATCTTACTCACTTATTCTTAAAGTAAAGTACTCACCTATGGTTACTGGATGATTAGTCTGATGGATCCTTTATTAAAACTTCTAATGTAAACAGACTCAACGTAAAAGGTCATGAGGTTAACTTATTCCTCTCCAACTATAGTTGGTAATAAGCAAGTTCAAAGTCAGAAAAATAACTGATTTAAAACTACATGGTTTCAATGAGCTCAAAGAGAGCTGATATACCTGCAAATAAAGCACAAATTCCAAGAGGTGAAATACTTACCCAGTATAAACATTTACAACACCTTTCCAACGAAATCATGCCTTATAGAGAAGACTTAGAAGTAGGATTGCTTATTGAAACCAACTGCATTCAAGCTATTAAACCCATAGAGATATTACCTGGCACAGCTAATGATCCATATGGTATAAAGACTCATCTTGGTTGGGCTGTCATTGGACCTATAAAGGAAAATGTTAAAGATTTAAAACATGAATTATACGTCAACTAAATTAGTGTCGACTTTGAAAATTTGTACAACACGGACTTCAAAGAAGATAAAAACAGAAAACCTTATTCATATAATGACACAAAGTTCATGAAAAGAGTTGAAGATGGTATTGAATTAACAAGAGGTCATTTTCAATTACCACTACCATTTAAAGAAGGGAGATAATCTTACCAAATTATAGAGAAATAGTATTAAGGAGCCTTTATTGCAAAAAGAATTATATTCTGCATATCAACAATTTTGTCAAAGCTCCTAAGAGATGAACATGCTGAAAGAGTACCAAACGAAGAAGTATTGGCTGAGAATTCCTGGTATATCCGACACCTTGCTGTCTTTCACCCTAAAAAGCCAGATAAACTAAGGATATTATTTGACTGCAGTGCTAAGTATCAAAACCATAGTTTAAATCAATGTCTACTACAAGGTCCAGACTTAACAAACAGTTTAATTGTTGTTCTTAGTAGATTTCGCCAAGAAACAATAGCATTTGTTTGTGAAATAGAAGGGATGTTTCATCAAGTTAAGGTAGATCCTTATCATAGGGACTACATAAGATTTGTGGAAAGATGAAACACTTACTGAAGTTGATTATTATAGAATGTCAGTTTACCTCCTTGGTGCCACATCTTCCTCGGGGTGCGCCAACTATGCCCTGAAAGAAACAGCAAAACGATTTGAAAGTAAATATGGTGAGGAAGCAGCTAATTTTGTTCGGAATAATTTCTACGTGGATGATGGCCTGAAATCAGTTGACACACAAGAAAAGGCTCTCAAATTCATCCAGCAGAGTAAATAACTTTGTCAGGAAAGTGGATTTCGGCTACACAAATTCTTGTTCAATTTTCCTGAAATTATTAAACATGTGGAACAAGAAGATAGAGCTCAAAGTATCAAAGATATAGATATTAATAAAGATGTTTTACCCATCGAGGGGACATTGCGAGTACAATGCATTCCAGTTTAGAGTTCATTTAAAAGATTCTCCCTTCACACGCCGAGATATTCTGTCAACGGTCAGCTCAATCTTTGACCCATTACGTCTGGTCTCACCTGTAATATTAAACGACAAGATTTTATGTTGAGATGGTCTGGATTGGGATGACGCCATTTCAGACGATATTAGTAGAAGATGGCAGTTATGGCGACAGGAGCTTGTTGCCTTTATCACAGAAGAAGATACCAAGCTGATTCAGAACTGAAGGATTTGGGAGCATCAAATCTGCAGAACTCCACACTTTCGGAGATGCAAGTCTAATTGGGTATGGTTGTGCTACTCACAGATGAATATGGAACAATTCATTGTTCACTGGTTATTTTCAAAGCCAAAGTAACGCCACTCAAGCCGATTAAAATACCACACCTTGAACTTGTAGCAGCTGTTGTCGCCACGAATTGGATTATCCTGAAATCAAAGAATATTTTTGGTCAGATAGTACTGTCACTCTTGGGTACATTAATTACGATGCTTGAAAATTCCACACGTTCGTGGCGAACAGAGTTCAGCAAATACGCAACTATTCTGACCCTAACCTATGGTATAAGATTGACACTTTTTATAATGTAGCAGATTATTGTTCTAGAGGTCTATCAACTTCGGAAATTATTGCAAAGGACAGATGTTGGAATGGTCCGGAGATATTATGGAATCAAATAGATGCATCAAAGTTTCACTTATTTTCTCCATCTTAACAAGACAATGATCGTGAAGTCCAAGTATTGGCAGTCAAAGAAGTAGATAATCAATATTTAAACTTGATTGATAGAATAGATTATTATTCAACATGGTATAGAGCCAAAAGATCAGTTGCCATTTGCATCCAATATTTACAGAAACTACGTGGAAACAAAGATATCAACTCAATACTTACCGCCAAAGATTTAATCGTAGCTGAAAGGGAGATAATAAAATGTCAACAGTCAGTCAGTTTTAAGGATGAATTGGAAGCTATAAAAACCAAGAAGCATTCAACTGTACCAAGGAGAAGCACAATTTCTAAAATCGATCCATTCATTGATACTGATGGCATATTAAGAGTTGGAAGAATCAAGGATTCACATCTACCATTTGATTTTGTTCATCCTATTAATCTGCCAAAGAAAAGCCATATAACGGACCTCATAATTCAACATTATCATTCAATTATCGAGGATCAAGGCAGAAACATTACTCACAGCCATATTAGAAGTTCAGGTTACCGGCTTAAAATCGGCAGTTTCTAACATCATTTCAAAATGCACCAAATGTACAAGAATAAGAGGTAACTTCAAAAACAGAAAATGGCTGACTTACCTGTTGATCAACTAACACCAGCTCCACCGTTCACATATTCAGCAGTTGATTTCTTTGGTCCATTTTACATAAAGGAAAGGCAATCTGAAATAAAAAGATATGGGGTGTTATTTACCTTCCTTAGTTCCAGAGCCATACATCTAGAAACTGCAAACATCGAAGATTTGTTTGTCGCAGAGGTCCTGTGCGCCATAAAGAAGTGACTATGAAACCAATTTTTTAGGTGCAATGAATGAGCTCCAAGAAGAGTTGACAAAAATTGATATCACCAAAGTTAAGGGAGAGCTATTAAATGACAATTGTGATTTCATCGACTTCATCGTGAATACCCCTCATTCCAGTCACATTGGTGGGGTCTGGGAAAGACTAATAAGGACTGTTAGAAGTGTTTTGGCATCTTTATCATCAGATAATTCTAAGCAGCTTGACGATAAAAGTCTACGTACCTTTATGACGGAGGCAGAAGCCATAGTAAATTCACGCCCACTGACAGCTCACTGATTTAAGGGAACCTTTGACCCCAAATCAATTATTGACATTGAAATCGCAGACTGTTTTGCCTTTACCTGGAGACTTGCAAATGAGCAAATGATCTATACTAAAAAAAAAAATGTCGAAGCTTTCAACATTTGTCAAACCAATTTTGGATAAGGTGGAAAAAAGAATATGTTCAAACACTTCAAGAAAGACAAATGTGGATTAATCCGAATAGGAACTTAAGAATAGGTGATATTGTTATTGTTAAAAATGAACAGATGCAAAGAAACGCATGGCCTTTAGCCAGAGTGACCCAGGTTTATCCAGACCAGGACAATTTAATAAGAAAAGTCAAAGTTATTCTGTCTTTTCTTATTAAATTGTACCGGTAAAAGGAAAGTAAGACCCACTTACTTTGGTGTTGCTGATACCATGTGAACCGGGTATCCCCACCGAAGAGCCATAATTTTTACTTCATCGCCAAATTTATTATGATGGGTGTAATGGATCATTTATTATTCTAATAATGCATAATGCTTTTATTGTGATACATCATTTGTGTACATGGGCACAATAATCCCATAGTACATGTGTGGTTTTTTAAAGTGATGTTTGTGAAACACTTTTTATTGTGCCTTATATACATGTGTATACGTTCTGTTAAAATGATTTAAAGTGTACATGGGCATAATAATCCCATTGTACCTATTATGTGTTAACAAGTTTAGACCAGGACAGCGGCATTAGCCTACTCTTTTTTGCGATTTCCAACTGTCGAGGGATCTTTAACGTACACAGCCTGTAGCACACGGGGCCTCGGTTTATTGTCCCACCCGAACGCTCTCCAGAAAGAACGACTTTGCACCAACACTCATAAGAAGGCAAATATTAACAAGACCATCGATTAAAAAAAAAATGAATTTTTTGTTAATATGTTGTTCATTTGTTTTAGTATGATACATTGATAATTTTTATTGTAAATGGGGAGCCATGTTACGGCTTCAGACTTCCAGGTTATATTTTAGACGCCACCATTCCATTTATTATTTTTACGCTTTACCAAAAGTCAAGGTCAAAACTTCCGGTATTATCAGCGGTACAATGCCATAATATATTTTCATAGTTTTTAACAGTTTTATCGGGTGAACGAAGTATAACAACTACCGTATCATGCTTTACGTTATTTCTAGTAATTATACACACATAATTGCTCACCGACTCCTTTACAAATCAAAGTTTTCGCCCTAAAATCCGTCTACGCACATTTTTCCGTCAAACGGAATTCAATTCATTGCACTATTAAGTATATACATTTTAAACGAAGGAAATACATCGTTATAGCAAATCCTAAACCTTTGAAAACCATATCAATCAGGGGTGTATCTAGAATATGCCTGAGAGGGGGAGTCCTGCAGGCCAAAGTCCTTCGTATTTGGCCCTTGCTAGCCATCTATTCTAAAATTTAATGACAACACTGATACATCTGACGCGATTTTGGAAGTCTTTTCCACTGGTCCAAATTATCAATTTTCATATGAAAACCATATGTTTTCTATGTCCTTTTTCGACCTATTCTGCGTTTTACCGAGATGGCGGGGGGTTTCGGGCCCCGAAACCCCCGCCATCTCTTCGGGGGTTCTCCCCCTGAAAATTTTACAAACTAGGAAACCTGGAGAATACCTATTCGACCTATTCTGCGTTTTACCGACAAGTTCGGTAAAAATCACGTTTTATGTAGACGAACAGTTTTCCGATAACATCATAACTGACACAACGTTTCCACTCTTTCGGTTAGCCAATCGGTTTTTCCGACGGCTCCATCTATGACCTTTTATCGGCCAATTCCGCGTTTTACCGACAAAGTAAAATTACGAACAGCTTACCGATAACAAGGGTATCGGTTAACCAATCGGTTTTACCGAAGACTCCAGTCATAACCAACTTATACCGACCGATTCCGGTAATTTCAGTAAAAAAAATACTTTTAATGTTGACACTTTACTGATAACATCATAACCAACACAAGGTTTTTACTTTTTGGGTTAATTGGTTTTACCGACGGTCCCACCTTGCCGTCTTCTATTGACCGATCATAACCAACACAAGGTTTTGACTTTTTAGGTTAATTAATCGGTTTAATCGATCGATTCCGCGTTTTCCATGACCCCTTTTTACCGACCGATTCCGTGTTTTACCGACCAGTTCAGTAAATGTGGGGGGGGGGGGGACGACGAGAAATATAAAAAAAGGAGATGTTTTATATGATTCACTTATCGAATGTTCTCTAATAGTGTTATAATAATAAATTATGTCTGTGGGTTGCTTTGTTTTTATAGTTTTCTTATGGAGGATCTGTAAAAAACATGTGTTTTGCAATTAAGCACATGATAAACGCCTTTTTTGCAACACTTTTTAAACGTATTTAAAAATCTTAAACATGTTAAATGTTTATTATTTAAACACTTGTGTTTAGGAAATGAATGGGTGTTTAATGTATTGTGTTTGATTATTAAACATGTGTTGAATTCATAAACACTTAAACACGTTTAAAAGTTAATCGCGTTATGCAACACTTTTTAAACACTTTTTAGGTGTTTAATGATCGATGTTAAATGCACCATGCTTAAGATGTAAACACACACTGTTTTAAACTTAAACACCAATGTAAAAATCTAAATCTAAACTAAAGTTCTTTTTTAATAAACATTTTAATTGATCATGAATTTCAAATACAGGAAGTAAAACTTACATTTTTCTTCAATATCATGTTTTGGCTCCTTTCGCCTTTTCCTTTTCAAAGCAAACATTGTTCTGGGTGTATTCAAAAACTTAAAGCATCGTGCATTATCCTAAATCAAATATAAAACTGAAGTTATTACATTATATAGTTCTTTATCAAAATAAAATTATATTGATCAAGCTCTTGTGATCAGAAACAAAAATGGTATCACACAATAATTTTTATACGCCCACATTATAATGTGGTCGTATATTATCGTCACCCCTGTCCGTCCGTCCGTCGGTCCGTTGGTCCACAATTGGCTTTTGAACGCAATAGAGACCTCAGTTTTCAACGGATTTGAATGAAATTTGGTATGATCATTTATATTGATGATATCTTGGACAAATTCGATATTGACGATTTTTCCATGAACGGTTTTTGAGTTATTGACCTTGACTTAATCAAAATTGGCTTATGAATGCAATTCACTCAATTTTAACGGATTTGAATGAAAATTGGTATGATCATTTATATTCATGAGATCTCGGACAAGTTCCATATTGATAATTTTTCACTGAATGCTTTTTGGGTTATTGCCCTTGACTTAGTCACAACGCATCAGAAATTTACTTGTAAATGTGATAAAGACTTCAGTTTTGAGTGGATTTTAATGTAATTTGGTATGAACCCTTATATTGATGAGATCTTGAACAGGTTTTATTTTGGAGATCTTACAAAGAATTGTTTTTGAGTTATTGCTCTTGATTTATTTAAAACGCGTCAATATTGACTTGTAAATGTGATAGAAAAAGTTTTCATCAGATTTCAATGAAATTTGTTATGGTCATTTATATTGATGAGATCGTGGACAAGTGAGATTGGGATGATTTTCGATTAAAGGTTTTTGAGTTAATGCTATTGATTTATTTAAAATCCGTCAAAATTGACTTGTGAACATAATAGAGACAATTTATGCTTTGAGTTTCAACCTATGTATGCATGAAAGTGGGCGTATCTTGCTAGGCAACCACTTGTTTTTATAGGTAATATATTGTGTATGCAATGAGCAACATTATTGAAAGCGTGTGTGCGTCCATGTATAGTCAATAATTTGTGCGAACAACTGTGATAATTATGTATCAGTGTTATGTATCTTCGTAACTCAGGCCACGTCCAGCATTACTGGAATAAATTACATGTATATATTATAAATATATTATAATTTTAAAAATGAATATTTCTTTAAAAAAAAAACAGATTTTGAATTGAACTGAAACGTAACACCTGATATATCTACGCACATCATCCGTTTCTTCACCTGCCATTACTTTCTCGACTGCCTCCATCTATAAGTTTTCACCAATTTTCTGAACAGGCGAACTCACCCCCCCCCCCCCCAACACCCAAGAAACGTCAAATGCAATCTGAAATAATGAAATATTTCTGTTTTATATATTTTAAGTGAAGCTTAATGATTTTATATGCCTTTCTTATCAAAAAAGAAAACAGAAAAAAAAAAATAGATTCTAGATCTAGAATGGAACAAATGTATTTAGAATATCCTTACCCTAACCCTAACTAACCGAAACAAAAAAGCGCGGCAATATTAATCACGTGTGTTTAATTTCTGGACACCACACGTTTGGTGATTTTATTATCAGGTGTTGAGTGTTTAAATGCCAGAGTTTATTTAGTGTTTAGAAAGTGAACACCTTAGCGTTAAACCCCTCCATCGAAGATGTGAACCATGTTTAATCATACAGATGAATAGCAATGGACATTGGAGACAATACATGATTTGAATGATTTGAATTACAGAAGAAAACGTCGCCTCTTTCACCAACCAAATTAAAACACATAATAAATTATTAGATATAATGTTCTTCTCTTGTTCAATATGACTTAATAGTTAATATGCTTTAGAAAACGTATATGTTTTACTTTTATACGCTTTTAAAACGTGTGTGGCGTTGGCGTTTTTTACATTGACTAAGAAATTTCCTTGAAATTGAAACACAAAAAAAAGGTTTTATGTTTTAGCCTAAGTTATTGATTATGCCTTCGCGACGTCAAGATGGCGGCAATAGCACTGGTAGATTTGTTGACTGAAAATGAACTGACCAGTGTTGTCATTAAATTTTAGAATAGATGTCTAAAAAAATAAATAGGCGGCGAACATGAGTTATCCCCCTAGTCGGCGATGGAAATTTTTGAAAATCTACATTGCTGAAGCTCGCCTCTGGGCTGATCTGAGCATATTTTGACCTCTAATCCAGATAATTTTTCAGATTAATTTCAGATTTTCTTACTCACTCCCTGACACATTTCATACTTATGTTCATTGATGTCATGTTCATTATCAGGGAAACACTGTAATGGTGAATAATTCAGTTTTTAATTTCATGTCCAAATTTCAAGATTCACGGGGTTGTATTTTTATGAATACCACGTAAGGGGATTTCCATATTACGAATCGTAATCATACATGTTTAATCTACCGATTTCGTCGGGTTTCTATCGCTTTTGCATGCTGTCTCCCGATCTACCGCCGGGAGACTCAAATCTACCGATTATTTTTTCTTTTCGTAACCATAATTTTCGCGGGGCCTACCGTTTTCAATGTCAAAATTCTTTACCATAAGTCAATAAAATATTCTTCACTTGTATTTTATTTGCCGGCGTTAATCTCACCCCGTAATAATAATATCATTGTCTGATTAATAATTAATCCCCCGATTAAGATGATAATTTGATCTATTTTTCACCCGATAATAACAACCTCCGGTACAGTCTACTTTCGCTTTTATGATTAATTTTACGGTAGCCTTAATTCTACCATAAACGAAATTTTGAAGTCTTCACGATATTTTATGATAATCGTCAATTTTGTATGATATATGAATAGCATAGACATCGTTTCAAAATTTGTTTTCTAATATCGGTAGATTTTTAGTCTAAATTTAATATTATCTCAACTTCGTTTCTTAAAGTCGTTTTATAATTTGACTGTAGCATGTAAACAAACATTCGATATCAAAATGTCTGAATGGAAGCGGCGAATTCGCATAGGCGCGTGAACAGGGGGGGGGGGGGGGCAGCTATCTTTTGCCCCCCCCCCCCAAAAATAAAATAAAATAATTATATGTACCGGGTAGCCTAAATATGTAATTGTCTCATAAGGCCATATTTGTAAATTTCCTTGGTTTTTTAACCTTCGAAGCTGGTAATACAATCAAAGAATATAAGTTTCTCTATCACGATCAAATTATTTGAATAAATAATATTTGTTGTCTTTTGAGTTATCTCCCGTAATTCGATTAATTTTGAAATAAAGGTATATGAATGATAACAGTTTTTTGACTTTGAAATAGTTCGCCCCCCAACCTAAAATTTGTTCCCGCGCCCCTGCGAATTCGCTTCAGGAAAATTACTTTACCTTTCAGTCTGTGCAATTAATGATGGAGAGAAGTCATGAATTACACTTACAAAAAAGGAACATTAATTAACGATCACCGTTATAGAGTATAATTTACTCCTTGCACTAACTGATTTATTTTTATGTCGAAATATTTTAAACAAAAAATAGCCGGCAGAAGACGAACATTAGCCTGTGATATTCGCCGATATCACTGCTGACAAGCGACGAAAATTTTCCTTACTTATTACGGATCATGCACCATTTAACATGGATGTGTATCGATCCCCATTAAAACCTACAAGGACAGGAAGTGGCCGGGGTTGATTGGCTTCACATTTCGTGCGCTTTTGGGCGCTTTTGGGTATTTTACACTTACCATCTGTCAAATGTTAATGTGAATTCGCAAGTAATAAAACAATTTGATTTTTTTTCCTTTCTTAATTAGAACCATGCTAGTGTAAGGAGTAACTCTATGCAAACGTTAACACACGACACAAAAAAGTTACATAACATCTTTTATCCGGTCTAATTAATAGCATTTTTTCCTTTCTACCTTTCTCATAAATCTTTTTTATGCATATGAGTTTATATATTAATTTATAGATTTGAATTTACATATGATAATATTTTATAATTATTTTATATTTGAGAATTGAAATTACTGCCCGAATATCAAATAACTATATTTCATCTTCTCAACTTCCTGAAGTCCTGGTCATAGCCACCGTCCATTATTCCGATCAAAAGCCTTCTACCTTATCATATATTGATAGTAAACAAAATAGAACAAAAACTCAATAGTGTGTCCCTATAGTCATGCAAATAACCTCAGTTATTAATTACTATTATAATGTATTATATATATGTAAAAGTCATTGTGTCTGGCGATGGGATGTACAGACTTGGAACCATGGAGATTACAAAAATGACCACAAGCTGAAAAAAGGTAAAGTATTATATTTTACACTTTGAAAAATTGAAATTTCCACCAGTTCCGAGTGAGAAATGTGAATCCACATTCTGTTAAATAAACTGAATGACAGTGGACCTCTCAAGAGGGTAGTATCGTACGTTCTAAAAGAGTGAAAACAATATCAAGTTTTTTCTCAATTTTGTAATGCAACTAGCTAGATTTAACCTCAGTCGATTAATAGCCTAATGAATTTCGTGTTTTATTTGGCAGTCCATAGTACTTGTAATTTTATTATTCTAACTTATTATTTTATTTCATATGTAATTTATCTGTCTGTGGGTTTTAGGTGACTAATAAAAGAAATAATATGATAGCCATAGTTTACAGTCAGCTTTATTCTCGTAAACAATATTTAAGTTTTGATCTTTCATTTAGAGATTTGTACACATTTGTACCTACATACAATGTATTCTCTGATTTGATCCGATAATTATAATCATCGATAAAATAGTTGAAATCAATACGAAATATTCAGAGTTGATAAGACCTTTAACTGCTTGTTTATCAGTAGTAGTGCAAAAATACTTCAAAGTATTTAAACTGTATCAATCAACTAACAGAGGATGCACCTTTTGGCAATTTGTTTGATTATGTACAAAATCTTCTTTAGTGATGGTAAGTTAGAAATCATTGTCTTACCTGTTGGTTTTAATTCACACGGCTTGATATATATATAGAGCGTAATATATTGTTGTCACCCATGTCCGTCCGTCCACAATTATTGATCGTAAACACTCTAGATCTAGAAGGTACAATTCTTGGCTGATTTTGACGTATTTTTGTGTGAGTGTTCGTCGGATGCACCCTATTGAAAATCATCTAAAATGTATTGTGAGTTACTTCCCTTGTTCTTAATCAGTTTACATTCTTTACAGATTTTGACAAAACTTTCTAAATTGTTTGATATCACCCAAGGTTGAACACCATAGAAAATCAAATATATCGGAACATATTTTAAATGAATTATTGCCCTTTAAAACGCGTTCGATTTTTGAATCGTAAATAACCTACAAGGCACATTTCTTAACTGATTTTGACGAAACTTGCTGAAATTGTTTATTATCACTCAGGGATGAACCCTAATCTAAAAAATACGAGATATCTAATGACCTCTTGCCTTAATAGAAGGTAGAATTCTTGTTTAAAATGTGTAGGGAGGTTATAAAGTTTCTTATATATTTGATTTTTTAAAACGTATTTTAAAGCCTTTTTTCATATCAAAATGTTTTATTTGGTTTCGTGAAACCTATTATTTTGATATGTCATATGATATCTTTTGATATATCAAAATAAAAACACGTGTTCATCTTCGCTTATATAGGGCCTATATTCGTTGGAAAGAAAACACAAAATATTAGGTTCGTCTTATATTTGGTAGATCTATGCATTCAAGACAGAACTGACAAATGTCTCAGCCAGCGCTTATATTATCATTAACACCCATATTATTAAGATGGTGCTTATTTGATATATCAACAAGGGAAAACAAATGATATAAGCTACTAACGTTTCTTTAAAATATCAAAATAAATACATACAAGAAAGAGACAATGTGTTCAATTGGCGCTTATATGATATATTTTGTACATTGAAAATAATATACAAAATATCAAACTAGCTCTATATATATCAAACTAGCTCTATATATAAATTGAATGTATCAGGAAAATAACACACAAGATATTAAACTAGCTCTCTGTGACAGTAAATTAATGATTTTATACTTCAGGAAACTATTATAACAACTATAATTATAACAACTATAATTACAATGAAGGACATTATAATGAACAAAGTAAGTTTATATACGCCATTTTATAATGTTGATAGTGACGATTTATCGATGAATAATTTTTGAGTTCTTACACTTGACTTAATCGCGTCAAAATTAATTTGTGAACGCTAAAGAGACCAGTTTTCTTCGGCGTTGAATAAATCAAGTGTGATCATTGTTATTAATGAGATTTCGAAAAAGTTCGATATTGACAATTTTTCACTGAACTTTTTTTGAGTTATTGCCCTTGCCTTAGTCAAAGATCAGACTAATTTTTCAGTGCAGGTAATATGCTTCTTATACAAAGTGTCATGTCAAGTTGGACGTAAAATTTCATTTCATTTTATTTAATTTGTAGGCACAACGGATATTACTGATTCAGCTGTAACAACAGGTAAATACTAATATACAGATTGTTCTATTACCATTTTCCAGTAACACCAACCATTTCTTCCACAGATTTTCATTTACAGCCTAACTTTTTTTGTTCTCATCCTTTTAGATTGTGGTGGATTATTAACCACTGGAAGTGGTACAATTCAATCACCAAATTTTCCAAACACTTATACAAAAAACGCTTTTTGTGAATGGACTATAGTAGCTCCAGAGGATAAAGTTGTTGCATTAACATTCAATTACTTTGAAGTAAGTCTGTCATCCCATACGATTATTTTTTAGTTTCTGCATTGACTAGTGTGAATATCTACTAATTCGATTGTTGTTGTTCTCTCTGAAGTCTATAGAAGAATATAGATCTATACGGATAGGTGAACAAATGAGATTCTATAAGCCTATGCATTATATATATCTTAATGTTTTAGGAGACAGGATGCAAAATTTTCAAAAACATCGTAAATTAGACTAAAAAATATTTCTTAATGTATATTGTTTTAAAAGTTGTTCTTAATGAAGTCTATAGATGAATATTGATCCATACGTCGTAAACCACTGGGTTTCTATAAGCCTATGTAAGATATATTTAAATGTTAAAGGGCTGTTTTCAAAGTTTCATTATCAAAATGATCATAAATTAAACCTAAATATATTTCTAAAACTTTTCTAATGTTAGTATTTGATCTTCCAAGCCTGATAGCGAAATATAATTTGTTGAAACCTTGAGTCATTACCCAACAATTGTGCGTACTTAAATAGTTAAAAATTCGTTCTGGGACACATTTCGCTAGATTTCGGCGTAAAAAATTAAACTGAGCAAAAATAGTTTTGACAGATAAAACAAAACAGAATGTCTTTTAAATGATTTGATATAGCTTACTATCGTTTATCAACTACATTATGATTGCAGATTGAGGATGATGACTGCAGTTATGATTTTGTCGTTATTTATGATGGTGATAAAGAAATAGCTGTACGATGTGGTTTTTCTATCCCTGATCCTGTTACAAGTAGCACGAATAAACTTCGAATTACGTTTCAATCTGACGACGAAATTGAATTAAAAGGCTTTAAAGCATCTTATATCATGAAAGGTATACGCAAGATATGATGTTTATTTTGGTGTAGGTTAATGAACAGGAGTATGTTTGATCCTAGTAACGAATATTTCAAACTGATCGAACTTAAAGCAGAATGTCAGTTTTCATTTACAGATTATGATTACTATTGACACCAACTCGCTCACATTTCTGTGCTTTGGTTGCCATTAGTTGTATTATATTTTACTTGCTAACAATTTTGACAGACAAAAATACGAAAGGCCAAATTTTTCTGTATAGGTAACATTTCTTTAAAACACATTGTCTCTTCATTAGCCTAAACTCGATTAGAGAAGTTGGACGTAAAACTTCATTTCATTTCGCTTTATCTATTTGTAGTTATAACGGATACAATACTGACTACTACTGATTCAGCTGTAACAACAGGTAAATAATAATATAAAGATTGTTTTATTACCATTTTCAGTTACACCAACCGTTTCTTCCACAGACTTTCATTTACATTCTAACTTAGTGTTTGTTCTCATCCTTTTAGATTGTGGTGGATTATTAACCACTGGAAGTGGTACAATTCAATCACCAAATTTTCCAAACACTTATACAAAGAACGCTTTTTGTGAATGGACTATAGTAGCTCCAGAGGATAAAGTTGTTACATTAACATTCAACTACTTTGAAGTAAGTCTGTCATCCAATACGATTATTTTTTAGTTTCTGCATTGACTTGTTAATATCTACGAATTCGATTGATGTTGTTCTCTCTGAAGTCTATAGATGAATATAGATCTATACGGATAAATGAACAAATGAGATTCAATAAGCCTATGCATTACATTATATCTTAATGTTTCAAGACACAGGTTGGAAAATTTCAATTATCAAAAACATCGTAAATGAAACTAAAGAATATTTCTTAATAATGGGGTGTATTAAAAGTTGTTCTTTCTGAAATCTATAGATGAATATTGATCCATACGTCGTAAACAACTGGGATTCTATAAGCCTATGTAAAATATATATTTAAATGTTAATGGGCAGTTTTCAAAGTTTCATTATCAAAAAGATCATAAATTATACCTAAATATATTTCTAAAATTTTTATCTAATGTAAGTATTTAATCTTCCAAGCCTGATAGCCAAATATAATTTGTTGAAACCTTGAGTCATTTCCCAACAATTGTGCGTACTTAATTAGATTAAAATTCGTCCTGGGACACATTTAGCTAGATTTCGGCGTAAAAAATAAAACTGAGCAAAAATAGGTTTTGACAGATAAAACAGAATGTCTTTTAAATCATTAAGCTTACTATCGTTTATCAACTTCATTATGATTACAGATTGAGGATGATGACTGCAGTTATGATTTTGTCGTTATTTATGATGGTGATAAAGAAATAGCTGTACGATGTGGTTTTTCTATTCCTGATCCTGTTACAAGTAGCACGAATAAACTTCGAATTACGTTTCAATCTGACGACGAAATTGAATTAAAAGGCTTTAAAGCATCTTATATCATGAAAGGTATACGCAAGATATGAAGTTAATTTTGGTGTAGGTTAATGAACAGGAGTATGTTTGATCCTAGTAACGAATATTTCAAACTGATCGAACTTAAAGCAGAACGTCAGTTTTCATTAACATATTATGATTACTATTGACATCAACTCGCTCACGTTTCTGTGCTTTGGTTGCCATTAGTTGTATTATATCTTACTCGCTAACAATTTTGACAAAGATACGGAAGGTTAATTCTTCTGTATAGGTAACATTATTTTAAACACACTGTCTCTTTATGAGTCTAAACTGGATTGGACAAGTTGGACATCAAACTCCATTTCATTTCGCTTTATTTATTTGTAGTTATAACGGATACAATACTGACTACTACTACTGATTCAGCTTTAACAACAGGTAAATAATAATATACAGATTGTTCTATTTTATCTTACCGTTTCTTCCACAGACTTCCGTTTACAGATTACTATCACCTTGTTCATTTCTGAGTTGAATAATTGAATAATTGACTAAGTCTGACTTTCCTAAGAAATATGAACTAGGTTATCTCAATCATTATAAACCTAAAGGAAAAAAAATATATATTTGAAATATGTTCCAAGAATATTCAAGATTGAACCATAACAATATGGCTACAGGAAACAATATGGCAACAGGAAGGAATTAGAGCAATTCAAAATGGCTACCATATTTGAAAAGTAATCTATTAATAAATACTTTTGCCATAAATAAAGAAATTATTACAAATAAGTAAATTTGAAAACTACTAAAATTTGCTAACTATTTCTTGAAAAGAAAGAAAATGTTATAGTGGTCTGGGGTAGATTTAAAACCCAGACAGGGTTCTTTTATAGTTTTTATAAAAATGTACAACAAAACCCTGCAATACACAAATATAACAATTATTGACAATTATAAAATAGCAAATAATACAAATAAGATGAAAACTATTATAAATTTATCCTGCATAAATATAGAACTATTAAACTATGTACTAAACGACTAATTGGAGGTATTAATATTTGAAATAAATATGCATGTGCATAACTATTAACTAATATACATAAATAAACCTTACCCGAAGTGGGGTTTAAAGATGAATAACTGATACCTGATTAGAACATCTTATTAACTATACTACATTCCTTTACACTATATCCCATTCTAAGTAAATTCAGAATATCCAACTTGCAGAAAATACATCCTATATTGTCAAAATCCATGTATCAAATGACTCTAAACTGATGTTTTTGCAAAATGAACAAACATATTAAGTGATTACAGGTAGTAACTAAACTCAGGGGTAAAGAAGATATAAGAATAGTAAGAGAGAAACTGGGAAGTGATTACATGAACTGAGAAGTGATTAAATGTACTGAGAAGTGATTAAATGTACGGAGAAGTAATTTAAAATATTTTAAATCATTAAAGCCACACTCTCTCTTTTTGAACCAAAATTTAAATCTAAAATACACAAAAGAAAGACAATAATATTAATTTATTGAAAATAAATAATGAGCAAATTTTTTTTTGTTTTTTTTTTTGAGAATTTAACGAAATGCAATTCTAGAACAATTTGACTTATGCAATTATAGAACAATTTGACTAATGCAATTCTAGAACAATTTGACTAATGTAATTATAGAACAATTTGACTAATGCTATTCTAGAACAATTTGACAAATGTAATTCTAGGTTAATGAACAGGAGTATGTTTGATCCTAGTACCGAATATTTCAACTTGATCGAACTTAAAGCAGAATGTCAGTTTTCATTTACAGATTATGATTACTATTGACATCAACTCGCTCACATTTCTGTGCTTTGGTTGCCATTAGTTGTATTATATTTTACTTGCTAACAATTTTGACAGACAAAAATACGAAAGGCTAATTTTTCTGTATAGGTAACATTCTTTTAAAACACATTGTCTCTTCATTAGCCTAAACTCGATTAGAGAAGTTGGACGTAAAACTTCATTTCATTTCGCTTTATTTATTTGTAGTTATAATGGATACAATACTGACTACTACTGATTCAGCTGTAACAACAGGTAAATAATAATATAAAGATTATTTTATTACCATTTTCAGTTACATCAACCGTTTCTTCCACAGACTTTCATTTACAGCCTAACTTATTGTTTGTTCTCATCCTTTTAGATTGTGGTGGATTATTAACCACTGGAAGTGGTACAATTCAATCACCAAATTTTCCAAACACTTATACAAAGAACGCTTTTTGTGAATGGACTATAGAAGCTCCAGAGGATAAAGTTGTTACATTAACATTCAATTACTTTGAAGTAAGTCTGTCATCCAATACTATTATTTTTTAGTTTCTGTATTGAATGGTGTTGATATCTACGAATTCGATTGATGTTGTTCTCTCTGAAGTCTATAGATGAATATAGATCTATACGGATAAATGAACAAATGATATCCTATAAGCCTATGCATTACATTATATCTTAATGTTTCAAGACACAGGTTGGAAAATTTCAATTATCAAAAACATCGTAAATGAAACTAAAGAATATTTCTTAATAATGGGGTGTATTAAAAGTTGTTCTTTCTGAAATCTATAGATGAATATTGATCCATACGTCGTAAACAACTGGGATTCTATAAGCCTATGTAAAATATATATTTAAATGTTAATGGGCAGTTTCATTATAAAAAGCATCATAAATTATACCTAAATATATTTCTAAAATTTTTATCTAATGTAAGTATTTGATCTTTCAAGCCTGATAGCCAAATATAATTTGTTGAAACCTTGAGTCATTTCCCAACAATTGTGCGTACTTAATTAGCTTAAAATTCGTCCTGGGACACATTTAGCTAGATTTCGGCGTAAAAAATAAAACTGAGCAAAAATAGGTTTTGACAGATAAAACAGAATGTCTTTTAAATCATTAAGCTTACTATCGTTTATCAACTACATTATGATTACAGATTGAGGATGATGACTGCAGTTATGATTTTGTCGTTATTTATGATGGTGATAAAGAAATAGCTGTACGATGTGGTTTTTCTATTCCTGATCCGGTTACAAGTAGCACGAATAAACTTCGAATTACGTTTCAATCTGACGACGAAATTGAATTAAAAGGCTTTAAAGCATCTTATATCATGAAAGGTATACGCAAGATATGAAGTTTATTTTGGTGTAGGTTAATGAACAGGAGTATGTTTGATCCTAGTAACGAATATTTCAAACTGATCGAACTTAAAGCAGAATGTCAGTTTTCATTAACATATTATGATTACTATTGACATCAACTCGCTCACGTTTCTGTGCTTTGGTTGCCATTAGTTGTATTATATCTTACTCGCTAACAATTTCGACAGACAAAAAAACGGAAGGTTAATTTTTCTGTATAGGTAACATTATTTTAAACACACTGTCTCTTTATGAGTCTAAACTGGATTGGACAAGTTGGACGTCAAACTCCATTTCATTTCACTTTATTTATTTGTAGTTATAACGGATACAATACTGACTACTACTGATTCAGCTGTAACAACAGGTAAATAATAATATAAAGATTATTTTATTACCATTTTCAGTTACATCAACCGTTTCTTCCACAGACTTTCATTTACAGCCTAACTTTTTTTTGTTCTCATCCTTTTAGATTGTGGTGGATTATTAACCACTGGAAGTGGTACAATTCAATCACCAAATTTTCCAAACACTTATACAAAGAACGCTTTTTGTGAATGGACTATAGTAGCTCCAGAGGATAAAGTTGTTACATTAACATTCAATTACTTTGAAGTAAGTCTGTCATCCAATACGGTTATTTATCAGTTTCGACATTCGATTGTTGTTGCTCTCTGTGAAGTCTATAGATGAATATAGACCCATACGGATAGGTGAACAAATGAGATTCTATAAGCCTATGCATTATATATATTTTAATGTTCAAAGAGTCAGGATGAAAATTTTAATTATCAAAAACATAGTAAATTAGACTAGAAAATATTTCTTAATGTATATTGTTTTAAAAGTTGTTCTTAATGAAGTCTATAGATGATTATAGATCCATACATAAACAACTGGGATTCTATAAGCCTATTAGTAATATATATTTGCAGATTGAGGATGATGACTGCGGTTATGATTTTGTCGTTATTTATGATGGTGATAAAGAAATAGCTGTACGATGTGGTTTTTCTATTCCTGATCCTATTACAAGTAGCACGAATAAACTTCGAATTACGTTTCAATCTGACGACGACATTGAATTAAAAGGCTTTAAAGCATCTTATATCATGAAAGGTATACGCAAGATATGAAGTTTATTTTGGTGTAGGTTAAGGAAAAGGAGTATGTTTGATCCTAGTAACAAATATTTCAAACTGATCGAACTTAAAGCAGAACGTCAGTTTTCATTAACATATTATGATTACTATTGACACCAACTCGCTCACATATCTGAGCTTTGGTTGCCATTAGTTGTATTATATCTTACTCGCTAACAATTTTGACAGACAAAAATACAGAAGGCTAATTTCTCTGTATAGGTAACATTCTTTTAAAACACATTGTCTCTTCATTAGCCTTAACTGGATGAGACAAGTTGGACGTCAAACTTCATTTCATTTCGCTTTATTTATTTGTAGTTATAACGGAAACAATGCTGACTACTACTACTGATTCAGCTGTAACAACAGGTAAATAATAATATACAGATTGTTCTATTTTATCTTACCGTTTCTTCCACAGACTTCCGTTTACAGATTACTATCACCTTGTTCATTTCTGAGTTGAATAATTGAATAATTGACTAAGTCTGACTTTCCTAAGAAAATTAAACTAGGTAATCTCAATCATTATAAACCTAAAGGAAAAAATATATATATTTGAAATATGTTCCAAGAATATTCAAGATTGAAGAAAAAAAATTGGAAGGAAAATAAAATTTGTACAAATTAAAGTCAATGGAAGTTAACTTTGAAAAGATAAATCACAAAATGCAAAATGATGGGGGTGTGGAACCAAAACAATATGGCTACAGGAAACAATATGGCAACAGGAAGGAATTAGAGCAATTCAAAATGGCTACCATATTTGAAAAGTAATCTATTAATAAATACTTTTGCCATAAATAAAGAAATTATTACGAATAAGTAAATTTGAAAACTACTAAAATTTGCTAACTATTTCTTGAAAAGAAAGAAAATGTTATAGTGGTCTGGGGTAGATTTAAAACCCAGACAGGGTTCTTTTATAGTTTTTATCAAAATGTACAACAAAACCCTGCAATCAAATATTTATTTAATTATAAAGTACAAATGAATACAAATAAGATGAAAACTATTATAAATTTATCTTGCATAAATATAGAACTATTAAACTATGTACTAAACGACTAATTGGAGGTATTTTATTTGAAATAAATATGCATGTGCATAACTATTAACTAATATACATAAATAAACCTTACCCGAAGTGGGGTTTAAAGATGAATAACTGATACCTGATTAGAACATCTTATTAACTATACTACATTCCTTTACACTATATCCCATTCTAAGTAAATTCAGAATATCCAACTTGCAGAAAATACATCCTATATTGTCAAAATCCATGTATCAAATGACTCTAAACTGATGTTTTTGCAAAATGAACAAACATATTAAGTGATTACAGGTAGTAACTAAACTCAGGGGTAAAGAAGATATAAGAATAGTAAGAGAGAAACTGGGAAGTGATTAAATGAACTGAGAAGTGATTAAATGAACTGGGAAGTGATTACATGAACTGAGAAGTGATTAAATGTACTGAGAAGTGATTAAATGTACGGAGAAGTAATTAAAAATATTTTAAATCATTAAAGCCACACTCTCTCTTTTTGAACCAAAATTTAAATCTAAAATACACAAAAGAAAGACAATAATATTGATTTATTGAAAATAAAATAATGAGCAAATTTTTTTTTGTTTTTTTTTTTTGAGAATTTAACGAAATGCAATTCTAGAACAATTTGACTAATGCAATTATAGAACAATTTGACTAATGCAATTCTAGAACAATTTGACTAATGTAATTATAGAACAATTTGACTAATGCTATTCTAGAACAATTTGACAAATGTAATTCTAGGTTAATGAACAGGAGTATGTTTGATCCTAGTACCGAATATTTCAACTTGATCGAACTTAAAGCAGAATGTCAGTTTTCATTTACAGATTATGATTACTATTGACACCATCTCGCTCACATTTCTGAGCTTTGGTTGCCATTAGTTGTATTATATCTTACTTGCTAACAATTTTGACAGACAAAAATACGAAAGGCTAATTTTTCTGTATAGGTAACATTTCTTTAAAACACATTGTCTCTTCATTAGCCTAAACTCGATTAGAGAAGTTGGACGTAAAACTTCATTTCATTTCGCTTTATTTATTTGTAGTTATAACGGATACAATACTGACTACTACTGATTCAGCTGTAACAACAGGTAAATAATAATATAAAGATTATTTTATTACCATTTTCAGTTACATCAACCGTTTCTTCCACAGACTTTCATTTACAGCCTAACTTATTGTTTGTTCTCATCCTTTTAGATTGTGGTGGATTATTAACCACTGGAAGTGGTACAATTCAATCACCAAATTTTCCAAACACTTATACAAAGAACGCTTTTTGTGAATGGACTATAGAAGCTCCAGAGGATAAAGTTGTTACATTAACATTCAATTACTTTGAAGTAAGTCTGTCATCCAATACTATTATTTTTTAGTTTCTGTATTGAATGGTGTTGATATCTACGAATTCGATTGATGTTGTTCTCTCTGAAGTCTATAGATGAATATAGATCTATACGGATAAATGAACAAATGATATCCTATAAGCCTATGCATTACATTATATCTTAATGTTTCAAGACACAGGTTGGAAAATTTCAATTATCAAAAACATCGTAAATGAAACTAAAGAATATTTCTTAATAATGGGGTGTATTAAAAGTTGTTCTTTCTGAAATCTATAGATGAATATTGATCCATACGTCGTAAACAACTGGGATTCTATAAGCCTATGTAAAATATATATTTAAATGTTAATGGGCAGTTTTCAAAGTTTCATTATAAAAAGCATCATAAATTATACCTAAATATATTTCTAAAATTTTTATCTAATGTAAGTATTTGATCTTCCAAGCCTGATAGCCAAATATAATTTGTTGAAACCTTGAGTCATTTCCCAACAATTGTGCGTACTTAATTAGATTAAAATTCGTCCTGGGACACATTTAGCTAGATTTCGGCGTAAAAAATAAAACTGAGCAAAAATAGGTTTTGACAGATAAAACAGAATGTCTTTTAAATCATTAAGCTTACTATCGTTTATCAACTACATTATGATTACAGATTGAGGATGATGACTGCAGTTATGATTTTGTCGTTATTTATGATGGTGATAAAGAAATAGCTGTACGATGTGGTTTTTCTATTCCTGATCCGGTTACAAGTAGCACGAATAAACTTCGAATTACGTTTCAATCTGACGACGAAATTGAATTAAAAGGCTTTAAAGCATCTTATATCATGAAAGGTATACGCAAGATATGAAGTTTATTTTGGTGTAGGTTAATGAACAGGAGTATGTTTGATCCTAGTAACGAATATTTCAAACTGATCGAACTTAAAGCAGAATGTCAGTTTTCATTAACATATTATGATTACTATTGACATCAACTCGCTCACGTTTCTGTGCTTTGGTTGCCATTAGTTGTATTATATCTTACTCGCTAACAATTTTGACAGACAAAAAAACGGAAGGTTAATTTTTCTGTATAGGTAACATTATTTTAAAAAAACTGTCTCTTTATGAGTCTAAACTGGATTGGACAAGTTGGACGTCAAACTCCATTTCATTTCACTTTATTTATTTGTAGTTATAACGGAAACAATACTGGCTACTACTGATTCAGCTTTAACAACAGGTAAATAATAATATAAAGATTATTTTATTACCATTTTCAGTTACATCAACCGTTTCTTCCACAGACTTTCATTTACAGCCTAACTTTTTTTTGTTCTCATCCTTTTAGATTGTGGTGGATTATTAACCACTGGAAGTGGTACAATTCAATCACCAAATTTTCCAAACACTTATACAAAGCACGCTTTTTGTGAATGGACTATAGTAGCTCCAGAGGATAAAGTTGTTACATTAACATTCAATTACTTTGAAGTAAGTCTGTCATCCAATACGGTTATTTATCAGTTTCGACATTCGATTGTTGTTGCTCTCTGTGAAGTCTATAGATGAATATAGACCCATACGGATAGGTGAACAAATGAGATTCTATAAGCCTATGCATTATATATATTTTAATGTTCAAAGAGTCAGGATGAAAATTTTAATTATCAAAAACATCGTAAATTAGACTAGAAAATATTTCTTAATGTATATTGTTTTAAAAGTTGTTCTTAATGAAGTCTATAGATGATTATAGATCCATACATAAACAACTGGGATTCTATAAGCCTATTAGTAATATATATTTGCAGATTGAGGATGATGACTGCGGTTATGATTTTGTCGTTATTTATGATGGTGATAAAGAAATAGCTGTACGATGTGGTTTTTCTATTCCTGATCCTATTACAAGTAGCACGAATAAACTTCGAATTACGTTTCAATCTGACGACGACATTGAATTAAAAGGCTTTAAAGCATCTTATATCATGAAAGGTATACGCAAGATATGATGTTTATTTTGGTGTAGGTTAAGGAAAAGGAGTATGTTTGATCCTAGTAACAAATATTTCAAACTGATCGAACTTAAAGCAGAACGTCAGTTTTCATTAACATATTATGATTACTATTAACACCACCTCGCTCACATTTCTGAGCTTTGGTTGCCATTAGTTGTATTATATCTTACTTGCTAACAATTTTGACAGACAAAAATACAGAAGGCTAATTTTTCTGTATAGGTAACATTCTTTTAAAACACATTGTCTCTTCATTAGCCTTAACTGGATGAGACAAGTTGGACGTCAAACTTCATTTCATTTCGCTTTATTTATTTGTAGTTATAACGGAAACAATGCTGACTACTACTACTGATACAGCTGTAACAACAGGTAAATAATAATATAAAGATTGTTCTATTTTATCTTACCGTTTCTTCCACAGACTTCCGTTTACAGATTACTATCACCTTGTTCATTTCTGAGTTGAATAATTGAATAATTGACTAAGTCTGACTTTCCTAAGAAATATGAAATAGGTTATCTCAATCATTATAAACCTAAAGGAAAAAAAATATATATTTGAAATATGTTCCAAGAATATTCAAGATTGAACCAAAACAATATGGCTACAGGAAACAATATGGCAACAGGAAGGAATTAGAGCAATTCAAAATGGCTACCATAAAAATATATATTTGAAATATGTTCCAAGAATATTCAAGATTGAAGAAAAAAAATTGGAAGGAAAATAAAATTTGTACAAATTAAAGTCAATGGAAGTTAACTTTGAAAAGATAAATCACAAAATGCAAAATGATGGGGGTGTGGAACCAAAGGCAAATGAATGACCACACAATGGGTGATGTTTCAAACTTCAATTAAAAATCCAATTAAAGCCAACAAACCCCTGAGAGACTTAATTATTAATAACTATCAGAGAAATAACATAATATGTAGCCTTCCAGAACTATGCTAATACATAAAAAATACATAATCTAATGCCACTATAATCACACTTAACTATAAATTATGAAATATTAGATATGCAAAATACATACCTAGAAGTTAGGGGGTTTAAGCTAAACTAATAATTAGTATCAGGAAAATAAGATAAAGTACCATAAACCTATAAATATCAATAAACTCATTTAATGAAATGAATGGAGTTTCACGTCTTACTTTTCTGCACTTTATGAACTTTCGGAACTTTCGGATTTTTTAAATGACCCCCCCCCCCAAATTTTTGCCGCCAAAAAATGAAATAAAATAATTATATGTACCGGGTAGCCTAAATATGTTATTGTCTCATAAGGCCATATTTGTAAATTTCCTTGGTTTTTTAACCTTCGAAGCCGGTAGTACAATCAAAGAATATAAGTTTCTCTATCACGATCAAATTATTTGAATAAATAATAATTTTACTTTCTTAATTCTTTTGAGTTATCTCCCGTAATTCGATTAATTTTGAAATAAAGGTATATGAATGATAACAGTTTTTTGACTTTGAAATAGTTTGCCCCCCCAACCTAAAATTTGTTCCCGCGCCCCTGGGCTTAATGACCTAAAAGACATAAAAAGAAGACTGTTCAAAGTGATGAGATCACATTGGTGAGCTGAACAGAAGCCCGTCAATTGATAAAGTTTGATAAAGAAGATAGAACAAAGTGAACAGATTTGAGATAAATGTTAATATATTTGTGACTACGTGTTCAGTTGGAAAACTTTAAAGGTGAGCTGAAACATAAAATGCTATACACTATATTACATAAATTTTAGGTCAAATGCACTCAGACTAATTATTGTTTTAATCCGGGTTTCTTCAAACCAATAATTAGGGGGTTTTGCATATCTTTCTACAAGTTGAAAACCTCCACACGTTAAAATAAAACAAGAAGGTTGACTATTCTTCACTAAAACAAAAAATCATTTCCATTCCTTAATGTACATGGAGCCGCGGTGGCTCAGTGGGTTAGACGCTTGCTCGCTAACCTGAAGGTCCAGGGTTCAATCCCGACAAAGGTCGAGTTGAACTTTCGGATTTTTCAGCCCGGTTTCCCCTTGTCAGTGATGCAGGTCGGAGGGACTGACATGGAAAAAGCGTCTAGTCGTTCGGATGGGACAATAAACCGAGGCCCCGTGTGCTGTGCACGTTAAAGATCCCTCGACAGTTGGAAATCGCAAAAAGAGTAGGCTAATGCCGCTGTCCTGGCAAAATTTCCCTCATTGCACACTGCATGGCGTTGCCCGTCTTCATTAGCCCATAAGGTGCAGAAGAGTAGGACGTAAAACTCCATTCATTTCATTTCCTTAATGTACATGTATTGTTGCTTGGCATTGCAAAAACAAATTCCATGAAAAATTGCAAAATTTTCAACTCTAGCACTAATTATCAGATCGATCGGAAATTTACAGGATACAGAGAGAGGGCCACAACAATATCTCATCAGAAATATGCAATCACTTTCGGTTTGTGCGTGGGGACTCAAAATCACCTTGAGCGACCCGGCCCACAAATGTAAACAAAAACAGTACAGATTATCTAGAATAAATAATTTGAATCACCTAAGAAGAAAAAGAAAATAAATTAAAAGTCACGCATGCACGTTAAGAGTGGCGCATTTGAGAAAAATTTGTATGATTTTGGTGTCTATTAAAACCTTGTAAATTTATCTAATACTTGTTGGGTACAGAATTTTGATTTTCGAATTTAATTTTTTTTTATTCCCTTTAAAAGTCTATATACCTTGTCCTTCAATTACCTTGAAATCAATGTAGAATGTCCTTAACCTCAGCTATGCAAAAGAAAAGAAAGAAACAACTATAATTTACAAGGATAACAACTTAGGTTCACAAGTCCGCCGTGAAAGGAATCATTTCTACCAGCTGGTCCTTGGCCAAACCTCTTGGCATTGATCTTTCCGTTAAAATATTGCTTTTATTTTTCGAATGAGAATCTAACTCACTTTGTATTTATTCCAGTAACTGAAACAATACCAAATTCTGAAACAACACCAGATACTGAAACAACACCAGATACTGAAACAACACCAGATATTGAAACAAAACCAGATACTGAAACAACACCAGATACTGAAACAACACCAGATACTGAAACAACACCAGATATTGAAACAACACCAGATACTGAAACAACACCAGATACTGAAACAACACCAGATACTGAAACAACACAAGATATTGAAACAACACCAGATACTGAAACAACACCAAATACTGAAACAACAATAGGTACTGACACAATACCAGATTTTGAAACAACACCAGATACTGAAACAACACCAGATATTGAAACAACACCAGATACTGAAACAACACCAGATACTGAAACAACACCAGATATTGAAACACTACCAGATACTGAAACAACACCAGATACTGAAACAACACCAAATTCTGAAACAACACCAGATACTGAAACAACACCAGATACTGAAACAACACAAGATACTGAAACAACACCAAATACTGAAACAACAATAGGTACTGACACAATACCAGATTTTAAAACAGGACTAACAACTCCTCATACTGAAACAGCACAAAATACAAAAACAACATCAGGTACAACACCAATAACTCCATATACTGAAACAACATCAGATACTGGAACAACTCCATATACTGAAACAACATCAGATACTGAAACAACACCAACAACTCCATATTATACTGAAACAACACCAGATACAAAAATTACACCAGATACTGAAACAAAACCAGGTACTGTAAAAACATCAGATGCTGAAACAAAAATGGATAATGAAACAACACCAGATACTGAAACAACACAAACAACTACGTATATTGAAACAACAGGTATTGAAACAACACCAGATTTTGAAACAACACCAACAACTCCATATACTGGAACATCAAGAGATACTGAAACAACATCAAGTACTGAAACAACAAAATATGCTGGTTCTTTATGGAATACTGGTACACCATGGAGTCCAACACAAGAACCAAAAACAACACCAACTACTGAAACAACTCCAACTACTCAATATACTGAAACGTCGCCAGATACTGAAACAATACCAAATACTGGAAAAACACGAGTTGCTGGTAGTTTGAATATGGGTACTCCATGGAGTACTGGAACTCCGGGTACTGAAACAACACTAGATACTGAAACAACATCAGATATTAAAACAACAGAAAGTATTGATTCAACACAAGGTAATGAAGTACTACCGACAATGCCTGTGACTGAAACAACGACAGGAAAAGGTGATGAAAATTTTGAAATATAAATGTTGATGAATGATCAGAGGTCTAAGGAATTTTCGTTGCCAAATTTCAACTTTGACATTTTACACGTTGATGTAGCATATATCTATTCTTACATTACTGTAACATCCAATGCTAAATGATTCACCGATTGCCTCTTATTTTCTGACTTTGAATATAGAATGGTACTTTTGAAAAACAAATTGAATGTGGAACTGTGGAATATAACTTTTTGAAATATTTTGTATTTTAGGAATTGTCAACGAGTCATCTTTTACGTTTTTGTTAGCCTGTACATATTTTGGCTCAGCAACATTGTTGTAATGGTGAGTCAATTTCATTAACTTTGGATCGAATTAACACCACAAAGTTCCCCTCACCACGATATAGTTTTTTATTTTCATTTTATAGAGCAAGTCAACTATAGTATTACAGACAACACGACCGAGATGAAAAGAAGAAAACTTTAAATATATTTATTTATAGTTGCTTGAGTTTATATACAGGGGCGTAGCGTGACCATTTTGACTAGAGGGGGGTGTAACGTCTAAGTTTTACCGACGAACACGTGTAACGTCTAAGTTTTACCGACGAACACGTGTTCTTCCGGGGGCAAAAATAACTTACTCGCACTATTAAGTATATACATTATACACGAACGAAATCCATCGTTATAGCAAATCCTAGACTTTTAAAAACCATATCAATCAGGGGTGTATCTAGAATATGCCTGAGAGGGGCGACTGAAAGATGATTTTTCCAAGGCAAGTCCTGCAGGCCAAAGGCCTTCGTATTTGGCCCTTGCAGTGGCGGGGGGTTCGGGGGTCCTTCCCCGGAAAACTAGGAAACCCGGAGAATACATCTGACGCGATTTTGGAAGTCTTTTCCACTGGTACAAATAATCAATTTTCATCGAAACCATATGTTTTCTATGTCCTTTTTCGACATATTCTGCGTTTTACCGACATGGGGGTTTCGGGGGTTCTCCCCCAGGAAATTTTACAAACTAGGAAACCTAGAATACATTTGACGCGATTTTGTAAGTCGTTTCCACCGGTCAAAATTATCAATTTTCATCGGAAAACCATAGGTTTTATATGTCTAGCCTTTTTCTGCGTTTTACCGACAAGTTCAGTAAAATCACTTTTTATGTAGACGAACAGTTTTCCGATAACATCATTACTGACACAAGGTTTCCACTCTTTTGGTTAACAACTCGGTTTTACCGACGACTCCCTCTATGACCTTCTTCTATCGGTCAATTCCGCATTTTACCGACAAATTCAAATAACGAACAGCTTACCGATAACAATGGTATCCAATCGGTTTTACCGAAGACTCCAGTCATAACCAACTTATACCGACCGATTCCGGTAGTTTCAGTAAAAAAAATACTTTTAATGTTGACAGTTTACTGATAACATCATAACCAACACAAGGTTTTTACTTTTTAGGTTAATTGGTTTTACCGACGGCCCCACCTTGCCGTCTTTTATCGACCGGTCATAACCAACACAAGGTTTTGACTTTTTAGCTTTTTAGGTTAATCAATCGGTTTAACCGATCGATTCCCCGTTTTACCGACGGTTCCATCCATGACCCCTTTTTACCGACCGATTCCGCGTTTTACCGACGACTTCAGTAAAAGTGTGGGGGGGGGGGCGACATCCCCCCCACATCCTCCCCCGTACGCTATGCCCCTGTTTATATATTATGGAAATAAAAATGTTATGCGTTTTGTGTTTGTTGTGTATATATATATATATATATATGAGTTTGGAATCAATACATATGATTTGTGCAACACACTGATGCCATTTTCTTTCAAAAGCAGCCCAAACGAAAAGTATATATTCATACAACGCTATATGGTACTAATAAAGTAAAGCATAAAACTCAAAAGACAAAGCCGGGCCAGCCTCAAACAACACCCCCCCCCCCTCCCACCACCCCAACCAGTAGAAATGCCTGTGAGTGAAGCAATATCATTCATATTATAAGCTTCATATGTGAATCTCCAATCTCCAATTGTGGATTTCTAATGCTTCGATAAATGCAATCTCTTGGACTTTTCGTCGGTATCTATTCACGCACCAAAAGTTAATTGAATGAGTAAATATTTCCACGGATCAAGGGGAAATGTTTTTAAGTTCGATTTATAAAGAAAATGCCCCTACTTCAAATGAGGACACTCATGTACTAAGGAGTTTGCTTTGTATTATCTCCTTTAGTATTAGTACCCCAGACCACAAACTCACAATGCTTCACACTTTCTCCCGTTTCCTTATATGATTTCAACATGACAGTCAATGAAGGTGATCAAATGGTTTAACGTTTAAAATGAATATGATTGATAATAAAGTATATACATAGATATATATTCATATAAAAATCGCAAGCGTTCTACTGCAAAAGAGGGTAGGGACATAATGCTCCCTGGTTAACCTGAATCGTTTTCCCGAAGACAGGTCAGTTTCAGATACTTGAAATGTGATGGCTTCGGCCATCAAGATATCAAAGCTAAGCCCTATACGAGAAATTTCACTGAAAGAGCCTGTCCCATCACCACAATACTTCTTTTCACAGATCGGTTGCCATGTCAGCTATCTACTGCTGTGATTGTGAGAAGATTCCTTATTGGCAGGCCTTGCAGCATCGATGACAAAGAAGGAGACTATGTAGAAAACTAAATAAAAACCATTGACTTGGAAAGGATCTAACAGCTAACAGAAGTAAATTTACTTCAGAAAGAAGATGCGAAGGAATGTTATATTTCTATATATATTTTCACGTATCAGAATCTCATAGAAACGAAGCTTTTATTTAAAACATTTTTTGAAATTATAACAAAATAGGCTGTAAAGAATAATATCTATTATCTACAATAACATAAATAAAAAGGAATGAATGATTTTGATTGATATGATAGTATATGCCTTTTTATGCTTTTTTGTCCTAACAATTTACAAAGAAACCCTGTTTGAATTATGTGTCCCATGTAAGATAGTTTATGACTGTGCAGCCTTCTATGAATCTATGACGTAGGCCTAAATAATCACTTTATCATAATATACCAAAAGTAGCTACATTTGTTTTGATGGATGGCTGTCTATGACGTATGAATCCTAATATGAGTTTGTATATAAACCTAAGTTTTAAACAATAACTTAACCAGAACTAAGATATTCGAACCAACAGCAAGAAATAGGTAAAGTGTGAAATCTTCATATTTGAAAAAAACATTTTGATAGCTATTCATTTGACTAAAAAAAAAATTGTATGTGTATAAAAGTTTCGATGATATTTTTGTGACTGTACCTTTAAGTCTAACCTAATATTCTCAGACTAATGGTTTGATATTAAAATTTCTAATTACAGATAAAAATCTAAAATATGAATGCACTGATAATTATTGGTGCATATCTGATCATCGAAGTTACAGCACAGTATATTGATCCATTTGTCGACCCGAACTGCCCATTTAAAAATGGACAGTTACTGCATGACCCTATAAACCACTTAGGTCCTGGTAAGTTAATTATCATTATCTTACTTCTATATTTGATCAGTTAACCATTCTAAGAGCATGTTGAACATTTAAAAATGCCAATTAAAGATCAATTAGTCTTATCTTAAATTACCTTTTGATCAAGTTTGTTCAATATAATAGAACAGAGGGGTCATGCTATATTATGAAATGAACTCAGAGGAATAACATACAATATGATGATATTATAGATATGTATTATAGGTTTTGGTGAAAAAAAAGTTCATAAATATGCAACTTACTTAAACACAGCTTTATTTCTTTCAGGGCCTATAATTGATCCCCGATTACCCGGGGTGAATTTTGACACCCCTGCAATAGGACATCGTGTAGACATTTCAGTAAGTGGAGGACGAAGATTTAATCCCATCTCAAGAAGTAAGACTATCTACTTATTTAAAATTTTACCATGATATTTTATCTGATAAAATAGTTACCAATACAACAATTATATAGAGATATACATTTTTGTATAAATGCATTGTACACTAAAATATCAGAAAACGCAAAATTACAAATTCTTTCATGAGCTCTTGTTAAATGTTTAAATAATAATAATCAAAAATACGTTCAAGAATCATTTCCAATATTCTTACTCATGTACACGTGCAGTACGATTACTGTGATGGTCTGATTCAATTGGATTTAGTCCACGATGATATTGCCTCTTGAATGACGTTTTATTAATTTTAAAAACAAAATTTACAGGATGGAAGAGAAGCACTTACAGAGCACCTGGATATCTTAGAAATAGAAACTTCCCAAGATTTAATAGATTTGATAGATTCGATAGGTCAGATAGATTTGATAATAGAGGAGGCCGTGGATATGATCGTGATGATTTCCGTGGAGTAGGAAGAGATTGGAGAGGCAGAGGTCGTGGACATGGTCGACGTGGTTATTAAGATATTTAAAATAAACAAGCATCAAATGGTAAAAGCTGATAAATGAAAAATGTTCTGGTTGTAACAACTTTATGAAACGAATAAAAAACGTTACAAGCTCATTATATATTATATATCGTGTTATTTTTTATCATCATTTACTTTGTGTGGACTATGGGAAATCCATGAACAGTTGATCATATCTTGCTGCAGTAGTCATTTTTCACAACGCCCATTTAAGAAATTTTTAGACCCAAAAGGAAACAGTTACGACATGTAAGGCAATAAGACTGATGCCATATCAGAAATGCATCTTTTGTTTCCCATCTTCTCTTTTCACGAAACCCTTTGAGATGATAAGCCTGTTCATCATGGTAGTTGATGCAAGAGCTTACTTATAGTCACTATCACATTGTGTCTATATTAGCAACGATTTGCCGTTTATTCTCACCTTCGCATCATAACATAATCATTAAATTTATCAGAAATCGACCTTAATCGGTTGTGTTTCTCTCGTAAGCAAAGTATACAGCGAGTCACAAAATGTAGATTTATTACTTTTAACAATTCACTTATGAAACATGTGATGTTACAATTTTTTCACATTATACACGTACGCTAGTTTTTTTTTTCGGAAACTTAGCGCATTCATTTCAAAAGTTATTTTTCTGTTGAACTCTTCTGTCTAAGGATATTAGACACCTCTTATTTTCACATTCACAACAATGAAGATCTCAAATCCATTATTCTTAAATATTTACAAACTTTTTTGTCAATTTCTCTTAAATCATACTGTGGTCCGAAACGGCGTCATTTATTTTTTTGATTTTGAATTAAAAATTGTAATATAATTGACAAAAACTATGACAATTATAACCAAGTGAAAGAATTATTAACCTTTATTAAAGTTGGTTTCCCTTATTTTCATATATATACATATATATATAACATAATTTGACCGGTAATACTTATATCAATAGAAAGTAGAGGTGTTCTAATGACTGAGAAAAATACCAGATGGTCCCACAAGTCCTTAATTAACTCGTAATTAGGCTATTTATGACGGGATTTCCCTCGGTCGGGTACTATCATAGGTATGTACGTCAAGTCTCAAATGTCGTTAAAATGTCCTTGATCTTTTTTTTGATCATCCAGTCTGTTAATTCGGTACATCCGGACGCTGTGGTTGTTAAGTATGCACGCATGCATAACAACAATGGCATTTTGGTATTTCCATTTATTATCTCTAGCAAAATGAAACGTCTTAATATCACTTTGTAAAAACATTATGAATTAATTTAATTAAGTTTTAACTCACTAATAATGAAATACAAAATCAATTCTTATACGCTTTCATTCATGTGACGTCATTTGGTCACGTGAACAAACATGTAGTCTTAATTTAGCGTTTCAAAGCAGATCAGAGTCAAATGGATTCCACAAGCATTTCTACGTCCACATAGGTCTTTTAAACTTGAGAATACATGAATTATTCCTAAAAAACCCAAATTAATCAATTAGTAATCTTAATTTGGCTCTAACTAATGAGGGAAACCAATTTTAAATGAAATCATTGGGTTTTTTTTACTATAGTTTGAAAAAATGATAAAATATTAATAATTTTCTCACCCGTACTGTGGTCCGATACGATATCATTTATTTCTATAATTTTTGGATTAAAAAAATGGAATATAATTAAAATTCGAATATAATTTTGAAACCCGTATTTCCCGGGTGAAAATTATTATCACCTAGGTGATAATTTAATAATATTTAATTAAAAACTTTAATTTTCACCCAGGTGATAATTCTAGAATTTTGAATTAAAGAATTATTTATACTCGTCAAAATTTAATTCAAACTTTCTAGAATTATCACCTGGGTGAAATTATCATTTCACTCCGGTGTAAATTAAAGTTTTTAATCAAATATTATTGAATTATCACCTGGGTGGAAAGTTTTTAAAACTATATTCTAGTTTTTTAATTAAATTACATTTTTTTTTTAACTCAAAATGAAAAAATAAATAATGTCGCATTCTAGAATTATCACTTGGGTAAATTCAAATTCTAGAATTATCACCTGGGTCTATTCAAAATTCTAGAATTATCACCTGGGTGAAAATCAATTTTCACCTGGGTGAGAATACAAGTTTTTTTTCCATTCCAGTTTTTTAATTATATTCCAGTTTTGAAATTCAAAACTAAATAGAATTTAATGATGTCGTATACGGACCACCGAGGACTCATCATCTTTTATGGCGTCACTGTTCTTGTAATACAGTAAGATAGCAATATTGGTGCACATTTTTAATAATAACCTTCACCTTACATAACCTTTTGTACGTCAACAAAATACAATAAACAAAACATTGGTTTAATATTATATCTCAACTAAGAAGCAATTCGTAAGGGCTATACTGTTGCTTCGGTTGATTTTTTTTCAGTATATTTTTAACTGTTTTATAACTAATACCTCCCTTTCAAAATATAACGCTGTTTTTATTCTAACAAATTACAGCGAGTGTAAGAGAGGTCCAGGTTAATACTGCCTCGACAATACTTTATTAAACGAAATTGATTTTACAAACTTAATGATTAGATGGCCTGATAGGTGAGTTTTACATGTTTTTTTATAATGTTTTATCTCCCTTATATCTTAATGTTTTAAATAATATTTTTAATAATCCTGTTTTAACCCGTTCTATGAAACGTTGTGTTTTAGTTCTAGTCTACAAGAATAAGTGAGATAAATCCATTTTAAAGAATTGTCAGGTGCCTTGCCACCGGGGGTGGGGGGGGGGGGTGTCGCAACCCCCCACTTTTACTGAACTCGTCGGCGGAATCGGTCGGTAAAAAGGGGGTCATGGATGGAACCGTCGGTAAAACGCGGAATCGATCGATTAAACCGATTGATTAACCTAAAAAGTCAAAACATTGTGTTGGTAATGATCGGTCGATAAAAGACGGCAAGGTGGGACCGTCGGTAAAACCAGTTAACATAAAAAGTAAAAACCTTGAGTTGGTTATGATGTTATCAGGAAACTTTCAACATTAAAAGTATTTTTTTACTGAAACTACCGGAATCGGTCGGTATAAGTTGGTTTTGACTGGAGTCTTCGGGAAAACCGATTGGTTAACCGATTGGTATACCCTTGTTATTAGATATCAGTGACGAAGAACTTTTAACTGCTATTACTGGAGCTGAGGGACTGTTGAATAGTAGGCCGTTAACATATATAGAGGATAGTGCAAGTGATGGCCCTGTTTTGACCCCTAATCATTTTCTCTGTGGACAATTGGGAGGTAGTTTAGCTCCTGAAATCAATGAACGTTTTGATCCACGTCGTCGTTGGAGGCGTATTCAGGATTTGATTAGTCAATTTTGGAAGCGTTGGATGCGCGAATTCCTTCCAACCCTAAATGCTCGAAATAAATGGACAAGACCATCGAAGAACTTAAAAATTGATGATGTTGTGCTCGTCATAGACCCTAATTCAGCTCGTGGCAAGTGGCCTTTGGGGCGCATAACAAAAACTTTCGAAGGTTCAGATGGACATGTTAGAGTTGTTGAATTGAAAATTAAGAACAACATTTTGACAAGGCCAATTCACAGACTTTGTCCATTAGAGGTCTAAATGTGTAAATATATAAATAGTGATAACTGTTGTAAGTCATTTAGATATAACTGTATTATGTATTTCATGTCTAAAGCGAAATTTTTAGTTTGAAAATGATCATAGTGCATTAAAAATATATATATATATATATATATATAATGTAAATTTTTAGGCATAGTGTATAGATTTTTAATTACATCGTTTGCATAGTTTTCATCGTAACCTGCATTATTATTATGCTAAATAAAGCTTATATAGTTTGTACATCGTAAATATATAGTTTTTACCTTGTAAATATATAGGTTTTTTCCTTGTGGTTTCATTGAGTTAAAATTATACAGAAATTTCATTGAAAAATATAGTACATCGTAAGGTTTTAGAATCATTGTATAGATGCTTTTATGTGCTCAGTTTATTAGTCAAAAATAGTATATTATTGATACTCTCCTTTTAATAGTCACATCAAGGAGAGGGGTATGTTTGAAAGGAATATTCTTTAAGTATAAATGAACAACGGGAGGTAACTCAATTTTACGGTTCAATAGAAAACTTCGTTTCATGTTGTGATTTTGGGAAAATTCGAATTTTAGATATACCCGGTTTGTAACATCGCCATTATTGTTGTATTGCTTGTATTGTAAACATCGAATTTAAATCCATTGACATCGACAATAAATGAGTACCTTTTACATCGTTTGATATATTTTTGAATAGAAGATAGTCTGTTCTCAATCGGGGCCCATGAGAACACGGGGTCTACATCTACTTTTTAATATTTTCGATAATGTCAATCTGAATACCAGGAGACAAATAGCACTTTTCGATTGTTACGTTGGATCGATACTGTCATATGCCTTTGCAGTTTGAGGTTTTCATAAGTGTCCGGACATTGAGAGTATCCATTTGCAGTTTTGTCGGCGTATACTAAACGTTAAAAAGTCCACTCGTTCATGCGTTGTTTATGGTGAACTGGGAAGAATTCCCCTTATAATTTCACGACTTGTAAATATTATAAAATACTGGATAAATATCATTAGTGATAAATCTTCATTAATTCCAAGTTTACCAACTTTTGTTTCTTGATGTAAATATCAACATTAATTGTAAAAGTGGTAATTGGGCTTTTGAAGTTAAGTGTCTACTCCAGTATTTGGGCTTCCAAGACTTATCGGATAAACCTGTGTAATTCCAAATTTTCCGCAAACAAAACAACGTATTAGAGATCAGTATTTACAAAGTTGGAAAGAAAGTTGTTGTAACTCGCTCAAACTTTATATTTATAACTTATTTAAAGGGTACCATTGCCTAGTAAGTTTTTTTAGAAAATGTATATCCAATAAAATACCAAGTTTCAATGACCCAGCTGAGATGCGTTTCTCATTGTTTGTCAATAGAGACTGGGCGCTATGAAAATATCCCTCACAATTCGAGAACCTGTAATGTTTGTCAAAGTGGTTACTTAGAGTATGAATTTCACTTCCTCTTGGTCTGCCCAATATATGATCATATCCTTTCTAACTTACTCCCAAATTATTATTGTCACTATCCAACCCAATTAAAATTTGTTGATGTCCTGTCAGGATAAACATACCCAGAGTAATATTGCAAAGTATGTTTATTTAGCATTCTCGTTCCGAAATAACATGTATAGCCGATCTTCTGTTTTCTATTACCTTGCATGTTCTTGTATGATGTTAGTATTTTGTTTGCTTTTTGGCTATAAGTCCCAGGACTTAAATCCCTTGTGAAATAAAATTATTATTATTATTATGGGCCAAATAGATTTATAATTCATAAAAATGAAAACAAACTTGATTAAGTATGTCATTTGAAGCGATTTTACTAAGGCAAGGACAACTCAAAAAACCGTTCATCAAATTTGTCAAATTCAAGCAAAACCAGAATTGATGTCGACATATTGAAACCAGATATATGTTGACGAGCAAAATGTTTATCTATCTGCAAATTTTAATGGGGTCAAATCAAAATTGACGAAGTTAGAAAAAGTTTTCATTTAAAAAAGTCAGCGACAAAAGTCAAATTTTCAAAAATTTTAAACTGCCGTCTTGTAAACCTAAGTTAAAAGTAGTAAATGAGAAGAGTAAAATTGGATTCGAAATAAAGCTGTAATTAAGGAAAAGGAGTTTCGGATGTTCTACGTCATTTCCGATTAAAACAAAAACGAGCACTAGGTTACTATAGAATATCAAGTCGAATTATGTGAAATATTTGTAGTTATGGCTGGGGAGCGTGAATACAAAGAGAGCGAGAAAAATATACAGTCATTTCGATAACAAAGCAGTGCGTTCTTCGAAGAACAAAAAGAAAGAAGAACGGATATCCCAAAAATTGTAGCTTTCTGTTATAATGGAGTAGAAGAAAAACATAGAGCCAGTTAAAAAATCTTTGCTATCTTGAACTCGCATGTGACTTTTACAAACAAAGCAGTTAAACCCAATGTTTGTGCCATGGTCATTAAATTCATGGTTAAATGGTGGGGATAGGTTGATGACTATTACATTTATGGTGAGTTTTATTACATCAATTGTCATATCCTATATTGCTATATTATGCAAAGACCCACTGCCAATTTTTTCGACATTCAATGCTTAAGTGACACTCTATTATACATTTTTAACAACTATTTTATTATATTGGCAATTTTGATTGGTTTTTTCATTGTATCTTAAAAAACTGTTAATCTTCATGTCAATAAACCATAATCAATCAACCGTTTAGAATCAATATAAGGCCCCACTATGTGAACGAGACATTACAAAACGAAAGAATACAGCACAGTCCGTCCGACGGCACAGAAAAAATATCTCGATAAATATGTTAAGATTTTCAAAGCATCCATGTATTCTTATCCATAGAAAATGTCACAAGGCATGCATACTATCTTCACAACGCCCTCACCTAAACTGTAGCTCCTTCAGTAATTTTGTAGGTTTTGGTTTTCTTTTGGACCATCGCGGGTTACCTGGACCGTACTCTGGGACAGGTGGTAAAGTTTTGGGATTGTCTGTCTCGGCAAGGTCAATGGTTCATTACACATGACCACCGAGCTTGTTCTGTTAAGGTTATCGTACAGACATCTGCATCAAATAAATCTTAGTGTCATGTTCTGTAATTCCTCAGTTTACGCATTGTCTATGGAAGGGAAATGAAATGAAATGAATGAAGTTTTACGTCCTACTCTTCTGCACTATGGAAGGGAATAGCTGCCATAATTAGATGCAATGAAGAAGTGTTTAATTCCATTGTAATACGTCAAATGACATGTGTGATAAAACAAGATACATTAATATAAAAAAACATATGACAACTTTTGTTAAAGTAAATTGTTTTAAAACAAAAGTTTTACGTTTAACGGTAAGATCACTCTTGTTTTTGTAGAATATGATATTACTAAATACATTTTACATTAGATGTATGTCACAAACCCCCCTCCATAACACATTGGTTATTTGTCGCGTGCAGTTTCTCCAATTACATTTCACTTTTGTCATATCTATTTTGTCGTATCTTTTACGTTCATCACATGACCATCACGGGACCAAAAAATAGAAATCATTTAAGAACTGCTCCCAGTGGAATTTATAGTCTTGTTCTTCATGACAGACGGTGAATGAATTTTCGCCACCAATTTCCATGATAATAATAATGATTCTTTATTTGGGTCAACAATTTATTATGCATAACATTTTCGATTTCTCATTTAAGTTCGATTGTTGAAGCCTTTGCTTAAACTGTCTCGCTGCTAAAGCCGCTTTTCTTTATTTTTTTGGCATTTATCTATTTGGACACATCATTCGGAAATAAAATATAGTTCACCGCTTCAAGAGATAATCAAGACCCTTAATTTAGATACCTGTACTTAGCAGACAACATAAGCAAGGTCGTGGAGCTACTGAAACAAGCTGCATCCCACCTCACTTCAAATTCCGAGGTTTTGTCTGAGCCAGAAAACCAGTCACAAACCACCGATAAGGAGTCAACTAATAATACTAATAATACTATCCGTCAAGAAATGTGTCGCCTGTCTTCTCTTTATAAGGCTAGTACTAGTACCGAGGCCTAATAGTTGTAGTGGAATGGGGGCCGATTTTTTGGTGGCAGCAGTACCAGTAGTAGATCAAAGCTTTTTGTGGGGGGGGGGGTGTTTTTTGGCACAGGCAAATCATCGGAATTTGAAGTGAGGTGGGATGCAGCTTGTCTTAGAAGCTCCGCGTCATAAAAATCAGATGTGTCTAAATAGATCAGTGGAATTCAACCTTTTCAAGCAATGCCCCCATTTTTTGGTTAATAAAAAGTTCGTGTCTCCTAGTTCATTTCAAATATTGACTTTAAAGGCCTTGCATTAAATCTCAAACCAAAACATGTTCACAGACACAACAGTTTTTTTTTTTGCGATTATATGTTGTTCGCGTGACCTAAAAGTTTTCCGGAAAAGTTTTTTGGAAACTACTGAAATAGATAAATGCCAAAAAAATAAAGAAAAGAAAAACAATTCTTAACCTGGAAAGGGGCTTTAGCAAAGAGACAGTTTAAGCAATAAGCGAACTTAAATGGAAAATCGAAAATGTTATGCATAATAAATTGTTGACCCAATCATTATTATTATCATGGAATTGGTGGCGAAAATTCATTTACCGTCTGTCATGAAGAACAAGACTATAAATTCCACTGGGAGCAGTTCTTAAATGATTTCTATTTTTTGGTCACGTGATGGTCATGTGATGAACGTAAAAGATACGACAAAATAGATATGACAAAAGTGAAATGTTAAAAGAGAAACTGCACGCGACAAATAACCAGTGTGTTATGAAGGGGGGTTTGTGACATATATCTAATGTAAAAAGTCTTTAGTAATATTATATTCTACAAAAACAAGAGTGATCTTGCCGTTAAACATACAATTTTTGTTTTAAAAAAGTTTACTTTAACAAAAGCAGTCACATGTCTTTTGATATTAAGGTATTTTGTTTTATTACACATGTCATTTGACTAATTACAATGGAATTAGACACTTCTTCATTGCATCTAATTATGGCAGCTATTCCCTTCCATAGTTGTCAATAACCAGCGTGTTAGGATGTCCAATCTAACAATCTGAGGGAAGTTTTCTTTAGACTGATCAAAAGTGGCTCTTGAGGATGATGTTGGATGAATGCATGGATAATTTGAGTAAGCATCCGTGATAACCACCCAGTTTCGCCATAAGGTTGATAGCATGGTCCAGATGAGATGTATGACTTTTCAGGGAGCATCCATGGGTGAACTGGAGACATGGATGGTTGCTTTGATGTTTTGAAGACATACGTTTCAGATACTGAGCAAGTCCGTGACCATGTTGGCTATCTCATTGATCTCAGTGTACTTGAGTGACCAACCTCCACGAACGTAGCGCATCACTGCAGAGGTCATTTTGTCATTTTTTTTCAGGTGGTCGCTTGCTTCCACTGACGAGCTGATCCTCCCACTGGTCAAAGTTTTCATGATCTTTTTAACGTAATCAGGCACTGACTTGATTTCAAACGAAAATGGTTACTGTAGTAGCCTTCTCCGAGTTGTGTTGTGGGCAAGCCCGCGTTGACTCTCTGGTGCCAGTCTTCAGTCCTCTACGATTGTCCACAGATATCCCTATGTATTACTATGTACATAGAAAATGTCAATGTCATTACGCATGCACACTAGGTATATTGTAAAATTTCTCATTTCAGCCTATATCATGCTATTACTCTCCAGCGGCCTGTAACGATCTTCACAAAATTTTAATCATTGTATTTATCACAAATCCGTCACATTCATATAATCGGTTTATATAGAATGTAATTAGGAAAACCGACTGTACGTGTACCTTTGATCTTGAAACGTTTTCAGCTTTTCTATAAAGGATGGTCCTCTATATTTAGTAGGAAGAATGAGTCTGAACTGCAGAAAAGCTGATTATTTATAAACATATCCTTGTTTCCATATTCAATATAAAAAAACCTTCTTGCACATTCATTTTATATAAAATAAAAAGATGTAGACCTGTGAACTCTCCTGGCCTGTGTGGTCTTTCCATATCATTATCAAAGCGTCTTTTTTGTCGATAGCCAAATCTACAATGTAAGATATATGATTCGCTATGATAACTTACAACCAAATATTATCAAATAAATAAGAATTTCACACACATTACTACTTGTAATAAAGAATTGTTCAATTTCTTTTACATAGTATAAAACTATCTGGTATGTGCAATCGAAAGAGTAAGCCTAAAAACCACGGGTTGTTTGCTTCTTCATCTCAATGCCAAACATGAACGACTTCTTGAGCTAAAACTAGTATTATCTTTGTCATACCGATTGATCGAAAGTCGTAGGCTTCTTCGAACTTATTTATTGTCTTAAATGGCTGCTTTGCTTTATATTAAATTGCCTTGACAACTATCTTTAAGTATAATAATTTGGTGCAAAGGAAATATCCCGATTCTTTTGTATTGTATACCATCCTACTATTCGTATGTGATTGATAAAAACAAGTGTTTAATCTGTAAAACTCAAAAGTAACTTTAATCATGTTCATGTCATAAAAATTGTTTTCTGATTGAAATGTAACTAGTGAAAAACAAAAACAGCGATGGCCATTGTAATTCGCCAACATTCGTAATAGTTTTCAGTGAATGAACTTCACTTTCGTCTAAACCATTTAAGAATTGTAACGTTTTAAGTGTTTACTGGGTTGAACAACCTTTTGCACATATACAGACACATAGGGCAATATACACGATATACATTAATGTGTGTTCGTATAAGTGGGCGTATAAAAATCAGTTCATTTCAGTTGCGTTATGGGGTATTCCGTGATAAGGACACTAAAGAAATTATTTCACAGTATGACGTTATAATATTTAGGATTGAATTGGAGGGAAGTGTGGCGTTTAACCTGTGTAAATTTTGTATTTAAGGCAAGTACAAATGTGAAATACTCATAAATCTCATCATGAATCTGATGGTTATTTGTGTTTTGATGGTAGCTGTAAATGGTTTATATATAAAGCCGAAGAATCCTAATCATGGGACAAAGCAATACAAAAAAGTACCTCCTGTTGATACAGCGAAACGCTTGAGTATAGGTAATAATCTTCTTTTTGACTTTTCGTTCGTTTCAATCGTAGTTGAAATTAGACTAAGGCATTAGCTCAATGTGCTTTTTTTCCTTTTATGAAGATAACAACTGAAAATTTGAACATAATTCAATTTTCAGAAGTGTTGTTATCTTCCTACCATTTCATCATAAATCTAATGAAACAAGTCACTCACGTCAAGGATTCCGAACAACATAGTCTATCGAATTTGTATGTATGATTTTGAAAACCTCCCTAATTTCATTGTTTGATTAACTTCCAACTCAAATGTTTTCTAGGGCGTGTTCGGAGACAACTTAACAATGTAGCTGGTTGGGCTGCAGAAAATGCTGGTGGCGTTAAAGACCAGGCTCAAGCTGGTGGTGTAGCCCAAAACGTAGGTGGCGGTGGTCAAAATGGTCCAATGAATTGGTTTAACGGACAATGGGGTGACCAAGGACAATGGGGAGATCCATGGAATGGTCAGATTGGACAGTGGGGTGGTCAAAATAGACAATTGGTTCGTCAAAATGGTCATTGGGGAGGACAGAATGGTCAATGGGGTGGACAAAATGGTCAGTGGGGTGGGCAAAATGGTCTTTGGGGTGGACAAAATGGTCAGTGGGGTGGACAAAATGGTCAATGGGGAAATCAAATTTTACCATTAGGTGGTCCAAACTTGGAAATGCTGGATCAAATTAGGGAATGGGCAGAGCAACTTGACAATAACATAGACGTCATTCAAGACCAGATTAATGTGGAACCAAATGCGCAAGCAGCAGCAAACGTACAGGCTGACGCAGCAGGCGCAGCAGGCGCAGCCGGCGCAGCTGGCACAGCTGGTGCAGGTGTTCAGGCTGGTGAGGTCGGTGGTAATCAAATTGATGTTGGTGTTGATGCTGGTAATGCAGGTGTTCAGGTTGGTGATGCCGGTACTACAGGAGGTATTCAGGTTGGTGATGTCGGTATTGAGGGAGGTGTCCAGGCTGGTGTTGGTAATGCTGGTGGTAAACTCTTTGGTGCTGATAATGCTGGGGGTGTTCAGTTTGGTGTTAGAAATGCAGGAGGAGTTCAGGTCGGTGATGTTGGTAATTTAGGCGGTGCACAGGGTGGTGTTGGTAATGTAAAGGGTGCTCAGATTGATGTAGGCAATGCTGGTGATCCTAATGTCGGTGTTAATCCAGATGGGGCTAATGATGCTGGAGGTGCACAGGCTCCAAACAGACAATTAAATAATAACAATGGACAGTGGACAGGTCAAAACGGACAATGGGACAATGGACAATGGCAAGGACAAAACTGGCAATGGGGAAATCAAAATTGGTAATGGTAAGGCCAAACATTATTAACGGGGGAAAACGATTAGTATGGGCAGGGTTCATAAGGAATATAATTCAGGACACAAAAGACTCTGGATAATTTTGGAAACCTGAATGAAAAAAGAAATAGGAAAAATATAGACTTTTCTATCAGTCTGTGCCATTTGTAAATATGAAATGCTCTCTTTCTTCTTGTTGATTGAAATTAAATTTAATTTACATGAAGTATAAAAATGACTAGTTCCTGCACGTAACTTGATTAATTTATAAGTAAAAAGTAAAAGTATTTTATTTACTGTTTTGTGGGCGTACATTGATAAGTCTGATTTTAATTTTTAAATTCACATCAAATCACTATAACATAAAGATCGGTCATTTAATATATTTATAGCCTATGTTGTTTGTCTTTTGATTTTGACTTTCAAATGTATATTTGTTTGTGTAAATTATATCATTTTATAATTATCAGTTGAACAAGTGTGTGATTATGATTTTCTTTCAAACGTAATATTTCTTTTGCTCATGTTTTAATACTACCATTATGAATTTACATTCCCATGAACATAATTATTAAATAATGTAAATAGAGTTTTATTTATCAGTATCATGTAACAGTGTCATTATTTTTTGTTGTAAATTGTGGTGTCTATCATTCATTAAAGTTGACTTAAAAAATGATTATGGTATTTTTTTATAAATAAGATGTAATGCGGGATGGTGGGATATTAAATTATCTATTTGTTTGACAGGTATTTGATGCTGCGGATATCATTGACCATAACGCCAAACAAGATGGTGCTAATAACTTAGATAGTTTTCCAAACTGAATTCTGAGACTTTTCCTATGATTTTCTTAGTTGGCGGAGCTTGTAAAACATCCCATTAAAAACTTTTCCTTAGATCTATGAACACTGCACTGAGGAACCCAGAACTGTCATAGAAAATGCGTATTATAGCTTAACTATGTGAACTGCTGTAGATCTAAGCTTCTGAACCCATTTTGATTCTTGGCTAGAAGATTGGCTGAAACCACATTTATTTGTAAATTTGTATACATCCTCCAATTCAAGCTAATTTTGCTTGGATCACTTGCCTGACCAAAACGACATAACTTGAGAGTAAAAAATATCTGGCGTAATTTGATAAGACTGGTCTAAATTCTGTCAAATCCACCAAAAAGTGTTTCGAAGAGGATAATAATGTGCCAATAGTGGCACTTTACCTTCGCCACGGACAGGCGCGTCTACATCGAGCAGATCACTTAATAGACCACAGGAGACATCGCCGATCGCATAAATTTCATGCTTCGGGGAAGGGAGGGATTGATTCTCCCAGTTGTTCAGGTCTAGGCTGGAACAAATATTTTATTGAGAAATGGGGAGCTGGATCTGTTGGATGGTTTTCTTCTGTCCTGATCTGAAATTATAAAAAATAATAATGCACCCAATGGACAATAAATGTATAGTACCTGTTAAGTACGGATAGTTACTCTATAATGGGCATGAACTTGCTTGCTTTATTACTGGTTGTATTGAAGGGGACGATAGAGGGTGCTATGTCGCACTATGGTGAATATTAAGTCCTATAGGCCTTGCTGTATTTAATGTCTCAATCCAATGCGCTTCCCTAACGTCTATTTATTTCAATTGGGGTTAGGGTGAGTTCGTCAAGTGAATGGTTATCACGATTGAAATGGTCCGAAACAGGCTTGGCTTTTTCAAATTTAATATCATATCTGTCAGCATTACAACTAGTACGTAATAAGTTTTTTTTTTCTCCCCCATATTGTTTGGGACTTTTTTTGCATGAAAGGTGTTACACGTTAGGTGCTCCTGGATCGGGCATCTTTTATTCGCAGAGCTACTTAAATAATGATGAGTTTCTGATATAAAGGGACAGATTTCTTCTTCTGTAGGTGCTGAAGGGAGGCTCTTCTCCTTGTCAAATGGCGTGAATGGTACATCTTTTTGGCTGGTGGTCTTGCCGAGAATCTGTTAACCAATATTGGATGGACTTAGCCCTATGGTCAATGAGGATCACCTTATTATGTCTTCCTATGTAGATGTACTGAGCTTGCCCTACCTGTAGGTCCAATCCCCTCAACCCCTCGAATCTTGAGCGATCTCTATCTGACCAAGCTTATTCCAATGATAATTAATTAATTTCAACAAACTAAAACTAAACAGTACAGGCCAATAGCCTACTCATTTTTTAGATTTATGTAATTGTTTATTATTGATTACAGGATTCAAAAAAATTGTTGAGAATTGTTCAATATATGGAATATACGACTTATCAAAAATCTTTTCAACAACAGTTTGATTACTTTACTTTCTTCTTAGAAGGATTCTTTAGACTGACGAGTCTGGGATCCATAGGTCGGGCTTTGGTGTCTGTAGAGCGTACCAATGCCAAATACGAAATCAACTAAAACGTACCTACAAACTCAGTTTGGCTTCATTGATTGTTCGTAAGCGGTTAAACCTTACTATCTAAGCAAACCAACACAATATTGAAATTTTAAAGTTTTATTTGAAGTGTTAGATGTAGCATATAAAAAAAGAATTTTGGGCGTATCCGAATGATTCATGTAAAATTAGCTTGACTTGGAGGATGTACTGAAATTCATTTTTCATGAAATTTGGGGACTACCAAGGGCCAAACGCCGATGATGTGCAACTTATGATCATCCATTCATTTATCCGCATGATCGAGTAATGTAATCTAACAAACTGTATTCAATAGTGGCTCCCCAATTATATGCCGTCTACCATTGTGTCGGAACATGGCCCTTGGTCAAAGATTCGTTGAAGAGATCAACAAGGATATTCGAAGCTTCTGGGGGCATTTTCTTAAACATCGTGTTCTTGATTTCATCCTCCCCAGCTGCACTGTCATTTTTAGACGAGAGAGCTTTCTGAAGTTCATCAGATGTGAAAGGTAGATTCAGAGGATTGTTTTCATCCATGTGCGACAATGATTGGAATGCAATGGGTCCGTGGGCTTATGTTAAGTTGCCTAAACTAATATCTTCGTGTATATCATTATGTCGTGCAAAGGAAAATTCATTAAAAGTCGTATACTATCCTACTATTCGTATGTGTTCGATAAAAAGATGTGTTTAATCTGCCACCTCAAAAGTAAAATCATGTTCATGTCGTAAAAAATTGTTTTCTGAAGGAAATAGTGTAGACTGGTAAAAGAATAAGTTCAATTAGTTGCGTAATGGGGTGTTTATGGGGGATTAGGACACGAAAGCAATAGTTCTCAGTATGACGTAATAATATAAGATAGGATTGATGAGAAGTGTGGCGTTTCACCTGTGCAAATTTTGTATTTAAACCATGTACAAATGTGAAAGACTAATATTGTAACAAATCCTCATCATGAATCTGATGGTTATTTGTAGTGTTTTGGTGGTAGCTGTAAATGGTTTATATATAAAGCCGACGAATCCTAATCATGGGACAAAACAAGACAACAATGTACCACCTATCAATACAGAGAATCGACTTAGTTTTGGTAATTATTTTCTTATTGATATTTTATTCTTTTCAATCGTTTTTGAAATTGGATTAAGTTACTAGTTTTGGTAACGTTTTATTTTACGTTCACTACAAGAATTCAAAACAACACCCAATTTTGAATATCAATAACTTGATCGGGTCTATATATATCGTCAGCGGTTTATATCCATGTATATCCATTGTCTCACTATTCTCGGATATTGACAATTGTAACAATGTATGTGTGTACGATTTTGAGAAACCTGCCAAAATGTTGACATTTGTTGTCTTTTTCAGGACGTGTTCGGAGACAACTCAATAACGATTTATTAGTTGATAAGGTCGCAGCGGACAAGGCTCAATCTAATGGTATAGTAGAGAAAATCAACGTTGTCGGTACTGCAAACAATGCAGCTAGACGGCTTGTGGACAATGTTGGACGAATTGTGAACAATTTTCAAGCTATTAAAGATGCAGGCAATACTGGAAGCTTTGTAGACAGGGTTGGAGCTGGTGTACATAAAAACAATGTTGGTTTTTTTAACAATGTTCGAGCGGGTGGTGTAGCAGCCGAAAACGTAGGTGGTCAAATTGGTTTATTGGCTCTAAATGCACACAAAGGTGTGCCGAATGGACAAAGGGATTGGCTTGATGGACAATGGGGGGGTCACGGTCGACAAATGGGAGCACAATGGAATGGTCAGAATGGACAGTGGGGTGGTCATATTAGACAGTTTGGTGTTCAAAATGGTCCATGGGGAGGATATAATGGTCAGTTTGATGGACAAAATGGTCAGTGGGGAAGACAAAATGGTCAGAGGGGTAGACAAAATGGTCACTGGGGTGGACAGAATGGTCAATTGGGTAGGCAAAATGGTCAATGGGGAAATCACATTAGACCAGCTGCTCCAAACGTGCAAATGCTGGATCAAATTAGGAAATGGGCACAGCAACTTGGCAATAACATAGACATCATTCAAGATCAAATTAATATGGAAAAAGTAGGTTTAGCAACAAAGCGAAAAGGTGACAAAGTAGAAAATACAGCTATCGTGGGAAGAGCAGGACTGGAACTGCTTCAAGAAAATGGTCCAGTTCAGGCAGCGGATGGTAAAGTAGCTGGTGTTCAGACTGGTAAGGTTGGTGTTAATCAAGTTGTTGTCGGCAATGTAGGTGCTATTCACAGAAAGGATGAAGTTAATGCAGATGGTGTCCAAGATGTTCATGCCGGTAATACTGGTGATGCCGGTATTGCAGGAGGTATTCAGGTCGGTGATGCCGGTTTTGCAGAAGGTATTCAGATTGTTGATGTCGGTATTGCAGGAGGTGTTCAGACTGGTGTTGGTAATACTGGTGATCGCAATGCCGATGGCATTCCAGTAGTTGATGCTGGTAAAGCAGATGTTCAAGTAGATGCCGGTGTAGAGGCTGGTGGTGGAGGTGTTCAGACGGATGTTGGTGATGTAGGGGGAACTCAAGCTGATATCGACACAGTTGTGGATCGCAATGCCAGTGGTAATCTAATCGTTGCTCATAATGCTGGAGGTGTTCAGGTCAATGCGAAAAATGCTGGTGATCCTAATGCTGGACTATGGGACAATGGACAATGGACAGACCGAAACGGACAATGGGACAATGGACAGTGGACAGCGAGAAAGTGGCAATGGGGAAATCAAAATTGGGACAATGGACAGTGGCAAGATCAAAACAACCAATGGGGAAAAAGACGGTGGGTTTAGGATAAATAAAATTCGGGACATAAACTCTAGACTTCTCTGATATGAACACAATCTTGGCTACCTACATGACAAAATAATAGAGAAAAAATACACTTTCATATAAGGTTTAAATTGTGTTCATAAATTTAATTGAATAAATCCTTTTACATACTCACATTAATTGTGAATCGTGCATTCAAGTTATCAAACTTATGATTTCACTTCCTCGTAAATAAGACAAATTTCTCCGTCAAAAAAGGGTCCTGTGGAAATTTCGTTACAAAATGATATTACCCATGCTCTTAAGCAAAAGGAAGCTTATTCGACTGGATCTTTCAAAATATAATAGTACCTTAGTTAATTGATAGGTTCGAATATTTAATCTTGGATATTTTTTAGTTAATAATTAAAAATGAATTAGAATATCCGACTGTTTTGTGGTCGTTCATTAATATTATATATTAAGATCATTTAATATTTAAATTGTTTGATTATTGATTTTGACTTTTAATGGATATATTTGTATATAATTGATCATTTAGAATTATCACGTTTCTTATTGAGCGAAATTTGTTTTGCTTATGTGTTAATACTACCATTTGAATTTGCATTCCCATGAACATAATTATTAAATAATGTAAATATAGTTTTATTTATTTGTATCATGTAACAGTTTCATTAGCTTTTGTTGCAAATTGTGGTATTTATCATTCATTAAAGTTGAATTAAAATTGACTATGGTATTTTGTATAAATCAAGGGAAAATTTTGGGGCAATATGTATAGAGTAAATCAAAAGTTTCTTTTAATGATATTAAATGACTCTACCCTGGAATACAGGATGTTAAATATCACAGAAAGAGGGAAAGTGTTTAATCTTTCTTTTAAACCGAAAAAGGAAACATCTACTCTTTTTTTGTTTGGAAACATTTCAAATTCAAATTCCTCAACTTCTCAGTGTCCTGATGTGGTCAGCGTTCGCGAAAGTATTGTATCACTCTCTCTATGGCTTTTAACGGAGCAAAAAGGCTGGCCTTAAAGACTGGACTTTGATGGTGCACACCATATCTATGTTCGCATCATTTCATCCCTGTCGAAATAGATTTATCCACAGGGCCCACCCAGCTAGTTAGTGGCGAGAAGACAGTTGCGCCCCTTTCTTAGGATCGAACAGTCTTGCCAACTGACGAGCATATCATCCTGGAAGACGGCAAATAAGGAAAATCTCTGTTTCCATGATTCCAAGTATCTAGGCGCTGATTCGAATCCAAAAGAAAATCGACCAGAAGTAGAACCCCACAATGAGTGCTTAGGACCAGCCTATGTTGACTGTCCGATGCCAGCTTGATCTGGTTGTAGGCACTCGATTCCGACTCCCAATTTATGCACCAATTCTTCTGGAAATGGCATTCAAGCTGATCATTAATGCCCATTAAGTAGTAGCCACAAATACATATCTTTCTCGAAGATCGAAAGGAAACGCCTTCGAATTAGACTTGCAGTACAACGTCTTTGAGCACAGTCGACAGAAAATTCCCAGGAAATTCAGATCAGGAATCTTGGTGGCCATGTAGCGAAATGGACCCTATATTACCTTTGTTGTGTTTATGTTGTGTTGTATTTGGGTTACCTAGTTCCTTAATGGATTGAGGGTCTTGGATCTTTATTGACTCATAGGGTCTATGAGTTACAGAATTCATGCGCTTCTCCGGTCGACCTACCAGGGAGCTAACCGACTATGTCAATGTGTGTGGGTGGCTCGGAGATCCCAGTTCATTTTGAGGCCAAGAGTCTCGGTGTGATTTTGGACAGTGCTCTCTCCATGAAGGCCAATATATCTGCTGTGTGCCGCTCGGTGCGTTTTCACCTTCGCAGAGTTGGATTAATCCGCAGATATCTCACTAAGTCTGCTACAGAACAACTTATCCACTCTCTTGTTACCTCTCGAGTTGATTATTGTAATTCATTGTACTCTGGTATAAGTGGATGTCAAATAAATCGTCTGCAGCTTTTGCAAAACACGGCTGCGCGCATTGTTACAAGAACTAATTTGTCGAATCATATCACTCCTGTTCTATATGACTTACATTGGTTGCCGATAAAGTATCGGATTGAATATAAAATTTTGTTACTGACATTTAAAGCGCTACACAATCTAGCACCGTCATATTTGTCTTCACTTATTGAGATTTCTGTTTTGTGGAAGAAAAAATAACCTTTTTTAGAACCGCCGCCGCTTCTATAGTAATGTAGAAAACAGGTCAGTTACTTGAATTAAGACTTCAAGACAGCTTCATTATTTACAGAGCTTCATCTTGTTGATGAGTGAGAGATGGAAAATTCAAAAGTCTATATTTGTTGACTTTGACCTTCAATGACATTTAAATTTTCAATGTAGAATGTCCTTGACCTCAATTATCCTATATTTTGTATATATGACATCGGGTTGTATTGGTTGACTTCCGGTTTTATAGGCATCTCGAAATTGACATTGTAATATTCTTTTTTTTTTTACTTTAAAAATGTTCTGATCCTAAAATTGTGCACGATCTATGGCGGGAATTTAGTTTCGATTTTTTAGTCTTTTCTGACCCAACTCGGATAGTTTGAGAATTCAGAATTTCAAACTCACGACACTGGTTTTTTTTATCAATATTGGGTAGTGTGAACCACATCACTCTGGATGGACTCTCAGAATCGGAAATCCATGAACAGTTGATCTACTCAATTTTTAATTAACTGGATGCATTTGATCACCCTTGCTTCAGTAGTCACTTTTCATAGCAACTGGTCTAGAAATGTATAGACCCAACTGATACAATTAGATAACTAGAACTGTGAACAGCTCCGAGCGTGGCAACTGTGCGTTATCCCATGGATTTCGAACATTTTGAAACTTCTAACCTGCTAGCTTTCAATTCCGGTACTTTTCAGCCTACAATTGTAAGCGTAAACTTTCCGCTATATAGGCAATTTTTTCTACTATCAGTTCCTTATTAGATTTTTGTACATGTCTAAGATTTCGGTAGGATATTTACATAAATTCCAAACTAAAATTTAAGTAGGTAGTAAGATGTCAATTTGTCATGAAATTTAAACTCTCTATATTCAAATTTAAACATTATTTTGTAACTTTGGTTGTAATTAACATAGAGAGAAAATTCAAGCTATGTGATAATTTGCTAATTCACAGCTTTATAAAGAGATATTTTTTGAATTTGTATGCAAAATTTTTACAAAAAAATAAATAAATTTTATTAGCAATTGGAATTTTTTTCTTCTCGAGGGATGCAAATTATTTTGTATAGCTAATGTACTGTTTTTGCTTACATTCTTGAATTACACGGGATGTAGGGTCGCCTGAAATGAGATAAAAAAAAAAAATGGAAGTCCCCACGCCCAAACCGGAAGTGATCAAAAGATTTGATGATTTATTTTTAATTGTGTTGCGTATCTATCTATATCCTGTAAATTTCAGATCGATCCGAACATTAGAGCCCGAAAGTGTAACATAACCATCCAAAATTGCAAAATAGTCAGATTTCGGTGGGCTATAAAACCGGAAGTTAATATTTGTCATGCAATATCAGCACATCTATAGACAGCTGAGGTCAATGACATTCTACATCTCAAATGTCAAGGTCATTTAAGGTCAAGGTCACGAGATATAGAGTTTTAAATTTTAGAAAAATTCGAACGGGCATAAAAAAAATTCAAATTCGAAAATCAAAATTCTGTTCCCAACATTTTTTAGATAAAGTTTCAAGGTTTCGATAAACACCAAAATCATAAAAATCGGTTAATAATTGGCGGACTTATTAAATTTTTAAGAAAATTTGCCATTTTTGAAAACTGCGCATGCGCAACAATCAATTTAATTTTTCTTCATCTCAGGGGATTAAAATCATTTAGTATAGCTAAAATATACTGATTTTGTTTAGAATCTTGAATTACATCGGAAGCAGGGTCGCCCGACATGAGACGAAAAAACCGGAAGTCCCCACGCCCAAACCGGAAGTGATCAAAAAATTTGATGATGTAGTTTTAATTGCGCTGCCTATCTATCTATATCCTGTAAATTTCAGACCGATGCGACTATTAGGGCCCGAGCTAGCTTGAAATCTTATTTGCAATAATCCGAACGAAAACAAAGCGTGACAAATTTTATTTGCCACGCAAAAACGCTAGTTCCTACCCCATCTGCTTCCCCCGAATATTACCCTACCCTACATATTCACCTCCCCTATAACAGTTACATTAAAAGCTAGCCATCCACCACTCCTCCCTCTCCTCCCTCTCCTCAGTCGTGATTTTTAGAATAACCCTAATATAGTATTTATAATTATTCCGAAAAAAAAAAGAACACAGAACAGAAAGCTCATAATGTGAGCCACTTCTAGGACAAGACAGGAGATGTTGAAGCTGTTAAAATATTTGTATTATAAATTATTACCATTCAGTAACTGGGAGACCCGTTCAATCAAGTAGATCATTAGGCCTATTATCATCGACGTTGTCAATGTTATTCCCCCTTCTCATTTTCAGCTGATGACTCCAGATAAGGCTTGAATTGATATTTCCACAAGTCTGCCTCGCTATCTTCATCGAATGAGGCGATTTAAAGGACTTGTTAAGTGTGCAAATAAATAATGTCTTTAAATATAGATTATAAATCTTCACAATTGTAGAATGTTTATCACAAATCGATACCAGTTATATACGTTATCGGTTTATATAGAATGTAATGAGGAAAAACGACGGTAACTGTACCTTTGAACTTGAAACGTTTTAAACTTTTATATAAAGGATGGTCCTCTGAATAAAATAAGTAATACATGTAATTTAAAAACACGATTATATCTTTTGTTAATATTTTATTATCAAAGTAATAAAATTAACCTGCGTTTCAATTTAAACGTACACCCAAGCTCTGTGAACTGCCTTTCGTGAATTTCCCATATTATTATGACAGTGTTATTCCTGTCGATAGTCAACTCTACATGCAGGAATTAATTTTCAATGACAAATAGATTCGCTATAATTATATACATATATTGTATTATAAATATATTCAAATTAATAATAACCTTCACATTCATTACTAATTGTAATTAAAGAAATTCCCAATCATCTCTTACATTCAAATGTCACCGATATAAAACTATCTTGGATTTGACATAGGAAGTTTAAGTACAAAAAGTCATTTTGCTCCTTTTTCTCAAGGAATTAAATGTACATCATCAAGAACCACTTCTTCAGTCAAAGTTTAGGACTAATAGTCCTTATGGCTTAGGCGTAATTCAAATTTGTGAATGAAACAAGTAGGATTATAGAGATTGTTGAACACACCAAATCTTGGAAACCATCTTTATGTATATTATTATGTCGAGCAATGGAAAATATCCTTAAAATTTCATTAAACGATGTATACTATCCTACTATTCATATGTGATTTATAAAAAAAGTGTTTAATCTGTAAAACTTAAAAGTAACTTTAATCATGTTCATGTCATAAAAATTGTTTTATGAACGAAGTGAAACTGGTAAAAAACTAGCGACAGCCATTGTAATACGCTCACATTTGTATTGGCTTTCAAGTCGCCCGGGCCTGGCAAGAGTTATCTATAAACGAACTTCGCCAGGTTTCGTCTAAAACCATCAAGAATTGTACCTTCAAGACTGTTTGAGAGATAAAATTTATCTCGTTTAAAGAAAAAGAGCAATAACTTTAAGTTAATAATTTTTCGATTTTTTCTCAATTTCCATTAGGGTGATTAAACAAATTCCGTCAATTAGAAATCCACAAAAATTAATAACATGGACAATAACTAGTATAAAATATTGTTCTGAATTTCAATAAGGTTTATCATGGGTTAATATACACACTCACAGCATTTAACGTCAAAATCCATCAACAAACCATCTCCCTATCGACAGACAGACACGGGCTACATACGCTTATACAACAAGTGGACGTATAAAATCAGTAAGTTGCGTTATGGGGTATTCCGGGATTAGGACACAAAAGAAATATTTCTCAGTATGACGTTATAATATTAAAGATTGAATTGGAGGGAAGTGTGGCGTTTAACCTGTGAAAATTTTGTATTTAAACCAAGTACAAATGTGAAATACTAATATTGTAACAAATCCTCATCATGAATCTGATGGTTATTTGTAGTGTTTTGGTGGTAGCTGTAAATGGTTTATATATAAAGCCGACGAACCTTTATCATGGGACAAAACAATACAATCGAATTAGTACAGGTAATTTTATTTTATTTGTTTCAATCGTTTTTGAAATTAGATTAAGTTATTAATTCAATGCTCTTCGTCCTACTGTTGTGATAGCAACTGAAATATGACACAGAATTTTCGAATTCTCTTTGATCATTTGTCCTCCTCTGAGTTTAAGTAACCTTTTAGGGATTCGTAACATCATCCGAATTTGATCATCAATACAACCAATATATGTAAAACTTGCTAAATAAATCGTTAAACGATTAACTCACAACTGAAAATCTTTTTCAGGACGTGTTCGAAGACAACTCAATAACAATTTATTAGTTGACAGGGTCGCAGCCGGGAATATAGCTGGTGGGACCGGAGGCGTTGTAGATAATGTTCAAGCGGGTGGTGTAGCGGCCCAAAACGAAGGTGGCGCTTGGCAAAACGGACAATGGGGTGTCCAAGGTCCACAATGGGGAACTCGATGGAATGGTCAGAATGGACAGTGGGGCGGCCAAAATAGACAGTTGATCGGTCAAAATGGTCAATGGGGAGGTCAAAATGGTCAATGGGGTGGGCAAAATGGTCAATGGGGTGGACAAAATGGTCAGTGGGGTGTACAAAATGGTCAGTGGGGTGGACAAAACGCTCTATGGGGTGGACAAAATGGTCAGTGGGGTGGACAGAATGGTCAATGGGGAAATCAAATTTTGCCATTAGGTGGTCCAAACTTGGAAATGCTGGATCAAATTAGGGAATGGGCTGAGCAACTTGACAATAATATAGACGTCATTCAAGATCAGATTAATGTGGAACCAAATGCGCAAGCAGCAGCAAATGGACAAGCTGACGCAGCTGCCGCGGGTAAGGTTGGTGGAAACCAAGTTGATGTTGGTAATGAAGGTGCTAACCAGGCACAGGATGCAGTTAATGCAGATGGTATCCAAGTGGCTGATGCTGGTCCTGCAGGAGGTATTCAGATTGGTGATGCCGGAATTGCAGGAGGTAATCAGGCTGGTGATGCCGGTATTGCAGGAGGTAATCAGGCTGATGTCGGTAATGTAGAGGGTAATCCAGTCGGTGTTGGTAATGCTGGAGGTGTTCAAGTGGAAGTTGGAAATGCAGGAGGTATTCAGGCAGGAGAGGTTGGAAATGCAGAAGTAGTTCAGGTTGGTGATGCCGGTAATGTGGGAGGCATTCAGGCTGATAATGCTGGTGATCCTAACGCCGGTGCTAATCAAGTTGCTGATAATAATGCGGGTGCTCAGGGTCCAAACCGACAATTAAATAATAACAATGGACAATGGGACAATGGACAAGGGCAAACCTGGCAATGGGGAAATCAAAATTGGCAATGGTAAGACCAATAGAAAAATAAAAAATAGAAAAGGTCATTTATTTCGTAAAATGTATTCGACAGGATCTTTAAAAATATTGTATTCCTTAAAACTTGGATGGTTTCAAGTAATTAATCTTTGATATTTTGTATTTCATTAGTAAAAAGTAAATACTATTGTTGGGATATCCAAGAGTTTTTTGGGCGTAAATTAATACGTCTGATGGTTATCTTCAAATTCACTATAATGATTGGTCATCTAATATATTTATATCCTATGTTGTTTGTCTTTAGACTTTGAATTTTAAATGTATATATTTGTGTAGAAATTATTCTTTTTATAATTATCAGTTGAAAAAGACTTTGGTGATAATGATTCCATTTGAATTTACATTCCCATGAACATCAATCTTTAAATAATGTAAATAGAATTTAATTTATTTGTAATAGTGTAATTAGCTATTGTTGTTAATTGTGGTGTCTATCATTCATTAAAGTTAACTTAAAATCGATTATGGTATTTTTATACGCCCACATGAAATGGGGGGCGTATATTGTCGTCACCCACATCCGTCCGTCCGTCCGTCCGTCGGTCCGTCCGTCCGTCCGTCCGTCCGTCCACAATTGCTCGTAAACACTCTACACGGTGTAATTCTTGACGGATTTGAATGAAACTTAATATGAGTGTTTATGATCACGCAACGATGAACCCTATTGAAAATCAGCGAAATCGGAAAAAAATTAGTATGAGTTTGTGCCCTTGTTCTTGAATGGCTCGTAAACACTCTACAAAGTGCAATTCTTGACCGATTTTGATGAAACTTGGTGTGAGAGTATGTTATAACTCAAGGATAAACCCTATCGAAAATCAGCGAAATCGAAAAACATTTAGTATGAGTTATTGCCCTTGTTCTTGAAAACGCGTTCAATTTTAGCTTGTAAACACTCTTGAGAGAACAATTTTTAATGGATTTTAATGAAACTTGGCCTGAGTATTTGTTATCACCCAAGGATGAAGCCTATTGAAAACCAGTCACATCGACAAAAAATTAATATCAGTTATTGCCCTTGTTTTTGAAAACGCGTTCAATTTTTAGCTTGTAAACACTCTACAAAGCACAGTTATTGACCGATTTTGACGAAACTTGCTGAAATTGTTTAATATCACCCAAGAATGAACCCTTTTGAAAATAGCACATATCGAAATATATTTAATAGGAATTATTGCCCTTGTTCTATAAAATGTGTTGGATTTTTGCCTTGTAAACACTCTACAAGTCACAATTCTTGAGCGATTTTGACATAACTTGGCATGAGTATTTGTAATCACCTAAGGATGAACCCTATTGACATTCATTTAAATCGAAAAATATTTAATATCAGTTATTGCCCTTGTGTTTGAAAACGCGTTCAATTTTAGCTTGTAAGCACTCTAGAAAGAACAATTCTTAATGGATTTTGATAAAACTTGGCTTGAGTATTTGTTTTTACCCAAGGATGAACCTTATTGAAAATCAAATAAATCGAAATATATTTAGTGTCAGTTATTGCCCTTGTGTTTGAAAACGGGTTTAACTTTTTGGCTAATAAACACTCTAGAAGGTACAATTCATGACCTATGTTGACAAAACTCACTGAAATTGTTGGATATCGCAAGGGATGAGCCTAATTGAAAATTAAAAATATCAAAATATATCTAATATGAATTATTGCCCTTGTTCTTTTAAACGCGTTCGATTTTTGTCTCGTAAACACTCTTCATGGCACAATTCTTGATGGATTTCGATGAAACTTGGTGTGAGAGTGTGTTATAACTCAAGGATGAACCTTATTGAAAATCAGCTAAATTGAAATTTTTTTTAGTATGAGTTACTGCCCTTGTTCTTGAAAACGCATTCAATTTTAGCTTGTAAACACTCTAGAAAGAACTATTCTTAATGGATTTTGATTAACTTTGGCTTGAGTATTTGTTTTTACCCAAGGATGAACCCTATTATAAATCAAATAAATAGAAATATATTTAGTGTAAGTTATAGCCCTTGTTCTTGAAAACGCGTTCAATTTTAGCTTGTAAACACTCTAGAAAGAACAATTTTTAATGGATTTTGATGTAACTTGGCTGGAGTATTTGTTGTCTCCCAAGGATGAACCCTATTGAAAATCGAAAAATATTTAGTACAAGTTATTGACCTTGTTTTTGAAAACGCGTTCAATTTAACTCGCAAACACTCTAGAAAGAACAATTTTGAATGGATTTTGATGAAACTTGGCTTTAGTATTTGTTTTCTCACAAGGATAAACCCTATTGAAAATCAGATAAATCGAAAAATATTTAGTGTCAGTTATTGCGCCTGTTTTCAAAAACGCTTTCAACTTTTGGCTTGTGAACACTCTAAACATTCCTTTTTGACAAAACTCGCTGAAATTGTTTAATATCAACCAAGGATGAGCCTTATTAAGAATTAAAAATATCAAAATATTATTAAGGGTGAACCCTATTGCAAATCATAAAAATACCGAAAAATATTTAATGAGTTGTTATTAGGTACAATTCTTGACAGTTTTTAATGAAACTAGAGACCCTAGAATAAAATAGGTTGGTAGGTTGAATAATTCATTCGACTTATTGTAACCTTACTGAAAAGTTTTTATTTGAAATAAATGCTGCCAGTGGGCGTATATTACCTTGCCTGGCAAGCTATCTTTTATAAATCAGACGTTAATGCGGGAATGTGAGGGAAAGTCTTTGATCTGACTTATTAATAGAAAAAGACGTATTTATTGTCTTTTTATACGTCCACATTATAATGTGGTCGTATGTTGTCGTTACCCGTGTCCGTTCGTCGTTCTGTTGGTCCGTCCGCAATTGCTTGTGTACGCAATAGATACTACAGTTTGAAATTGGTGATTTTTCTATAAAAGCTTTTTGAGTTATTGCACTTGACTTAGTCAAAATGCGTCAAAAGTTTTCATCGGATTTGAGTGATATTTTGTGTGATCATTTATATTGGTGAGATCACGAGGCAAGTTTGATAGTGACGATTTTTCGGTGATTTTTTTTTAGTTATTGCCTTTGACTTAGTCAAAACGCGTTGAAACAGACTTGTGAACACGTTAGAGACAACAGTTTCCATTTGATTTGAATGAAAATTAGTGTGAACATTTATATTGATGAGATGTTAGATAAGATTAATATTGACGACATTTATGTGAACGGTTTTTGAGTTCTTGCCCTTGACTTTGTCAAAACGTGTTGAAATAGACTTGGGGATGTGATAGACAATAAGTTTTCATCTTATTTGAATGAAATTTGGTGTAATCATTGAAATTGATGAGATAGATCTTGGCCAAGTTCGAAATTGACGATTTTTCCGATGAACTGTTTTTAAGTACTTGACTTAGTCAAAATGCGGCTAAATTGGCTAGTTAATGCAATAATAACTCTGATTTGAAAGAAATTTGACGTGAACATTTATATTGATGACAACTTGGATTATACCTAAAAAATGTTCTGGAGCTGGAGAACCACAGCAGTAATGACCCTGTATTTAGACTGAATGGTGTGAATATTAAGCTTGCGAATTCAGTTACAGTGATGTATTTGGTCAATGATTCGTTCAGTTATAGACTAGGCTTTACTAGATTTTACTGCTTATATAGTACATCTAGTGAAATCACCCAGGAGACATTGGACGTTATACCAATGGACGCTATACGTATTACCAACAGGGCAGCCCTATGCACGATGACTGAAGCAGTACTGCAGGAGGCAACAGCGAAACCCTTGTCTCTTCAAATGTTGCCATTAGGTGGTCCAAACTTGGAAATGCTGAATCAAATAAGGGAAAGGGCAGAGCAACTTGACAATAACAAAGACATCGTTCAAGACCATATTAATGTGGAACAAATGGTGTCGGTAGCACCAAACGGTTAAGATGGCGCAACTGGCACGGGTGAGGTTATTGGTAATAATGATGTTGGTAATGTAGGCAAAGAATGCAATTAATGCAGATGGTATTCAAGTGGTTGAAGCTAGTAATACAGGTATTGGGGTTGGTGATGCCGGTATTGCAGGAGGTATTCAGGTTGGTGATACTGGTATCGCAGGAGGTATTCAGGTTGGTGATACCTATATTGCAGGAGGTATAAAGGTCGGTGATACCGGTTTTGCAGGAGGTATTCAGGTTGGTGATACCGGTATCGCAGGAGGTATTGAGTTAAGTGATACCGGTATTGCAGGAGGTATTCAGGTTGGTGATACCGGTATCGCAGAAGGTATTCAGGTTGGTGACGGTAATGTAGGGGGTTTACTCGTGATCGCAATGTCGGCAGTAATCCAGTCGGTGTTGATAATGCTGGATAAGTTCGGGTGAATGTTGCGAATGTCGGAGGTTGGAAATGCAGAAGGAGTTCAGGGTGGTGATGTTGGTAACGTAGAGCGTGTGTAGGGTGATAATGCTGGTGATCCTAACGTCGCTGCTAATCATATTACCACTTAATCCTGGCTACCTGCATTTATTGAAACCATATTGTATATACATGTAGTATGAAAGTGAATAGTGAAGGCGCTGTGACTTAGTAGAAAAAAGGGTATAAATTGCGTTCATAAATATTATTGAACAATTCATTCTAAATTTTTACACTTTTACATACTGACATGAATTGTGAATTGTGCATGCTAGTTACCAAAGTAATGACTTGTGATCTTCACGTCCTTTACTACACAATATTCCTGGAGACAAAATTTTACGCCAAAAAAAAGGGGTCCTGAGTAACTATCGTTCAAAATGTTATGGCACATATATTTGTTATGCGGTAGTACAGGAGACAAGCGAGAAAACCCTTCTTCAGCAGTTGGAACCCTCTCTCAGATTCTGGGGGAAACTTAATGATTTGTCTGAAAGATGTCCGACGTATGTTTGCTCTACCTTTGATCTACCTTTTTGTGTTTTTAATCTACCCACGTGTGATAAACTTAGGTCCGCTTAGTCGCAAGATGTAGACTCAAACAGTGGGCGTTGTCCACGTCTATCGACGTAATATAAAATTAGAAACTAAAATTTAGATTGACAACTAATATATAATATTGGACTAGGTATAAATGAAGAAAGATTGAAACAGGAATTGCCTTATCTAGAAACTTAACTAACTAACTAGAAGATAACAGAAATTAAAACCAATATTCAACAGTATTTTGATAATGTAGTCGAAACTCAGTTACAGAATTAAACCTTTGAATTAGACGATAAAATAAGAAAGCAAAAATTAAATGTTAAAGAACTAATAAGTAACATGAACGAAGAAAGATTGAAACTAAACTTAATGATGGCAGTAAACCAACAAAAAATAAAACCTATTAGCGATTGTTGTTGATTAAACTCAGCTACATAATTTAAATTTATTTATATCTAAATTTGACGATAAAATTACAAAACAAAAATTAGATTTCAAACAGCTAATAGATAATATTGAATCAGGTATAAATGAAGAAAGGTTGATTTGTTTAATCTAGAAACTAAAGATAAAAAGGAACTAACAGAAATTAAAACAACAAATAATTAACATTTGAAATAAGAAATAAGTGTGTTTTCCTGAACAATACATATTAACATTGGATTTTGTGGAAATGTATCTGTATATTTAGATTTTGTAGACATTTTTTAATATTTGATATTAGTAAGGATATAATACTATACCGTCTCCTTTTCAAGAGTTATACTTTGAAAGAAATAAACCATCACCAGTACGAATGTGTTTTATCCCTTGCCTTATTTTTCCAATCGCAGTTTCACCCGTATCGATTTGATCAATTAACTAAGACAAACCTGTGCAGATTGCACAGTACTTTTTTGGTCACCCATGCTTGCCATCAAACAAAGGAAAAAACAAGTCAGTAGATTTCAACAAAATATAATCTTCATCCATATCCAGTAATACAACATATCAAATTGTCATAGAACCAACTGGAAGCCATAACAAAGGCAATACTAATATAATCAAAAAAGGTCACTATTCACAGATAAATAGATCAAAGACTAGACCAGAGGTAGAACTAGAACGAGTACTAGGTTTCCATGTGTTTGGTACCAAAACCTGACACAAACGACTAACGAACGTAATCACAAAACGTAATCAGGTCAGTCAAAGACAAAGGCGTAATCAAACCAATACCAGGCCTAAACTGGTAGTTACACCAGCCCCTACATAAAATGAATGCAAACATTTTTATGTAAACAACAGCTTGTAACAATAAAACATTTACATAATATTACAAATCTAAATCTTGACCTAAAGTAAACAGATTAAGCCACAACTTAACATTTAACCTATAACCTATTTATCCGAATTAGGTTTGCTAACTCAAGTAAGCAAATTTTATGAATCGGTCGTGTTAAAATCACAGAACCTCGATTAACATCTGATTTACTGTGGCGTTTTGCACAAGTTGCAACAGTCGAACACGTTTTAACGTTTGCAGTTCTAACTAAACCATCTTTTGATTTAAATGCTTCAATAACTCGAGCCAAAGGCCATTGTCCACCTGAAAAATTATCATCAGCCACCAGAACTAAGTCAAGAACGGCAATATTCCGTTTAACAGTATACCATTTTGATATCTCAGTCAATGTAGGTAAATATTGGTTTATCCATCTGCGCCAAAACAGTTCACTGATATATTGAGCCTGCCTCCATTTTCGTTTCAAATAAAGATCTTTCTTGTCAAATGTTCCTGGAGGTACACTTGAAGTATAACGCAAATGCAACAAATGATTTGTAGTAAGTGGTTCATCATCTAATACACTGTCACTGTTCCTGGTTAATGGTCGACTGTTCAAAATAAGAACAGCTTCAGCTGTCAAAACAACTTCATCGCTTACAATTTGTTCTTTAAGGACAGATTTTAAAATTTGTTTAACAGAGCGAATCATCCGTTCCCATATCCCTCCCATATGACTAGCAGTCGGAGGGCTAAAATTCCATGAAATACTTTTCGATACACAAAAGTTAGAAAGTTTCCATTGATCAAAACAACTGAAAGCTTCTCTAAGTAAAATTAGACCCGCTGTCGCTCCAAACTTCTTCGGGTTTTCCTCTAATGCTGATAAATCTTCGTAAACAGTTTATCATTGAATCTGTATTTAAGCTGTGAGCAATTTCTATGTGGATCGCTCTTGAAGTTGTACATGTAAATAAACAGCAATATCGTTTTACGATACTTCTACCTTGTTTGACTGACATCGGTCCGAAATAGTCGATTCGAGTACAGGAGAAAGGAGGTTTATCAACTTGAAGTCTCTGTTGCGGTAAATCAGCCATAAATTGAACTTCTAATTTCTTAGAACGTCTTTGACAAATAATACACTTTGATAAAACATGTTTTACAGCCGCTCTCCCTTTAATTATCCAATATTTCTGTCTGAGATAAGCTAAAACAGATTCTTGACCCATATGTCTAACATTACTATGAGCTTCTCAGTCTTTAGTTCGTCGACTGTCAAAACATCAGGTAATAATTCAAGTACAGTTCCATTTTTACGAGATAAAATTTGATCGCGTAAAAACCTTTAAAGTCTCAATATCCAAGCGACGGCTCTCTTTAACTTTAGGAAAGACGAATATCTTTTGAAAGATTCAATGATAAGATTCCTTTTGTCATCTTTAACAACATAAATTTGAGCCTCTTTACGAATTTCAGGATCTGTATCCAGCATAGTTGGTATATTAATCATTTTAGTTCATAAATATTCTTCCTGGTATAAAAATTCAGGTCCAGTTAACCAACGATCATTTTGAATAAAATATTTCAATTTCAATCCCTTTGATCCATCGTCAGATGGATTTAAATTCCGATCAACGTATCTGAACTGTAATGCTTCAGCGCCAGAGTGAATAATAGTCAAACGACTTGACTCAAATGTATGAAAACGTTTTGATTTATTATGAATGCATTTTAAAACTGACATAGAGTCTGTCCAATACGCACAACGATTAATAGTATAGTCCAATTCTTCTTGAATTAATTTACAAAGTTTGAGATGATTACGGCCGATAGTTCCAATCGAGGAATAGAAATTTCGCGAAGTGGCACAAGTCTAGCCTTACCCATCACGAAAGCACAATGAATATTACCCATAATGTCCACAAATCTAAAATAAGCTACAGACGAATAGCCAACATGCGAGGCGTCCGAAAACAAATGAAGTTGAGTATCTACAATGTCACTCAAATCTTTCGACTTAAAACTCCTTGGAATTTGAATTTGACAAAGTCTTTGAGAATCAGTCAACCATCTGGTCCACTGCGATTTGTCTTCGTCTGATATTGGATCGTCCCATCCTAATTGTTTTCTACTTAGCATTTGTAGAAGTAATTTAGCCTGCATAACGAACGGTGCTATAAAGCCTAAAGGATCAAAGAGTGAATAAACAACTTAAAGAATTCCTCTTCTTGTCATGGGTTTGTTAAATGCATCAACATAGAGTTCGCTCATATTTTTCCAAATAAAACAATCATTGTCCATGTTCCATTTAATGCCAAGAGCACTTTCAGTTGGTAAATTTTCCAAGTCCAGGTTCACAATTGATTGACAAAGTTTCTTTAGCACTTTTATAACCTTCTGTAGGCGATAAATTAACACAACATTCTATAGTATCTCTAGCTTTACCATTACAATGTTGGATAAGCAATTGTAACCTTTCAGAATCGTCAGAAGTTTGTTTCTCAAGACACGTCTCAAAGTTGTGTATAAACGAAGCATAATTTAATGGATTACCGTCAAAGCTAAATATTCTAATTTAGGCGTCAATACTGCCTCACACAATTTAAGCATTATACCATCGGTATTTGGCTTAATTTGTTCACATTTTACAACATAATTATCATACATAGTTACATTTCTATCATCATTGAAATTATTATCAAAATTAATCAAATCATTATCATAACAAGGTTCATCAATTTCAACAGGTAATTGCTCATGAATCGGAACAAAATTATCAACAGATACATTATTATTACTCATAGCAACAGGATTATTATTTGAATTTGCATAATGACTCTGGTAAACAGGATTATTCTCATTTGCATAACTGCCCAAAGGAATAGGATTATTAATCAAAGAAACATGATCAGGTCTATTATTCATAGAAATAGGATTATTACCATAAGATGGAACATAATTTCCAAAGGGAAAAAAAATAATTATTAGGTACATATGGATTAATCATAGGATTCATATTCAAAGGTACATAATTTGGCAATGAATTTCTAAGATTCACGGGTGTGAAAGTAGATACTTTAGATACTACTGGCATAGAATTACAAACAGGTCCTGGCAAATGCATATAAGTACAAGTAGACACTGGATTTTTTACATGCACAGAATAAGACCTACAAATAGGAACAGAATGCATATTTCTTAAATGAACATTTTCTACAGATTCACTAACAAATGTATCAAATTTCTTTCTTTGGATCTTTAAATTCATCAAAATCTGAAAGTCTCTTATTGGATCTTCTTCTTAAAAAATTTGAAAACTGACTTCAGCTTGTTCTGCCTCATTCATTGCTTCCATCAATTCCTTTTAATTCTTGACTTTGTTTAAGTTGCTTCACTTTTAACGTGGCAAGAGCTAAATTTTCTCTAAACTAAACTAAGCTAAACTACTGGTTTCTGAAGGTAAAGTACTAAATAAGTCATCAGACATAATGCTGGTTATGAGAAATACCACACTAATAAGTGTTAAAACTAGAACAAGAATAAAAATATCCACAAATAAATCTTAATTGTCCTCTATTTTAATGAACAAGTCATTGATGATTAAATTGTCTAAATTTGTAAAGTTGTATATTGCACCCACCGTAATTTAACTCCCAAAATGTCAACAATCACGTGTAAATGGGTAATGGGTAAATTACTTTGAAACTCCATGTGCAGATTGCACAGTACTTTTTTGGTCACCCATGCTTGCCATCAAACACAGGAAAAAACAAGTCAGTAGATTTCAACAAAATATAATCTTCATCCATATCCAGTAATACAACATATCAAATTGTCATAGAACCAACTGGAAGCCATAACAAAGGCAATACTAATATAATCAAAAAAGGTCACTATTCACAGATAAATAAATCAAAGACTAGACCAGAAGTAGAACTAGAACTAGTACTAGGTTTCCAAGTGTTTGGTACCAAAACCTGACACAAACACGTCATAGCAAAAAAAAAAAGGTCGAAATAACACAAATAAAAGGAAAAACTTTTAGGCGGTCATGCTGTTTTTAACGACTAACGAACGTACCCATAAAACGTAATCAGGTCAGTCAAAGACAAAGGCTTAATCAAACCAATACCAGGCCTAAACTGGAGTTACAAAACCTTCTTTTACTGTTTTCTTGGTTCCATGGTTGAATTGTTTGACGCTTGCTAAGATATCTTTTATATCTGAAACTATGGCTATTTTTTTCCATTTCCAAATTATGTGTATGTTTTTCTCTAGCTGCAGCCTCTTCTGATTTTTTTGAATATTTACCGCTGAGGCTGTACTGTACTACTTTACGCAACCGGCAACAACACCTTTTGAACAAATCGTCTTTGATTTGACCCTGGGATTTTGACCCAACGGTTGGACATATAATGATGTCTTCTTCTTATTAAGTGTATATTCTGTTGGTTCATAAAGTTGAAAAATTGGGTCTAGTTTTGTCATTTTTAATGAGAAGATTTAACCCAAATTTTGAACCCCTCTCCCTTTTTCTTCGCTTTTTGTCTCAGTTCTCTATTTTTGTGTAATTCATCTAATTCATTTTTGTTGGACAGATTTGGAAATTACACTTGCAGCGTAAAATAAGTATCTTTCATGATTTTAATTCATTCCGCCATCACTAATCGAACTATCTTACCACTTCACCCACTCTTATATTCATTCTCATACACTCTCATTAGGCATGTTCAAAGGTTTATCACCCACATTTTACCATTTTATTGTCACCTCGGCAACAATTCAAATCCAATGAATTTATCATCAGATCCCGATCATATGTATATAGAATGGGTAAAGACGACGGTAGTTGTACCTTTGAACTTGAAACGTTTCAAACTTTTCTATAAGGGATTGCTCTCTAAGTAAAATAATTAAAGAAAATGTTTGAACTACAGGAAAGATGGTTATTTAAAATCACGTGTATATCCTTGTTAAGATTTTATTTTTTAAAAAAAGGAGTCTTCTTGTACTTCAATATGATATGACGTACGCCTAAATTATGTGAACTTCATTACCTTTTGTGAATTCCCATATACTGACCAGTGGTAGAGTTTTAATGCCAAAACGTAAAATTTAGGATTCGGTTATGATAACTTACAAACCAAATATAATCAATTATAATGGAGGACAATTGTATTCAGAATTAGATGTTATGCATTTATGGCTACTACTGATTTAGCTTAAAACACATTCCGTCTTTTACAAAAGTTAAAATAAAAAATACCTCTATTACATATGTTGTGATACCGCTTATTCAAATTACAAGTGTTTTACATAAAACCATTTACATTTCAATATCTACATTATATCTTCGTCTTAGTAACTTCTACACTGCATTAGCAAAATTGTTAATCTCGCCTGCATTATCTTTTTATGACGCGTGGGCGGGACCTAAAGAAGGCATGAAAATATGCCCAATAACTTCTCCCAAGAAAAAACAACTTTATTTTGCGTATAAGTTTTCTCTAAACCTCCCCTTTTATTTGTTGTGTGCCTTATTTAGTCAAAAATGAACCATTAAAGGCATAAAAAGGCAATTCAAAATGTACCGTCAGAACTAAGTCAAAGAATCAGAGTAATAGTAAATTACTTAGAATCTGGTCAATCTCTTGATTAATCAAAGCATCGACATGTGCATTTAATATTTTATATACACTAAATATTTAATATAGCCAGTGCTTGAACTTATTAGAACTAGAAACCAAAGTATTCAAGTATCATTTCAAAATTGTGTGTTACTGGTGCTTGTGGCGCTGTTGGTGCTAATAAATTTTGTATTGCCCATGGGCATCTGATGTTCTTAATATCATGTAAATTGTTGAAAAATGTTAACAAGATCCCTATACAAAGGAGAGTATAATAAAAAGAATCCATGACAAACATAGTAATATTTCTGATGAACTAGATCAACTGGTTACAAATATTCTTGTTAATCATCCTGGTGTAGGCTATCGAAGTGTATTTAGAGTATCTAAAAAGCCAAGGCTATTATCTTCAACTACACGGAATTATAATAATAATAAACTCTTTATTTTACAAGAGAATTCGAGAGTCAATGCGGAATGATGACTTCGAAGGATGTATTCTCCACAAATTAAATTTGCCACCAGCGCAGATCAGAGTTGTCTTTCCATGGGAGATGTTATTGTGCATTATTTCATACATCCTTTTAGCCCCGCCAACATAAATAGATAATGCTGTCGAGATAAAACAATTGCGCTAATCCAGCGTATAAGTTACTAAGTAAAAGATGTAATGCAGATATTGAAATGTAGAAGATACAAAGACAAGCATGCTTGTTTAATGTTAAATGTCGAAAGCGAAAAGACATTGCACTCAGTTTAGGTATTGTGTGGATGGTTTTATGTAAAGTAACACTTGTAATTTGAATTAGCGGTATCATGACAAATGTAATAGAGGTATTTTTTTGTATAGAGTATTGTGTTTTAAGCAAAAGCAGTATAAGACATAAGTGCATAATATCTAATTCTAAATACGAATGACCTACATAAATTATACACTGTTGTAATGAAAGAACTGTCCAATTTCTGCTCCTTCTTTTGACTGAACTACTTCTTCAACTGAAGTTCATATCTTATTGTCTTGAAGTGATATGAAGATAGAACTTGTTGACATACCGATTGATCGAAAGTCGAAGTTGTCTTGGAACCTAATTTAAAAATGCCTTTACTGCCTTGGTGGGCTTATATTAAATTGCCTTGACAATAATAATAATAATATAATAATAAGCTTTATTCTCATGTATACAAGGCTAGTAGCCCATAGTACAATTTACAAAGTATAAAATAATGTTTAAAGAAACAACAAAACAATAAAAATAAAATAATAATGGACAGAATATATAGTAAATTTCATATTATACAGTGTAATTCTTTATATACAGGGGATAATCGATAACGTGTCTAGTAAGATAAGAATATAAATATGAATATGAATATATATAAATATGAAAAGATATAAATATGAAGAAATATAAATATGAAAATAAATAAGTGTTGGTATAATATCAGATGTGTGGGTTTTTTTCCATTACAGTTGTACATTGTAAATCTTTGGATTACTCACGTATTTCGACATTCTAGAAGTTTATTTCTATGATTCATAGCAATATAAATAGATTTTGAAACATTTATAATAACGTTTCTATGTTTGTTTGACATAATGTTCACAAAAGTTTGGTCACAAGGATTATTGATATATTGGCTAATATATAAATTATGTATATGGTTATAGACAGGACATTTGATCACAAAATGGAATTCATCTTCGACACTATTTAATTTACATAACGTGCACAACCTTTCAATGTATGGAACGTTTTTCCATTTGCCTTTTAATACCATCAAGTTATGGCAACCCGTTCTAAATATACATAATTACGTATTTCGACTTTGGCGAAAACGTATTGTAATCGTTCGGATTATTTTATTTTTTTTATTTTTTTTTTTTCGTAATTCTCGGATGAGTTTGCAGACAATCTTGTAAAAGGTACAGAAATTCTAAATCTACAGTTGATCTTAGAATGATTTCTATTAGCAAATAAAACAAAACCGGAAGTTCTATCTCTTACCGGAAGTAAGTTTAGGTTTTTTTGCTTTAGCAAGTTTATTTTCAGTTCGATTTCGACCGAATTTTCAAATGTTAAAACTTCAATGTATTTGACAACTAACAACTATAGGTTATATGCAATTCGGTTAAATCTTTTACCCACGATTTGCATTTCAATATTCAAGGGTCATCGGCAAAAATTTCAGACCGTGATTTCTCGTTAAATATAAATGGTAAAATTTTGAAACTTTACCAGTTGATAGGCGATATGATTATGATTTTTGAAAAATTTTGAAAAAAAATTTCGACTTCCGATTTAGCCTCAAATGACGTAATTACGTAACTTCCAGTCTATAACAGCTAGGTGAAAAGTGAAAACTGTTTTATAAATAACTTGTCAATAGTAATCGATTTGACCTAAATAATTTAGTCAGTAAAACCTCGTTATCTCGACATCGGTAATCTCGATGTTCCGTTTAACTCGAGGTCCTTGCGCGGTCCCGGCAATATCCTTCTATAATCCCTTTAAAAAAATACGTTAATCTCGAATTCGGGAAACTCGATTAACTGGATATGTCGACCTAATCTCGCGGTCCCATCAAAAACATTATCAATTAAATCACTATGTGTATCTCGAAGTCATCATCTTACCGATAATAAATTAATCCTTTGTTCTTCATTCACTCGCGACAATCAACATATTTAACACCAATTAAATGGCTGATTAGTATTACTCTGTAGGTCTATAAAATGAAACAATGTCTCTCAATGGTCATAATCATGTCTCATCCCGTGTTTAATCGAGAAATCTACCGAAGGACCCGTTACCGGGGGAAAGTTGGATCGTCTAATTCCCAGTTGCAAATTTGATACATTTGATATTTATCTACCTTATCTAGGAGGCCGATTTTTAAATTTCGTATTTTTTTCGATTTATTCAAATTTCGATTTTTTAAAAATTAGGTCACTTTAACGGCTACGGAGGGTGTGACCCACTTAATCTATGACCTTGAAAATTAAGTCAAATAATATTCAATATATTGTCTACGAGAAGGTATTTTTTAATTTGGCTTACTTAAAAAATTCATAGAGATAAGTGTACTTAAAAACAGCAAAAATTGATAATTTTCATATTTTCGCCATTTTTAAACGTTACGGAAAGTGTGACCTAATTATTTTATTAGTTTGAAAACTAGGTCAAATGATATTCAATATATTGTCTAGATGTAGGTCATTGCAAATTTAGCCTACATAATATTTTAAGGCTCTCGAAATACGTCCATAATTGTAAGCAATTCTAGTATCGTTCTATATTTGTAATACAGGAATGTGTCTGTTAAATAAGATTCAGGTTCAAGGTCAATTTTATATCGTGAATAATATTGTAGTCTACTATTATTTTGGACACTTTCATGCCATTTTTGAATACTTGTGTCTCGTATCCTTTGTTTGAATAGGAATATAAATAGTTTGAAATTGCCAACCGTTTGAGAGATCCAGGCTTATCCAAACCCGAATCGAAACATAAGATATTTAATTCTTGATGTCCAATTATTTTTACCCTGAAGATCAAGGTTATAGAGCATTTTATATACTTGTTTGGGAAGCCTTGTATCGTCTATTGTGAGCAATTTTAACCAATATTTGATAAGTTTAATAAAATTTATAGTATACATTGGATACCGACCACTTTCCCCCAAAACTGCTGCTGTGCATGCGTGATTCGGTAGCTTAAGGATGTATTTCAAAAATTTAATTTGTACATTTTCGATTGTTTGAGAATATTCACAGCCCCATATTTCTGCCCCGTATGTTATGATTGGTACAACCATTTTATCGAATATTTATATAGAGACCTCGTACGACAAACCATTGCATTTATTATTTAGACGTTTTAAAACACTCATTACTATTCCCGCTTTTGTTGCAATGGTGTCTTTAGCGCAGGTCCATATTAATTTTGGTGTGAAAACTAAGCCAAGGTACTTATATTGCGAAACGGTGTCTACTATTGTTCCATTTAATTTCCAGGATTCGTATAGTCTTAAAGGACCGCCATTTCGAAATACAATTATTTTGGTTTTGTTTATATTTACTGACATGTGATACTTTTTACAAAAGTTAGCTATACTATCGATTTGCTGTTGCAACCTATATTTTGTATCTGATAAGTTGGCAACAGCATCTGCAAACATAAGGCAAAACAGATTTGGGAATTCTTCAGATATGTATACTCCCTTGCAGTCATCATTTTGTAACTCTTTAACAAATTCGTTTATGTACAAAGAGAACAGCAAGGGGCTCAACATACAACCCTGTCTTGTGCCTTTCGTGCATTCGAATAGTTCAGTTAAACCAGAGTGTGTCAACACACACGATTTCGATTTTGAGTACATATTTCTAATAATTTTTATAAATTTACCATGAACCCCATCTCTTATTAGGGTATTCCAAAGATTCGCATGAGTTATAGAGTCAAAAGCGGATGCGAAATCTACGAACAGGCAATACAATCTACCACCTTTTTTTGAAAGATACTTGCTAATTATACCTTGAAAGGCAAAAATATTATCTGTGGTAGAATAACCACGTCTGAAACCTGCTTGGCATTCATGCAATAGTTGGTTATGATCGCACCACAGAGTTACCTATAATAGATAGAAGGGATATACCTCTATAATTTGAAACAGTTTCCTTTGACCCCTTTTTATGTACGGGGCTAATTATGGTTTTACTCCACTCAGTGGGGAATATACCATTGTCAAAAATGAGATTAAAGAGGTCACACAGAACTGGTATTGTTAATTGACTGGATTCTTTGATCAGTTCTATAGTTCTATATAAACATAAGGCAAAACAGATTTGGGAATTCTTCAGATATGTATACTCCCCTGCAGTCATCATTTTGTAACTCTTTACCAAAATGTTTATGTACAAAGAGAACAGCAAGAGGCTCAACATACAACCCTGTCTTGTGCCTCTCGTACATTCGAATAGTTCAGTTAAACGAGAGTGTGTCAACACACACGATTTCGATTTTGAGTACATATTTCTAATAATTTTTACAAATTTACCATGAAACCCCATCTCTTATTAGGGTATTCCAAAGATTCGCATGAGTTATAGAGTCAAAAGCTGATGCGAAATCTACGAACAGGCAATACAATCTACCACATTGTTTTGAAAGATACTTGCTAATTATACCTTGCAAGGCAAAAATATTATCTGTGGTAGAATAACCACGTCTGAAACCTGCTTGGCATTCATGCAATAGTTGGTTATGATCGCACCACAGAGTTACCTATAATAGATGGAAGGGATATACCTCTATAATGTGAAACAGTTTCCTTTGACCCCTTTTTATGTACGGGGCAAATTATGGCTTTACTCCACTCAGTGGGGAATATACCATTGTCAAAAATGAAGTTAAAGAGGTCACACAGAACTAGTATTGTTAATTGACTGCATTCTTTGATCAGTTCTATAGTTATGCCACAAATTCCAGGAGCCTTGCCATTTTTCATTTCAAGGACACATTTTATAATTTCCTGTTCTTTTATATGTGAGTTCAGTTGGTCGGGTTCATTATTATCACACAGATCACAATGATCATCGTGATCTTGTAGAATTGTGTCAATTAGGTATGTATCAGTGTTATCAAGAGCGTTTAACAGATTCTGAAAATGAGTAAACCATTCATTTGCACTTATATTTAAGGTCCCACAGTTATCATTCAAAAGTGATTTTACATAATTCCAGAACTCAATGGGGGAGTCTAGTTTTTTGGTTAAATTACTTCTGACTTTATTAAAGTATAGTTTCTTTTGATTTTCACAAACAGTTTTAAATGATAATCTTGATGTTTTATAACGTTCTAAATCAAAGTACGATTTAGTTTTACGAAAGTTATTCAAAAGCTGGTGTTTATGATTTTTAGCAGTTTCACATTCGGAAGACCACCATTTTGGTTGTATAGGCTTACGTTTAGGTTGACGTTGCGTTTTGCACATATTTGAAGCGGCAGTTGGCAGGATATTTACAAATTTCTCCGATAAAGTATCTATCTCGTCACCACTGCTAGTATTCCGGTTTCAGAAAAGCACTGTTCAGAAAAATCACTGCTTAAATATGAAAAGAAAGTGTCACGATGCTCTGCATTCCAGACGAATTTTTGACGGTTTGAAAATGGTTCGTGGGTGTCATTAGATGTAATATGCGACTGAAACTTTTTAATGCAACATTGTATTGGAGAGTGATCTGATTCATCTACCTCCAAGACGCAAAAATCGTTGATGTGTCTAAAAAGGTCTGTCGAGGCTATCAAATAGTCTACAACACTGTGTCCGTTATGTGTTTGACAGGTAAACATACCATCTTGATCACCAAGGAATCGACCATGTATATTGAATATTTTACATAAGTTTGTGAGGGTAATACCGAATTTATTGGTTTCTATGTCCAGATTATTTTTAATTTTATCAAATGTATCTGACGGGTATATATCCTCTATCGTTATATGATTCAGACTATCATCAACAATGTAATCTTGCAACTTTCCTGTTCTACAGTTCAAGTCTCCCGCTACAAGAAGGTTATTTTCTGGGAATTCGTCAAATATTTGTTGCAGAATTTCTTCTAATATATCAAGTGTTGTCGAGTCACTGCCTTCATAATATTTTGACCCTTCTGGAGAGATATATAAATATTAAAATTATACTTTTGTCAAGACCTAGGAAAGTTTTATCCAGCATAAGAATTATTGTATCCGAGTACTGAGGAAGAATTTGACGCACAGCTGGTTTAAGGTAATCTGAGACATAAACAGCGATACCACCATGTTCAGAAGGTTTTCTACAATATAGAAATTGTTCGCACCCATCAAAAATTGTATCATTTGGGGGATTGTATCACCAGGTTTCACAAATACCAACAATATCGTAGATATTTAGTTTACATTTTAGGTCAGAATTATTAAAGTGTCTTTTTAAACTTCGACAGTTCCATGAGGCTATTTTGATATTTTCGTGTGGGTGGGGGGTATGTGTCATTTATTGGATTTAATTCTCTTTATGTATATTATAATGTCGTGCCAAGAAAATCAACATGACCCCGCCATTAAAAGTCGTTATACTATTCTTGATTAGCGATTGATAAAAAGTGCTTAATCTATTACCTCAAAAGTAAATCATGTTCATGTCGTAAACATTGTTTTCTTAAGGAAATAGTGTAGACTGGTAAAAGAATAAGTTCAATCAGTTGCGTTATGGGGTATTCCGGGATAAGGACACAAAAGCAATATTTCTCAGTATGACGTTATAATATTTAGGATTGAATTGGAGGGAAGTGTGGCGTTAAACCTGTGTAAATTTTGTATTTAAACCAAGTACAAATGTGAAATACTAATATTGTTACAAATTCTCATCATGAATCTGATGGTTATTTGTAGTGTTTTGGTGGTAGCTGTAAATGGTTTATATATAAAGCCGACGAATCCTAATCATGGGACAAAACAATACAAAAATGTACCTATTGATACAGCGAAAGACTTGAGTATAGGTAATTATTTTTCTTTTTGACATTTCGTTCGTTTCCATCATTGGACTTAAACATTGGACTAAGGCATTAGTCCAATGTGCTTTTTGTCTTACTCTGATGTTAACAATTGAAATTTTGTCCTTCTCTGAAAGTGCTGTTAACTTCCTGCTGATTATTAATGTAAAAAATTCAATACAACCTGATGGTGTCCTTGAGAACAAAAGTGGGTTTTGTAAAGTATTATATATTCATAACAATTTTTTTTTCACTATTCTCTAATATTAAAAATCTAAAAAAGCCAATGTGTGTTTGTACGATTATGAGAAACCTCCCAAAATAGTAACATTCAATGTGAAAAAGATAAACTAATAACTCAAATCTCTTTTAGGACGTGTTCGGAGACAACTCAATAACGACATGGTCGCAGCGGATAATTTACAAGTTGGTGGTGTCACAGACAATGCTCAATCTACTGGTATTGTGGAAAAAGCCAATGCTGGGGGCATTGTAGACAAGGCCCAAACTGGTTTAGTCGAAAACAATGTTCAAGCGGGTGGTGTAGTAGATAATGTTGATGGAGTTGTTGATACAACACCAATCGGATTGCCTATGGACAATGTTGGGGCAGTTGTTGACAATGTCCAAGCTGACGGGGCTGTGAAAAATGGAGGCGGAATAGTGGGCAATGCCCAAGCTGGTGGTGTTGTGGACAATTTGAAGAATGGGCAGGTAACAACAAACAATGGTAATAATAATCTCGAACAAGGGCAGTTGGATGTAGCTGCCAAAGATGGTAATGTTGATGTGGGAGTTACTGAAGTAGCTACTATTGGAGAAGCAAAAGTTTTAGATACTGCAAATAATATAGAAAACGGGGTACCAGCTGATGCTGTTGTTAATGGTAAGGCAAATCAAGATAAAGGTGCTAATGTGGATGCAATGGTTATAGGAAATGCTGATGGACAAATAGATCAAAACATGGTTGTCGAAAAAGTTGGTGGAGGCGGTGGTGTCGCTGAAGCTGTTGCGGGCGCCGAGGCTGTTGCAGGGGCAGAGGCTGGTGCAGGCGCTGAGGCTGTTGCGGGGGCAGAGGCTGTTGCGGGCGCAGAGGCTGGTGCAGGCGTTGAGGCTGGTGCGGGCGCTGAGGCTGGTGCAGGAGCTGAGGCTGGTGCGGGCGCTGAGGCTGGTGCAGGCGCAGAGGCTGGTGCGGGCGTAGAGGCTGGTGCGGGCGCTGAGGCTGGTGCGGTCGCTGAGGCTGGTGCGGGCGCCGAGGCCGGTGCGGCCGCTGAGGCTGGTGCGGCGGCTGAGGCTGGTGCGGCCGCTGAGGCTGGTGCGGGCGCCGAGGCTGGTGCGGGCGCCGAGGCTGGTGCGGGCGGAGCTGCTGAAGCTCCAGAAGTTGAAAAACCGGAAGCACCAGAAGTCGAAGTAGAAAATGAAGGGGGTGCTGCAGCAGGTGGTGGTCAAATGCCTCCATTGGGTCTAATTGCACAATTGGTTGCGCCAAATAGACTATGGGGCTGGCAGAACGGGCCATGGGGTGGCCAAGGTGGACAATGGGGAGCCCAATGGAATGGTCAGAATGGACAATGGGGTGGTCAAAATAGACGGTTGGGTGGTCAAAATGCACAGTGGGTTGGACAAAATGCTCCAACCGTGGAAATGCTGGATCAAGTTAGAGCATGGGCAGAGCAACTTGACAATAACATAGACATCATTCAAGATCGGGGAAATGTGGTACCAAATGCGCCGATGGGAAAAATAGGTTTAGCTACAATGGGACAAGCTGAAGCAGCTGGCGCAGGACCGGTACAGGTTCAAGAAAATGGTCCAGTTCCCCCCACAGAAATAGGGGGTGTTCAGGCTGGTGAGGTTGGTGGTAATGTAGTTGATGTTGGTAATGTAGGTGGTATTCAAACAAATGATGCAGTTAATGCAAATGGTATTCAAGTGGGTGATGCTGGTATTGCAGGGATAATTCAAGCTGGTGATGTTGGCAATCTAGGGGGAATGCAAGTTGGAAAAATAGGTGTTCAAGCAGATGTCGGTAATGTAGGAGGTGTTCAGGGTGATGTTGCTAATGTAGGGGTCGCAAATGCTGTTGATCCTAACGCCGATGTTGGTGCTGATAATGCTGGAGTTGTTCAGGCTGTTATGGTTGATCAAAACGGACAAGGGGGAGCTCAAGGCGGCCAGGTGGGGGTGGACGGTCAATGGGGAATTCCTGACGGTCAATTGGGAAATCCTGATGGACAGTGGGCAGATCCAAACGGACAATTAAATAATAACAATGGACAGTGGACAGGTCAAAACGGACAATGGGACAATGGACAGTGGCAAGAGGGGAACTGGCAAAGAGGAAATCAAAATTGGGATAATGGACAGTGGCAAGAGGGAAACTGGCAAAGGGGGAACCAAAATTGGGACAATGGACAGTGGCAGGATCAAAACAACCAATGGGGAAACAGACAGTGGGTTTAATATGAATAATATTACAAATACAAACACTCTGGACAACGCTTATATATACACAATCTTAGTTACATGAATAAGGAAATAGGGTCCCCGTGATAAAGTGGATTTAACTTATAAACTTCTCTTTGATTTAGTGAAATCATATTTTTTCACATTAAGTATGAAAATGATTTGCGAGCACGCTTTCGCCTGAAAAAACCCTCAAAGTAAAAAAAAGGTTTAAATTGTGTGTTCATAAAGGTTATTGAACAATTACTTTTAAATTTTTAACACTTTTACATACTCACATGAATTGTGAATCGCGCATTTGGTTTAAAAAAAAAAAATTTGATCTCCACTTAATTTACTTTCATTCAATGGCCCATGTGAGTACAAAAATTACAGCAAAAGGAAGTTTTTTTGACTGGATCTTTCAAAATAAAATTCCTTAGCTCCTTTGATATTTTTATTTTGTAGTTTACAAGTAAAAAGTAAATGCTATTATTGGAATATCCAACTGTTTTTGGGCGAAAATTAATACGTCTGTTGGTTATCTTCAACTTCACTATAACGTAAAGATTGGTCATTTAATATTTATGACGTTTGTCTTTTGATTTTGACTTTGGATATATTTGTTTAAAATATCATGTATCACTATCAGCTCCACACGTGTCTCATTGAGTGAAATTTGTTTTGCTTATGTGTTAATACTACCATTTGAATTTGCATGAACATAATTATTAAATAATGTAAATAGGGTTTTATTTATTTGTATCATGTAACAGTTTCATTAGCTTTTGTTGTAAATTGTGCTGTCTATAATTCATTAAAGTTTCCTTTAAACTGATTATGGTATTTTGTATAAAACTGAATTACATTTTAGACAGGAAATCTGTATAATATAAACAAGGCAGTGCTTTTCAAAAATGATACTTACTCTTATTGTATTGTAGTAATAATAATGCTTATACACATGTTACTTGACAGATTAATGATTCAGAGAACGATACTTACTGTTGATGAACAAATGTCAATTTTGTGAAACAAATATAAGAACCAGAATCACTTCGGTACTGAGTGAGACTTTTCAAATCTGCTAAGGAGAAATCCGAAAAATTGATCTGAACTCCCTTGGTTAATAAGATCACATGCCAAAGCAGTCTAATGTTTCGACTTGTTTCTGTGTGTTGTTAAACCGGAAGTAGATGTCAGACATCACATATAAGTATCAGCAGGTTGCCAAGTTCAAAAAAGGAAAAGGACAACAAAAGTCAATGTCACAAGATATAAACTATTGAACTTCGAAAATCCATACGGTCGTTTAAAGGGATACTGCGTCTTAGCATGAACATTAAATTTTAGTTCTCAAGCATGATCTATATTCTATATATAGTGAACTGGTGTCATCAAAGACCATATAAATAATAAGACATGACAGCTAGGCCAATCAGCGTACCAGGCAACGAACAGCGCCACTCAGCGGAGGGTAGTAAAACGCACTTAGGCTTCAATGAGGGCCTAGTGGGAAAATGCCTCCTCGCCTGAATTTGCCATCACAAGTAATGTTAATTCCGCGTTTTGCTCCAACAGCTATTGGAACAAGGAATCTGCAGTTTCTTTTCTCAAGTTTCCTGTGGACGATATCAGGTAAGGAGTTCAATTTTCTCCGTGTTAGCGATCTAAATATCCGAATGAAAAGACGTAACTATAATTGAGCAAAAATCAAAATGGCGACCGCAAGACGAGTCAATATATCATATAGCCTGGATCGGCTTAAATATCACAAACTACTTTAAAGGGATAATAGGCGTTAGAACGAACTTAAAAATTTAAGTTCACTCAAATTTGGACAATAACAGTATATATCCATCAGTGGACTTACCTGGTGTCATACCTATACATCAAAATCCCTCTAAAATCCGATAAATCCCCAAAATAAATTAGTTAATCATAAAACGCTTGAGCCATCCATCAAGCGATTTTCAAATCGTGTAAATATAAAGGGAAGTAACTCTAACATGTGGGTTTTCATGCGTCCTTGACCCCTACTGTTGAATTGCACAATGATGTTTTAGCGTTGATTTACCAGACGCTTTTATTCTCAAACTCCCTTGGTTAATAAGATCACATGCCAAAGCAGTCTAATGTTTCGACTTGTTTCTGTGTGTTGTTAAACCGGAAGTAGATGTCAGACATCACATATAAGTATCAGCAGGTTGCCAAGTTCAAAAATTCCCTCATTGCACACTACATGGCACTGGCCCATATAGGCCATAGAAGTTCATATAATTCGACTTATAAAAGTAAAAAACCATTAGGCATACATTACATTTCCATTATTGAACTGTCGAAACGCCTACAATTTGGGTTTGGAAACTTCGTTATAGTAAGAACTGACTTCAACTCCACGTTTCTCGTCTCTCAATGATCGGAAATTTTTGAAACACATACGCCTTGTAAGCTAATTCATTTGCCCGTTTAACGATGTATATGATACCTATGAGAAAATTTTATTGAAGCAAAGAGGAGCAGTTAAAGACGACAAAGTAGCGTTTCGGCCACGTTAGACAGTTATACATAGATGTTGTGTTTACTACCCGCCACTTGGCGGCGCTGCGACTTCGGTGGTACTAAAGGGAGAAGAATATCTGTCATGTCTTATTATTTATATGGTCTTTGGTCTCATTAAGTAACAGAAACTCTTAAAATCGGGAAAACTCGTAAAACGATGTCATCTTGAAAAACGCTTAATCTATTTCAGTAAAACCTGGATTATCCGAAACCTGCATGTACCGGAATCCTGTTCAAACCGGCACAATTCTACGGTCCCTATATTTTTCCTCTATTGCTTAACTAAATTTAACCTCTGTAAACCGGCAACCTCTATAAATCGGCACTGGCATCAATCGTCGGTCCCGAATGACAGAATCAACTATATTTCACCTGCACAAACCGGCATCAAAAGCTATTCACCGACATCGGTCAAGTGATTTCGTGTTAAATAAAAAAATGATTAGACCATTATACAATAGATATCCTAATTAGATGTCAATTGATAATTAAAAAGAATGAATGTGGATTATGACAAAAATTGAATTGTTAATTGTCTCAGGCGGCGGCTATTGTTCACGTGATACGCTTCCATTTTGACACTTTGATATCGAAAGTAGCCTGTTATGCATGTAATAAATGATTGTTTACATGCTACAGTCAAATTATAAAGCTTTTTTAAGAAACGAAGTTCTGATACTATTAAATTTAGACTAAAAATCTACTGATAATACAAAACAAATTTTGAAACGATGTCTATGCTATTTATAAATCACACAGAATTGACGATTATCATAAACTATCGTGAAGACTTCAAAATTTCGTTTATGGTAAAATTAAGGCTAATCATAAAAGCGAAAGTAGAGTGTACCGGATGTTGTTCTAAAAACGTTATCGGGTGAAAAATGGATCAAATTATCATCTTAATCGGGGGATTAATTAATCAGACAATGATAATGTTATTACGGGGTGAGATTAACGCGTGTCACCGGCAAATAAAATACAAGTAAAGAATATGGTAAAGAATTTTGACATTGAAAACGGTAGGCCATGTGAAAATTATGGTTACGAAAAGAAAAAAAAATCGGTATGAGTCAAGATGACCTATTCAAGGTCATCGGATTATCACACACCGATCGAGATTAGAACTCACGTCCGACATTTTTAACATATCCAAGCATGACATCATTATGTCAAGAACCAACGCTCTAACCGCTGTAATATAGAACCATATAAGGGTCCATGACCTTTGAACCATTAACGCCCAAGATTTATCCTCCAAACAGCCTCCAAACATTCAAAAATTCAACCGGAAATTTAAAAAAATCAATTTAAAAACAGGGCTTCTATTTTTTTTCGAAATCGAATGAACTAACCAAAATATCAAACACCGCGTTCATGAGACTTAACCCCGAGTTCAATATGGTGGTCCAAGATTTACTTCTTTTATATCTTTATCCTTTTCCTTTTGTATTAAAACACCAAAGATAGCTTGCCAGGCAAGGTAACATACGCCACTTCAGCAAACAGAATATTCCATGTTTTTTCATTTAATCAAGGGCAATAACTCAAAAACCGACATCTGGAATCGTGCCATTTTCGAACTTGTCTCAGATATTATCAAGATAAATACACATTCCAAGTTTCATTAAAATCGGATGCAAACTATAGCTTCTATTGCGTACAAAAGTAAATTTTCACATTTTCTCATTTAATCAAGGGCAATAACTCCTAAACAGACATCTGGCGAGATATTATCGAGATGAATACACATACCAAGTTTCATTCATATCGGATGAAAACTATAGCTTCTATTGCATACACAAGTACATTTTAACGTTTTTCATTTAATCAAGGGCCATAACTCATAAACCGACATCTGGAATCGTGCCATTTTCGAACTTGTCCGAGATATTAACAAGATAAATGCACATACCAAGTTTCATTCAAATCGGATAAAAACTCTGGCCTGTATCAAGTACACAAGTAATTGTTGATAAATATACAAATATTTTTATGTTGACATTGAAAAGAAACACAATTCCTTTCCAATTTTCCACCGTAAAATGCCCCAATTTGGTAAAGTGTAAAAACAAATGATTTTATGTGCTTGCTGTAATCTACCCAAGCTTATATTTAAATAACCTACACTTAAATACAATAGGCACAATTCAATATACCCACTGACAATAGATCCAGTATTATGTTATATACTATGATTAAAATTATCTTATGATGTCTGGAACATAGATTTCTTATGACATTTATACCCAATACAGCTATTTGATTTCAAAATCCAAAAGCATTTGGCTGCACTACACATATTAACTCTTATAACATCTGTACAAATTTTATTCTTTCAAAGGTATGCACAATGAACATTATGAAATGAAAATCTATAAAATCAAATAAGAATTTTCAAGTGGTCCCATATTAAAACTTAAATCATAAATTATTAACAATATTAAAGACTTAAATAATTTAGTCAGCCTTTTGTCTTCGAGCTTTAATATTAGCTTCTCGTTTTGCTTTCCTTTTCTTTTCTTTATCCTTATGTTCAATCTGCTTTGCAAGCTGCCAAGCAAGAATTGCACTCACTAAAAAGAATGGTGATAAGCACAGTAATACATAATAAATAAAAGTCCATGGACTGGTTGCTGCCATTTGTAACACATCTTTTAACAGTTCATTCATATCCCAGCCAAACATCTTTGCAAATTACAGTTGTAAATTAATTAAAATCGTCTGTGAACAACTGATACCAAATATCATCCTGAAATTAAAGGTATTGTTCATTAGACAATAAATATTTGCTTCAAACATTAGGGTATACTATGACTACAAATATACATTTATGTTTTATTGACCTGTAGGCTACAGAATATAACAAACCAAATATTTCTGTAGACAATAGATAATACAAGTGAAATAAGCTAATTATTCAGGTGAAATGGACAAAAAATTTATTTCAGAAGTTGGTTTTAGTGCAAAATCTACTTCCTGAGTAAAGCTAAACACTTTTTGTACTGTATTTTTTATAAAGAGAATCAAAATATCAAAATAGCACTGTTAGTCTAGTAAGAATGTCTTGGAAATGATAAAAAAATACAATTTTTTATTCTTTTACATTGTAGAACAATTTTCCAGAAATTTCATTCAAATTATGGTGAAAAATTGTCTTCTAACTGTACATACTGTAGTAAAATTTTACTAAAAAACTTAAAACATAGTGTGTGCTCATGTTTATATTTTAATCAATGCAAAGATATGCTATTGTCTGGTTATTTTAATTCTTTCTGAGGATTGAAATAGACGCCTAAAGATAGAAGGCTACAGTTAGTTTAAGAATGTCTCTCTTCTATAAAATATATAAACATAATAAGCAAGCTTACACACATAGGCGCGGGAACAGGGGGCAGGGGGGGCAAATGCCCCCCCCCCCCCAAATTTTTGTTAGGGGGCAAAAATATCCAAAAAATTAAATAAAATAATTACATGTACCGGGTAGCCTAAATATGTAATTGTCTCATAAGGCCATATTTGTAAATTTCCTTGGTTTTTTAACCTTGAAGCTGGTAAATAATATAAGATTCTCTATCACGATCAAATTATTTGAATAAATAATAATTTTTGTCTTAATTCTTTTGAGTTATCTCATGTAATTCGATTAATTTTGAAATAAAGGTATATGAATGATAACAGTTTTTTGACTTTGAAATAGTTTGCCCCCCCAACCTGAAATTTGTTCCCGCGCCCCTGCTTACACATTATGTCTTCTAAATATTTTACACATTATAATATTCAGTCAATTTAATAATTTTTTATGTTAAAATTCTTGAAGAGAAATTTTTATTTTTCAACGTAAAATTACACACAAATTTATCAATGCAAAACATTCTGAGACTAATTGTAGCCTACTATAGTCTTAAAAGGCTTAAATTGAAATTCCTCATTTTAAATAAGAATGATTTCAAAATATATTTGTTTTGCTTTGCTCAGAAAATAACTTACTGTTAGCAGGAATATTTTGTAGATACTATTCGCCAACAAAGAAAAAGTAAACTAACAAAATTACACGAATGAAAAATGAATCCTGGAAAGTGGTTGACAAGCAAAGACACCGTTATGAATTCCAAATAAAACAAGACTTATCATTTAAACTGAACCACCATAGCCGATCTTTTATTAATGAATTTTCGGTAGAATGTACATAGCTTACCGTGTTAAATTAACACCTTATGAAGAAATATATATCAAATTTTAACTAAAATTGTTTTATTTACAAAACGATAGAGTTGCGCCCCTTCCCTTGAGAGTGGTGTGTCTAGACTAACCAGACATACTCTGACAATAGCTGCTATCATTGAATTTATATTATATTAAACGGTTATAACGTAATATGAACGTTCTGTGCGCGTAAACATTGATTTAACTCCTTAGATTCAAAGTGGGTTTTAACTTTAAGATATTGCCCCCCCCCCCCAAAAAAAAACAATTCAATATTGCCGTTTCAAAGAAAGGCAACAGGCCTATTTAAATAGTACATATAAAACAATCTGTGATTACCTCCCCTCAAATGAGTCCAATACGAAGAAATCTTGTGAGATCGAAAATGGCTTTGGTGGAGCCAGAATTTACAAAAATTACCTCAGGTATTATCGGTTCTGAGGGTCCGGTGTTTGATAAAAATGGCACATTGTATGTAGTAGCTCCTACTGTCAACATGAATGGCGATACATTTGGAGGGCAAGTGCTAAAAGTGGACATAAAACAAAAGCAGGTGGGCGTGCCTTGTTTTAGAATATCTTGTTTTGCACTTTTAAATAACGATGGACAGAATCTTTTAATGTCAAGTGAGGCCTTCGATATTTTCCAAGACTGAATCAAAGTTTGGGATAATTATACTAATGTGTTCTCTCTCATATACGTTTCTTGTCTTAAGTAGGTCAGAGTTTTATTGTTTATTTAGAACTCGAGGTCTAGACGTCACTAGGTAAATAATATTAAAACTTTTCGCTACGACCAGACATATATATTCGTTATCTTTCAAAATCAAAATGAAAACATGGATAAGTACAATAAGTTATATGTAGCAACTATTACATGCCATTCAAGCCTCAAAATACATTTAATTGTAGGCGAATGTATTGTGTTCACCTGTGATCAACGGAGATGGTGGTGTTCCAGCAGGGTGTCAGTGTGATAAAGATGGTAATATAATGATAGCTGATATGAGGCTAGGCATACTGAAAGTACTGCCGGATGGTCAATATACACAGGTAACATTAAATGAAGTAAGAGTCGGAATGCTATGTCCAACGACTTCAAGCTCACATGAGAGAGGGTCGAAGAGGGGATATATCTAACTCAAGTGCCATACTGAAGCCTGACGTTTTGTTTTTCATATCTAAAGCCTTCTTAATAGGCTACTTATTCCACAAGATGACGTTTAAACATTTAAAACACTATAACAAAACAAAAAGAAAGCTTGCCAGGCAAGTTTTCATAATCTCTCATATCATGTATCATCAAAATCATTGGAACTTGCTTCTAATGCACCCACTATAAACGTTTGACGACAATAACTCAAAAACCGTTCATCGAGAAATCATCAAATTTGAACATGACTTCCGTCTTACCAACTCCAATGCTAACGCTAAGTTTCATCAAAAATCGTAGCCACTGTTCTACCCACAAAAAATATAGAGCTATATGTAGGGGTAATAACTCAAAAACTGTTCATCGAAAAATTGTGGGCGTATAAAAATGGATAAGAGCAATTCGCAATTTGGCTTAATGGTTAACCAGTCTTGATTCTTCTTAGGAGCAAACGGAGGGGCAATGGGATGTGGTATTAGTTAAAGTAATGAAATTAGTCAGTTAACAAAATTGTGTACGGTAACAAATGAGGTTTCGTTAAGGACGAAAAGTGATAATGTGGGTTCTTGAAAGTACGATTTATCAATTTCGTGTTCTGTCTACCGCAATAAGTAGGCCTAAAGTTGGCTGTTAAAGTGAGTTCATGCATAATTACTCACTATTGAAATCCTTTCCAAGTGACTCACTTTCACATCGTTTGAGTTAACAAGTATGAACAACAAACCACGCGAGTCTTATTCTTGTCAATAAAGTGTCTAAATTGAGTACCATTTGAGTTTATTTCGTAATGAAGTAAGTCGTAGGGCCTATATTTTATTTACTCTGAGTCATGATGATTCTTTTTTTTCACATACAAGTTTTATACAATATACAAATATACAAATGCATATTTATGCAATTCATACTATTAAGATACAATTACACTCACTTGCAATACGGTAATGCAGTTATTTTTGGAATATATAAAGTTTTAGGTCACACTGAAATTTGGTATACTTTATTGAGTAAAAGGTGTTTATTCACGAAGTTTTATAGATATCTCCATTTAGATGTTTTAATCTGACTTTGAGTGGTTTGAATGTTCACTTGTTCTAACAAAAATTAAATATATTTAGTTTTATTTGGTATTTCGTGTCTTATTTTAAATTGATATATAAAGTATTTAATGATTGACAAAGTTAATTTCATTGTTGTCGAGGAAACAGTCAAACATATTTGTGTTGAATCCTAAATACATGTAATAGCATAAGTGACATTGATCGAAATATTATTTTTGTCAATGATTTCATGAAGTTTGCAACAGATTTGTTGTATATGTACGCATTGGATATATAAATTATTGTTTCTATCGCTGAGTTTCAAAAATCACACAGCATTGTTTCAGCTAATTTAAATTTGAAAAGTTTAAGATTTGTATGAATAATTCTATTTATATATCTGTACTGAAAATTGCGAGTTTTTTCATCGCAACAACAGTTATATATATTTAAAAAAAATACAAATTATATCATTGTCATGTAGTGTGATTTCTAATTCATTTTCCAATTTAACAATTGAATATAGCATGATATTAGTCATGATAATTCTTCAATATTGGGTTAAAAAATCGTAAACTAGTCATTGGTCCTAAATTAGTCAAATAGAAAGCAAACTTATCAATTATCATCGGTTCAATAAAAACATCTTTTCAGCTTGGAAGCATATCAATAAATTTCAGAAATGGTTTTTTGTGTTATTACAAAAAAATAACCTATTACATTTGCTTATTACATATTCTATCAAATTCCACACAATAGATTTTTTTCTATTAATTCATAAATGAGTCGAATGTTGTAGGCTGCTGCAACATATTCATATATATGAGTCAGTTGGTAATATGAATGGGTCAATGAGCGTAATATTCCGAATTGGGCCAGAAAAGACTAAAAAAACAAAACTAATTTCCAAAAAAGTAAAGAAACGAAGTATACAATAAGCTTGTTTTCTTTGGTCAAATCAAAATATTTTTTTTTGTGTAGGCCTACACCAATTCTTTTTGTAGTGACATCAGGTAAAAATATTTAGGTCAATTGATATGATTTAAACTTTCAGCGTCCAGATGAAATGTTAACGCCCAATGTCCTATGCTAGCGAGTATATGAATAAAGTCAACTATTTACTGTTGCCAACGAGATAAATTTTTCTGTAAAAAAACAGAATTATTTTCAAAACTACCCAAATAAATAGTGCGTTGTAACATTTGATAAGCAAATTAGCAAAAGTCAAATCTTAAAAATTATGTTGTATTAAGTACTATAATATACCCAATAAACATATCAAATGGTCATTTTTTTTTGACCCACTATACTATCAAGATTGATCGAGAATGGAGCTTTGAAATAGGAATAACTTAAAATGTACCGGTATATTACTTTTCACCCTCGATCATACGCATTGGAGCAACCTTTAAAGGCGAATTATTTACCAACAAGAGGTTTTGTTGCAAAGTATAAATTATGTTAAGCGTTGACCTATCCAAGACGGACTTTAACTCCCATGTAGTCCACGTTTTGAATATATTGATGCGTGTCAATTCCGTGAGTCAATATCTACTCTAGACAAGTCTTGTGACTCGTCAACAAGCCAATTGTTACATGTGTCAATAGATTCACAAATTGCTCGTTTTTGAGAATACAGACTCATCTGTAAATAAGTCCCAAAACGAGTGGTTTTATGGAATAGGCAAAATCACGTAAATGAGCATATTTACTCGTGATAGTCTTACTAAATTTCCTGTTTTAACGACGATTGAAGTTTATAGCATATATGTTAAACATTATAAAATGATTGCGGATTCTTTCGGAAGCAGAGAGCAGAAAAATAGAAGAAGCAGATAGGTTTGAAGAATTTGTCGAGAAAGAGAGTGGAAAGATAGAAGAATCAGATAAGATAAAGAAGTTCTGGAGGCAGAGAGTGAAAAGATACTAGTAAAGGAATCAGATAAAATAAAGAAGTTCTGGAGGCAGAGAGTGAAAAGATAGAGGAAGCAGATTGATTGAAGAACATGTCGAGACAGAGAGTGAAAAGATAGAGGAAGCAGATTGATTGAAGAACGTGTGGAGGCAGCGAGTGAAAAGATAGAGGAAGCAGATTAATTGAAGAACTTGTGGAGGCAGAGAGTGAAAAGATAGAGGAAGCAGATTGATTGAAGAACGTGTGGAGACAGAGAGTTAAAAGATAGAGGAAGCAGATTGATTGAAGAACTTGTCGAGACAGAGAGTGAAAAGATAGAGGAAGCAGATTGATTGAAGAAGGTGTGGAGACAGAGAGTGGAAAGATAGAGGAAGCAGATTGATTGAAGAAGGTGTGGAGACAGAGAGTGAAAAGATAGAGGAAGCAGATTGATTGAAGAACGTGTGGAGACAGAGAGTGAAAAGATAGAAAAATCAGATTGATTGAAGAACATGTCGAGGCAGAGAGTGAAAAGATAGAGGAAGCAGATTGCTTGAAGAACTTGTCGAGACAGAGAGTGAAAAGATAGAGGAAGCAGATTGATTGAAGAACTTGTCGAGACAGAGAGTCGAAAGATAGAAGAATCAGATAAGATAAAGAAGTTCTGGAGGCAGAGAGTGAAAAGATAGAGGAATCAGATTGATTGAAGAACATGTCGAGGCAGAGAGTGAAAAGATAGAGGAAGCAGATTGCTTGAAGAACTTGTCGAGACAGAGAGTGAAAAGATAGAGGAAGCAGATTGATTGAAGAACTTGTCGAGACAGAGAGTCGAAAGATAGAAGAATCAGATAAGATAAAGAAGTTCTGGAGGCAGAGAGTGAAAAGATAGAGGAATCAGATTGATTGAAGATCATGTCGAGGCAGAGAGTGAAAAGATAGAGGAAGCAGATTGCTTGAAGAACTTGTCGAGACAGAGAGTGAAAAGATAGAGGAAGCAGATTGATTGAAGAACAACTTGTCGAGACAGAGAGTGAAAAGATAGAGGAAGCAGATTGATTGAAGAACTTGTCGAGGCAGAGAGTTAAAAGATAGAAGAAGCAGATAAGATAAAGAAGTTCTGGAGGCAGAGAGTGAAAAGATAGAAGAAGCGGATTGATTGAAGAACGTGCCGAGGCAGAGATTGAAAAGATAGAGGAAGCAGACTGATTGAAGAACTTGTCGAGGCAGAGAGTTAAAAGATAGAAGAAGCAGATAAGATAAAGAAGGTCTGGAGGCAGAGAGTGAAAAGATAGAAGAAGCGGATAGATTGAAGAACGTGCCGAGGCAGAGAGTGAAAAGATAGAAGAATCTGAAAAGATAAAGAAGTTCTGGAGGCAGAGAGTGAAAAGATAGAGGAAGCAGATTGATTGAAGAACGTGTGGAGGCAGAGAATTGAAAGATAGAAGAAGCAGATTGATTGAAGAACGTGCCGAGACAGAGAGTGGACAGATAGAGGAAGCAGATTGATTGAAGAACGTGCCGAGACAGAGAGTGAAAAGATAGAAGAAGCAGATTGATTGAAGAACGTGTGGAGACAGAGAGTGGAAAGATAGAGGAAGCAGATTGATTGAAGAACGTGTGGCGGCAGAGAGTGGAAAGATAGAGGAAGCTGATTGATTGAAGAACTTGTCGAGACAGAGAGTGAAAAGATATTGTAAGCAGATTGATTGAAGAACTTGTCGAGAAAGAGAGTGGAAAGATAGAAGAAGCAGATAGGTTTGAAGAACTTGTCGAGACAGAGAGTGGAAAGATAGAAGAAGCAGATAAGATAAAAAAAAAGTTCTGGAGGCAGAGAATGAAAAGATGGAATAAGCAGATAGGATTAAAGAACATTTGGAGACAGAGAGTGGAAATGTAGAAGGAGAAGATATGATTGAAGAAGTTATCGAGGCAGACAGTGGAAAGGTAGAAGAAGTAAATAGGATTGCGGAGACAGAGAAAGGAAAGATAGAAGAAGTGGATAGAAGGACTGGAGAACTGGAAGGATTTGTGTAGGTAGAGAGAAGAAAGAAACGGATAGATAGTGAGGACAAGGAGAGTGGAAAGATGGAAGAGGCAGATGGACAGTTGGATATATGGTGAGATAAAAGAAGTGGATAGAAGGACTGGAGAACACCTGTCTGTGATTTGCCTAATTGAAAGAAAACTTGCAGAATTCGAGGACATAAAGAAGATAACTTAGTATTTGTAGACGCAGAAACATAGCTTCTGAAAACGTGGAACTGATTTGTCGTGATTCTATGGCTATGAAAGATGATGTTGATACTAAGAATGGTGGTACCGTACGAAAATCTCGAATGAGAACACACAATCCATCAAACTGGAATTCTTCAGAACGAAAACGTAGACGAAGCTCTGGTGAAGATTATGATTCTGCTTGTGGTAAAAAGTGAATCGGCCAAATTGCAGTAGCAAATTTTAGTGCTCGGGGAAACTAGATAAAGATGATAAAACTAAACCAAGACAAAATGCAGAACAACCGAAAAAGGAGTCCAGCAGAAAGAAATCTTTTGAATATTTCGTACATACAAATTGTACCACCAGATGTCGTGTTCGAAAAACATTCTTTATTGGAAGACAGGAATAGGAGAAAAACGCTGTCTTATACGTAAAATAGACACGACAAAATTCGATGTGAGGGCAAAAGAGGTAAACATCCCAAAAAGAAAAGAATTAACGAAGAAAACAAGAATATAATCAAAAGACATATTTCTTCATCCCCTGTGACAGAATCTCTCTACTGTTGTCAGAATGCCCAACCTAAATTCTCACATAAAGATTTGTCTATACCTAAAATGTATAATCTATACCTGAAAAAAAAACATATATCCTCATAAATTTTGGTTGTATTATAATTTTTTTGCACACAGTACAGTCATGGTTTTCGAGTTTTTGTTTGTAAACACTTTACAAGACACAATTCTTTACAGATTTGGACAACACTTGCTGAAATTGCTTATTATCACCCAACGATAAACCCCATTGAAAATTAGAAAAATCACAAAAATATTAAATATCATGGATTTTGAAGAAACTTGCTGAAATTGTTTATCACCTAAGGATGAACCCCATTGAAAATAAAATAATATCAAAATATATTTAATACTATGTATTGCCCTTCTTCTTTAAAACGCAATTAATAATCTACAAGGCACAATTCTTTACTGATCTTGACGAAACTTACTGAAATTGTTTATTATCACCAAAGGTTGAACTCTATTGAAAATCAAAAAATCCGAAAATATTAAATGACTTATTGCCTTGTTAGAAAGAACAATTCTTGACAGATTTTAATGATAATTATTAATATTGTGCATTTATCACCCCTGGAAAAAGTGTATGACTGAAGGTTGAATATTTTATTCCGGTGATCAAACTGTAATGTCAAGTTTTTATTCAATTCCAATGCTGCCAGTGGGAATATAATAACCTTGTTTGGCAAGCTAGCTTCAAGCAAAAGTTCAGTTATGACCTTATAGTTCTATGACGTTTATTTATGTGATTTCTTCTGGAGGAGATGGTCAAGTGGTTTTATGTAACAACCAATGTGTATATCAATGATATAATTTTGATTTACTGCTTGAATGATTCCAAATTCATAGGCCATAGGTTGTAGATGTCGTAGAAGATACCGATGGTTTATTTTAAACCTCAATCTTCCATAGCCTATACTACGATAAAGGCTTAGAAGTGATCGTTAGTTTTATATACTAAAAGGATTGATGGAGGCCATTGGTCTCGTGTCCTCAGTAACTTATTCTGCAGTTGTCGGCATTTGTCGTACTTCATCGAGTCATAAGATTGTGTTTAAATGGATTCAATTCCGGACTTTGAGTAGGCCAAGGCATTATCCTGAATCACCTCGGGCCACACTCTCAGTTCAAGTCTAATTCCACCCTTGCTTTTTAGTGGTCATTCGGAATCGGACCTGCAGATATTGCCGTATTATGTTCTGAGCTTGTCAGTGTGTGGTAACTCTTGGATGACGACTCCTCTGACGGTCGTTGCTGCAACTGCTTGCAGTCTTCCGATCGCCTGTTCTCCCTTAATTCGTGATAATCTTAGCATGGCTGATAAAATAACCAATATAAGCCTATCGGTTTTGATCTGATACCGTCCACGATTAAGACGATTAAGACGAAGCGTTTCAGCATTTTTGTCCCATTTCACTTTTGAAAGCTGCCAGTAAGGCATTGCTGACATTCTGGTTAAGTCAGTTATTTCTTGAGCTTAGTTGTTGGCAAATTGGTTTGTTTTTGTATCTTATTTTATGAATATCGTAGAACATTTCTAGCGACCTTAAACCCCTTGTTGACTTGTATCTATCTATCCTGTAATATTGTTCGCTAAGTTTAGGTCTGAATTAATTCTATCGTCAATTATCCGTCACGCATTACTTTGTCGATTGCCTTTTTTGAAAAGCGAAATTAAAATTTTCCGAATAGCTTAATATGTTTACATTCTGTATTATTTAAAGAGTCATTTTTTATTAATGTACCAGTTCTTTGGCATCTTTATGGTTTAATGATTTTATAGTTTTAATCAATATGTGTGAACCTTGTTCTAATTTAAAATAAGTTATCAGTCAGATCGTTGAAGATAATAAGTATGTCAGTCCCAACATTATGATCTAAATGCTTTAGATGATATTGATATTAATAATGGTGAAAATAACGGTCGGTGAAAAACGACTACGCAGTGGTAAAATAAAAGAGGTGCAGTATCACATAACATATTAACATCAATTCGTATTAATCCTGATTTTAGAACATTATCAAATTTTTCATAAAAAGGATGAAGATGTCCTTAATGATGTGGTTACTAAAAGACTTCGAATCGGAGATAAGACAATTTCGCGATTTTACAGATGAATGCTTAAAACCTTATAAGCCCAGCCCCATACCTCCCCAAGAATATGTAATGATAGTAATCCTTAAAATAGTCAGGAGTGTTATTTAACCACAATAACGTTGAAACGTGAACAGGATGTTGCTGTGCTTCAAGAAAAACGAAAGTAAAAGAGGAAAGAAGCAAAAAAAAAAAAAAAAACTCCAGATGAGACTCCTAGAGGAAAACCTTATAAAATGACTAATGCAGAGGCTGTACAAAATGCAATGAGTAAGCATGATAGTGTTATGTGTTGTCTGTTGTAAAGAATAGTAATTTAACTGTTACAATTCAATTCCAGATAAATCCGAAAATATCGTTTCTAAATTAACTTTTTTTTAAGCATTTTATTGACTTACAAAATGAAGCTCGTAAATTGAAATACTTAATATTGCTACGATGCAAAACCAAGTGCCGAAAATTCAATTTAAGTCAAACCCAGCAGTGGGTAACACAAATGTTGAAGATTCTGCTAAGTAGTAAGTTGTTATTAGAAACAATGAACAATAATTCATCCATAAACACATCTGATTTCGTTTAGTTATAATCTTATGGATTTAATTACTTACAAAACTATAGTCAATCGTTTAGATATTAAAACTGTTTAGGAACTGAAAGCACCATTCAATCTGATATGGTTAGACATTCTTAGATCTTGATATCCCTGATCATGTTTACCGTATAATAGAATTCAACAATGTAGGTCAGTTGAATTATTTGAACACGAAAAAGATTCCTGCCTTCTTAAATTTTCTGTCAAGGACCTCGTTGACAGAACAATCATTAGAATAAAGAACCCGCTTTTTGTGGTAAAGTGAGGATCATTGGCCGAGATCTTCAATTCTCTACGAATTACCAGAAATAACGACCCAATGTGAAGCGATCTGTTAAATGGATCAGACTGAGGATATTTTTGATGATCTGGGCGCGTATGATTCGTGCAGTAACTTTACTTCATAAAGACACGTTTGTCTTGACTCAAAACATCAACATAACTATTATATACCCTAAATTATATCCAGTGTCAGTATTAATAGTTAGATATTCCCTCTCTCATGTTGGACAAACCTCGGTAAAATGCTACACTTTCATATATACGAAAGAACTATTGAATTTTGGGTGCAAGTAATTTAATAAAATTTGTATCAAACACACCAAAATAACGTTCTATTCAAAGGCATTACTACAAAATGATATGATTATATGTTACCTCTATAGAAAAATCGTCCAGTTGTAAGAGACTTATTAAAAAATGATTCTATGTCGCACACACCAAATCGTTCGGTTCTAAAGCACTTTCACCTAGTCCGTTCTGTGGGATATAGTATAGGAGGTTTACGGGTTGTATTTGGTGTGATTATATACTACAGATGCATGTTTATTATAGATATGTCAAGTGGATGATGATGGCAATATCATGCAGGGTTGTAATGATTGTTGTTATGATTATTATGGAAATTTATGGGTGACTGCACCAGCTGGAAAAATTGCCCCACATCCTTACACCAGGTCCATGCAGGTGAGGTAACAATAAACATGAAGGTGTGTGTATCAACGGTCCAGTTATTGCCGTTTATACTTTTAAGTGAAATTCGGATCAAAGTTATTCTTCTCATTGCTTAAGATAAACATGTTTGTTTTCTTCGAGCAGATTCTTTGTAATTTTTTAGGAAGCTTTTGGATCATTATACTGCCTGACCAAGGACGGAAAGGTTAAGAAGGTGGCCACTGATATTCAATTTCCTAATGGTTTAGCAGTACAGCACGATTCTGATGGAAAACCAAAAATACTTATAGTTGCTGAAACACCTACCAAACTTCTGTTAGCTTTTGATATCACTACTGACAATAAGCTAGAAAATAGGCGAGAATGGGGCAATATGCCAGGTAATATGAAATACTTTAATTTTCGTAATACACACTGTGTTGATAATATTTCGAAAATCTTCAATCAGTTTAATATCTGTTGTCAATGCCTTTCTCAAGTGATCCAATTTTCAATATTCACTTGTTTAAGCCAAACTTTGTGCACAGCCTTAAACGAAATGTTAGACTTCATTTTCTGACTCCATTTGAGAGTAAGGGAATTCTAATTCACACCCACTGCATTATTATTTAATTAAAAGCAAAAAAAAAGTAAATGCAGAAGTATATTTCGCAAGTTCTACGAATGGAAGGGACAAATACTTTTCGAAAATTTTGATCTTGTAGTCCTCATTCGTATTTTTCTATAAAGGGAATAGAAATTGTATTGGAGACCTACTTTAATTTCAGGTGAACTAGAAGGCGGAGCTGATGGAATGGATTTCGATGAAGATGGTAATTTATTAGTAGCACATTGGGGTTCCAGTCATATTGAGGTTTTTGGGCCAGATGGTGGTAAACCAAAACAAAGAATTAAATGTCCGTTTCAAAAACTTAGCAATTTGCATTTTATGCCGAAATCAAAAACAGTGTATGTCACTGAGCATGACGATGATGCTTTATGGAAGTTTACTTGGGAGAGACAAGGAAAACCACAATACTGTGAATTGTAATATGTTATGCGTGTAAAAGAAATGGTTCTAATAGTATAAGTTTAGTATAAATTTGATTTATGTGAAAGGGAAGAATATGGTAACTCACCCCTACTTTCGCACGCGATTACCTACGTGAGGAATCACATCTCGTTACTTGCTCGAGCTCAACATGGCTTCTGCACGCTTGCAATCTCTGGGAAAAAATATTTTAGATGAAGACGATGATGAATGACTTTACAAAATGGTTTCGATGGTGCAAATCTGACACCGATCGCCACAAGGGAACTCAGAGGTACTGCTGAAACATGGTTTGGCAGCGTGGCAGGATTTACTTTCCTGCGATGATCCACCACGTTTATTTAGGTTTGGAGGGCATTCGCGATGGTTTTCATTTGATTCATATTATTGATAATATCGAATCTGTTGAATGCGACAATTATAGATCAGCGGAACTATTTAGTGATAAAGTTGAGCAGCAAATCCAGCACGGGCATTATTTTTTAAGTTCCACGAAACCAAAAGTTAGTACATTAGGCGCAATTTCGAAATCAAACAATAAAGTTTAATAAAAAATTTAATTCGTGATGCAAGTAAATCATTAAATGACTATGTTGATCCAGATACAACATCGTGCTCTCATACATGGATCTAAATGTTGCCAGAGAACTTATCGCCCACGAAACAAAGTTAACAAAGGTTGACTTACAAATTGTACTAATCTAATTTTTCAGTAACCGCTTTAACATGGACCATTAAAAATCCAAATATTTTCCAGACATTGAGCAGTGCAGTATGCAGGATAATGAAATCCAAGTTTAATATCATTGTTATAGCCTATTTGGATGACTTTTTGGTGATAAGCCCAAATTTTGACGATTGTGTTTCTGCTTTGAATTTTCTATTGATTGTCCTTGCACATCTCTTGTGTTTCTCGGAGTGCTATTTATACAGAGTCAATGACCTTTTCGCTGTCCTCTGATAAGCTATCTGCTTTTAAAGTTAAATTAGCCAATTTTGCCCTACGTTAACGTGCAAGTAGAAAAAAATTAGACGTTTTGTGTGGCAAGCTTAGCTGGGCTGCTCAAGTAATATGCGGTTTGAATATGAAAGGTTCATTGAGTCTTGGATCACATAAAGTGAAATTAAATGCTGACTTTTGTCAAGATATGAACTGGCAGGGTATCGCGACATTTTCGTCCCGGACAATTGGTACCACCACGATTGGTCCCGGTCAATTAGTCCCCGGACAATTGACCCCGGCGACAATTGGTCCCGACGACTATTGGCACCGAATAAATTGTCGTGGGTACCAATTGCCTTGGGACCAATTGACTTGGTGCCAATAGTCGTCGGGACCAATTGTCGCCGGGTTCAATTGTCTGGGGACTAATTGACCGGGACCAATTGTCGTGGGACCAATTGGCCGGGACCAATTGTCGTACAGCCGGTAGGTATTTCCAAAAGAATAAAATTATATTTCAAACAATTTTATTACGTTAATGAAATGGTTGAAATTACAAATTGCTAGCCATTAAAACCTCAATTTATGAGCAATTCCTCTCAAATATTCTTCAGTATTACGATTATTATAGTCCGCAACAATCCTTTCCAGTCTCTGAGTAATAACTTTGTACATGCTTTTTTGAGGCCTTGGTTGGTTGCCTGCTATTAAATTTTCAATTTCTCATCTCTTTTCGATTGAATTTTCATAAAGCCTTTAATAAGCTTCCATATAGTTGGGTGAGCCTTTCATAGAAGAACATTCATACTGCCACGAAAGGCTTCTACAGCATTGTTTGTTCTGGCCATGTTGTTTGTAACACGCTTATGTTGATTCCATGTATCAATACTAAAGAAAGGGTTTCTTCGTCCATTACCTCTTCTGTTCGGTCGACCTTTCCAAGTATCCTCAAAATAGTCGACTACTGGCTGAAGTTCAGGTGGCAGTATCCTAGCATGATCATCGGTTAATCCTTCAAATTTCATTATAACGTCAGCTGGGGGAACGAAAGCTAGTGCAGGTAAATACCTCGCCTTTAAAGCAAAATCTGCGTCTGTTGATCTCGGAGACAGTCCAACATTCTAGATTTTTCTATAAATAGCCTGACAAAAATGAAAAAAAAACATACCAAACCAAACCAACAACCACCAACAACAACCACCATGATCATAACGAGTTTTGGAAGAATGTAGAAGACTGAATCACTCACGCCACACCATCCAGGGCCGAGTTTCACCGCCATGACATTCGTTCCGACCAGATCGTACGATTTCTCAAACCACCACCAAACCAACAGTTTTCTAAATCATCCAATTGATTCTAAATCCACTACCAACGACCACCAAAGTGCAACTACCTAGTTTGCGATATCAGCAATTGCTGGAAGCGAACCTTAACTCGCCATTTACCTACCTACCTACCCGAAAAAAACATCCCGTATGTTGAGCTTGGGGAAAATGTGCATTGAAAGCTTGGATTGCTCCATTTTCGAAATCAGTAAGGATTGAAGTCGGATTTAATCTGGGGTTTATGTTGGTAAGCGCTTGAATCATTCGATCGTATGTTTGACGCTGTTTGTTGGGTAGGAGGGCATACACTGCAGGCTGAACACTATTGAACCTGTTTCCATAGATAGTATATACCTGTTCAAATAATGGCGGAGCAATTCTAAAAGTTCCATCAGCCTGCCATTCATTAGACATCTCCAGGAACTGTAAATTTCTGTTTGTTCCAAACAAATCAATCCTCTCCTGTCCTGGTCCACTGTCATGGAGCAGAAAGTTTTGCATGTTACCGGGTGCTGATTCATATTCTGTGTAATTATCAGGTATAGCTATGTCTAACAAAGTGTTTGGATTTGCAGGAGCGGCTTCAATGGCAACGCGTTTTCGTTGAATTGTTCGTCTAATGTTTACATCATTTAATTCTCCCAATGTTGCTTCCGATGCCTCTGCTTTAGTGAAAAGAATAATATTACCAGTTCCTTCTTGCGTTGTAGCAGCTCTCTGTTTGGCTCGATTCACAACTTCTTGTCGCTCAACATTCGACTTCTCTGCCACGTGGGTGTGATCACCGAATCTGTAGACAATCCTTTCGTTTATGGTGTGAACTCGAGCATTACACGATTTTTCAGCAGTTTTATATTTCTCACATACCCAAATTAAGTTTTCCCCTGAGCCTCTTTTGTTTAGAACGTAAATGAAATTATTATCATCAACAAGTTTACGCTTTCCCTTCTCAGATGTTAGAAATTGTACCTCCATTTTCCTCTTCGCTGCGGAAAGTTTATGAGTTGCCTCCCTGTACATCAGTTTACTTATCAAGGCATGTTTTTCCAGCACATCGATCGTGTCTATCGTCACTTAATAGTTTTTTGAACAAAAAATATATATCCAAACCTAACTTAATATTTTGTTATGTTAAATTGTCAAATTTTGACCAAAAAACTACTTAAAGTACAGTCCCACAAAGACTGACACTTTTAAATTTCATAATTGATAATCCAGAAAATTATGAAAGAAATGTTGAATTTCAATCCATATTATGCACTTATAGCTGAGAAATTTTGTTTCAAATTAACCATCTCAGTTGAGAAAGGCAGAGTTCATTTTAAATTTATACAAACGGAAATTCGAAGCTGCTCATTATGATAGATTTATCTTCTCGGGATGAATAATTTCCATAAAGATTACACACTCTTGAAATATTTTAACACATAAAAATGTTTTTTACAGTTTACAACAAGAAAACTTAGTGGGAATATTCTGACAAGGCAAAAGAAATCTATTAATTTGTGACCGTTTACTACTTATTGCCATCTGAATACAATGTATTGTCATGCCATGACAAATTTTGACGTGGGCTGTTGACTACCAGTATATGAACTCTTTTTTTCTCGACTCAAGATATATATATCTTTCTTATATATGAACAACAAATACCGGGAACTGTTGTGAAACCAATTGCTTAGGGACCAATTGCTTAGGGACCAATTGTTGTTGGGACCAATTGTCACGGGGACGAATTGTTACGGGACCAATTGTATTGGGGCTAACTGTCGCCGGGACCAATTGTCGTGGGTACCAATTGCCTTGGGACCAAATGACTTGGTGCCAATAGTCGTCGGGACCAATTGTCACCGGGGTCAATTGTCTGGGGACTAAATTGACCGGGATCAATTGTCGTGGGACCAATTGTCGTACAGCCAAATGGTAGTTAGACAGTTTTATATGGTAATAATACTTCTTTACCTGAATTGAATAGTTTTGGTGCAACGAACATTGATCGAAATTCCCCAAGATAGACACAATGCATTGATTCTTCGTAAATTCCGTGAAGGGTCAAAAGTGCTTTCAGACATGCTGCCCAAAATGCAGAGTCTGTAATACAAGATAGGTTGAGCACAAGGCGAAACTGTAGCAAAAGCTCTGGTATAATAGAAAATGCATCCGACTGAGCTATACCTAATTCAGGTTTATCCGACCTAAATTCCTATTATGACAAACAGGTTCTAGTAGGCAATGTTCCGTCCCGATTTGTCATTTCGTCCCAATGTGTCATTTTCCTGGGTCTTCCCGATTTGTCACTAAATTTCGTCCCATTGTGTCGCAAAATTGCAATTTGATACTAGAAATCGTCCCGATTTGTCGTAAAATTTCAATATGTCACTAAATATCGTCCCATTGTGTCGCAAATTTCCAATTTGTCAGTAGAATTCGTCCCGATTTGTCGCAAAATTTTAAATTGTGAATAAAGATCGTCCATTGTGTCGCAAAATTGCAATTTGTCACTAGAAATCGTCCCGATTTGTCGCAAAATTTCAATATGTCACTAAATATCGTCCCATTGTGTCGCAAAATTGCAATTTGTCACTAGAATTTGTCCCAATTTGTCGCAAAATTTTAATTTGTCACTAGAATTCGTCCCAATTTGTCGCAAAAATTCAACTTGTCACTACAAATCGTCCCAATATGTCGCAAAAATTCAATTTGTCACTTAAAATTATCCAAATCTGTCACTGGAGATCGTCCCAGTTTGTCCTAAAATCCAGCCGAATCGAAGAAAACCGACCTGGAAAGCATTTTATAAAATAAATTTTTAATAAATTACAATATTTGCCTTGGGAAATGTTGCATGAAATGAAAAAGTGTTCAATGGTTTCAAAAGTTGCTCTAAATAGAACACATGGTTGTTTCACTGAAATTGTATTTGAATACATGTAATTAAAAGCCCCCCCCCCCTTTGTTTATTCAAGAAAATGTTTTGATAATCTAAATCGGTGTGTTCATCAAAACATTTTTTTTACAACTTCATACCAGTTTTTGAGCACTTCGCAATTTAAAGGGGATATGTCATAGTTACAGAATGGCAATTGAATTCCACCATAATCTACTAATATATGATTGTAGGTGATCAACCAGCCTTATCCAAAAAATGCAACTGTTTCTTGCAAATTCATATAAATCTAACATTATTATCCTTCCTTGAAATCCCGATAAACAAACCCCTTTTTTAATTAATCTTCACCATTTTACAAAAGTTAACATTTGCTTTATGACCTAGGCCATCCGTAAGAAAAATAATTTTTCTTTCACAATTTTAATACCCCTTTTCATTTTCTGCTGAACATTGCAGATGGAGGTTTCTTCGATTTTGTTAACTAATTTTATAATTCTTTGAGGAATAAGGGTTGATAGTATTAAATATAATAGTAATAACAATGCTTAAATGTCTGAATGTATATTATATTTTATTAGAATAAGAGGTAAAGTATAGTTCGATATAATGGGAGGTATATTATATTTTATTAGAATGAGAGGTCTGGTATAGTTCGATATAATGGGAGGTATATTATATTTTATTAGAATGAGTGGTATATTATAGTTGAATATAATAGGAGGTATATTATATTTTATTAGAATGAGAGGTATGGTATAGTTCGATATAATGGGAGGTATATTATATTTTATAAGAATGAGAGGTATGGTATAGTTCGATATAATAGGAGGTATATTATATTTTATTAGAATGAGAAGTATAGTATAGTTCGATATAATGGGAGGTATATTATATTTTATTAGAATGAGGGGTATATTATAGTTCGTTATAATGGGAGGTATATTATATTTTATTAGAATGAGAGGTATATTATGTATAGGTTAATGGTCGAAAGTATGTCAATAAGTCTAATAATGACCGTTGACGAGGACCGAAGGTCCGAGTTATACAGTCATTATTAGACGCATTGACAAACTTGAGATCCATTAACCAACTTAAAATACAGATTAACAAAAAAACAGCTCACTATAAACTCGCTAGAGTTTTATTTACAAACAAACCTGAAATCAAAACTTTTAAGCCCTTTAGTTCAAGAATCATCCATATTCAGACTATGTGTCAATAACAATGAACCAACCAATATGGCAGCACCTGGTGTTTCGAAAAAAGTTTCATTGTTTGATTCTTTAATACTTATATAAATCAAAAGTAAAGATGTTCTAATTAATGGGAAAACTTTGTCAGTTTGTCTAATAATTCCCGAATTAACTCATAATCGGCCTAATTACGTAGGAAATACCTAGCTAACATCTACCAGAACTATCCATAAAACACAGATGGACCTTCCTGTGTCCACATAACGTTAAATAAATTATGAATGCACGAAATAACAATGAAAAAAAAGCCTAATTTATCAATTGGTAAGCTTATTTGACAAAATTTGAAATACAACTTTAATCGATGCTCACAGATTTCGCCCTAATGAATAATAAATTATCTTTTTCATTTGAAAGTAAGGATTTGAAGGTAAACTTTAAGTTTTAATTGGACGTAACATTGAACACTATACATTTTGAAACCTGGATTAATTCTCTGAATAAAGTATGAGTGAATTTAATGTGAGTAGTTGTCAGACTAATCCCCATTCGTTATGGGCAAGTGGCTGATATTTAGAGTCCGTTATTGACTTTAATATTGGACTCTTGGCCACTTGCCAGTACCAATATGTTTGATATTGGTACGCAAAACACAAAGGGTGACATCACATCTGTATTTTAAAGTTGAATATAATAGGAGGTATATTATATTTTATTAGAATGAGAGGCATATTATAGTTCGATATAATGGATGTATATTATATTTTATTAGAATGAGAGATATATTGTAGTTTGATATAATGGGAGGTATATTATATTTTATTAGAATGAGAGGTATATTATAGTTCGATATAATGGGAGGTATATTATATTTTATTAGAATGAGAGGTATATTATAGTTCGATATAATGGGAGGTATATAATATTTTATTAGAATGAGAGGTATGGTATAGTTCAATAAAATGAGAGGTATATTATATTTTATTAGAATGAGAGGTATATTATAGTTCGATATAATGGGAGGTATATTATATTTTATTAGAATGAGAGGTATATTATATTTTGTTAGAATGAGAGGTATATTATAGTTCGATATAATGAGAGGTATATTATATTTTATTAGAATGGGAGGTATATTATATTTTATTAGAATAATACAGTAGGATATAATGGGAGGTATATTATATTTTATTAGAATAAGAGGTATATTATAGTTCGATATAATGGGAGGTATATTATATTTTATTAGAATAAGAGGTATATTATAGTTCGATATAATGGGAGGTATATTATATTTTAGTAGAATAAGAGGTAAAGTATAGTTCGATATAATGGGAGGTATATTATATTTTATTAGAATGACAGGTAAAGTATAGTTCGATATAATGGGAGGTATTTTATATTTTATTAGAATGAGAGGTATATTATAGTTCGATATAATGGGAGGTATATTATATTTTATTAGAATAAGAGGTAAAGTATAGTTCGATATAATGGGAGGTATATTATATTTTATTAGAATGAGAGGTATATTATAGTTCGATATAATGGGAGGTATATTATATTTTATTAGAATGAGAGGTATATTATAGTTCGATATAATGGGAGGTATATTATATTTTATTAGAATGAGAGGTATATTATAGTTGAATATAATAGGAGGTATATTATATTTTATTAGAATGAGAGGTATATTATAGTTCGATATAATGGGAGGTATATTATATTTTATTAGAATAAGAGGTAAAGTATAGTTCGATATAATGGGAGGTATATTATATTTTATTAGAATGAGAGGTATATTATAGTTCGATATAATGGGAGGTATATTATATTTTATTAGAATGAGAGGTATGTTATAGTTTGATATAATGGAGGTATATTATATTTTATTAGAATGAGAGGTATGAGGTTCCTCAAAACTCAAAATTACATTGATCAATAAAGGCTTGTTGAGATATCGCTTTCAAATTTAATAGAGTATAGTATGCTAGGGAAATGAATCAAGCCCATGTATTAGAAGTGGCTTTATTATGGTACCAGTAACTCCGTAAAATGATGCTAAAGCTGTAATATGACCGATAGTCCGATACATCCTGATTCATATCCCCCCCCCCCTCTACCAAATATTTTTTGGGATCTAACTCAGTCTCCGAATTGCAAGGGCTCGTAAGGACTCGTGGTCCAAAACTTCTTGTAATACAGAAAAACAAAATCATTTTTGCATCAATATTTAATTTCAATATACCCATTAGATATATCTAACTCCTTTGTAATCAGGGCCCGTAATCATAAGTCTTCTTAAACTTAAAATTCCCTTAGTCATCACTTAAGTTATGAATACAGGCCCAGATTAATACCCATATAGTACCCTCTCCTACCAACACAACACTCCCTCTTAAAAATGGCAATTCGTTTTTCGAAAATAAACTAGTTGAATTGCTATTTTCGAATTTCCTTCTTTGCCCCTTAATCGGAAAAAATGGTCCCACGACTAATCATGCCCTTTGTTCTGATTCAAAAGTGCCAGATTGACCTAAAATTTAGCGATACAATGGAATAATTTCCAGTCATAGATTGAAAATTTGCGACAAATTGGGACGATTTCCACTGACAAATTGAAATTTTTCGACATATTGGGACGATTTCTAGTGACAAATTTAAATTTTGTGTCCAATTGGGACGATATTTAGTGACATTTTCAAATTTTTAGACAAATCGGGACGATTTCCAGTGACAAATTGAAATTTTGCGACAAATCGGGACGATTTCTAGTGACAAATTGAAATTTTGCGACAAATCGGGACAATTTCTAGTGACAAATTGAAATTTTGCGACAAAACATGACGATTTCTAGTGACAAATTGAAATTCTGCGACACAATGGGACTATATTTAGTGACAAATTGGAAATTATGCGACAAATCGGGACGATTTCTAGTGACAAATTGAAATTTTGCGACAAATCGGGACGATTTCTAGTGACAAATTGAATTTCTGCGACAAATCGGGACGATTTCTAGTGACAAATTGAATTTCTGCGACAAATCGAGACGATTTTTAGTGACATATTGAAATTTTGCGACAAATCGGGACGATTTTTAGTGACAAATTGAAATTTTGCGACAAATTGGGACGAATTCTGGTGACAAATTGAAATTTAGCGACAAAATGGGACGATATCTAGTGACAAATTGAAATTTTTCGACAAATCGGGACGATTATTAGTGACATATTGAAATTTTGCGAAAGATCTGGACGATTTTTAGTGACAAATTGAAATTTTGTGACACAATGGGACGATATCTTGTGATAAATCGGGACAACTCAGAAAAATGACACATTGGGACGAAATGACAAATCGGGACGGAACAGGCCCTCGGTTTTATGTAACAGAGATACAATATATACATGTACATATATTGCTTAATAGTAGCAAATTTAAACAATTTAAATTGAAAAAGAAATGCAATATACATTTGGAGACATTCGGGAATTGTTGGTATTCATGGTATTGTTAATTCCTGGGATGGAACATGAACAGATATATTATGTAGATAGCCAAAATAAGTGTCGCATAAGCCACACGATAGTGTTAGATGGTGATGAGAACATAGTCTCCTAAAAGCACTGGCCTAGGTCACAAAGTAAAGATTTATGATAAAGCAAGGTGCAAGTTAAAGGTTAGGATAATTAGATGCGTTAATTATGGATGTCTCTGAAATATAGTCTTATTCCTAGAGGATCCTTTATTAATCACCGATTAAGCCACACTATTATCTGTTTGAAAAATTAATTTTTTTATTTTGCAAGACATGACACCCTGTCACTAAAGCTAAGAAAATGGCAGCAACCTCCTTCTCATTAATATGTTCATTGGCCAGAAAAGGAAGGTCTAGATTCCAATTTGAATAAAATAGTCTCCTTTAAAATAGCCACCTGTCTGCACCGTGTAATGATGCATTAGTCTGGATGGAATTTACTGGTTTGTTGTCCAAAATCACAATACTACCATTAAAATATTCTAAAAATTGTTGCAAAAAAAAAAAAAAAAAAAAATTTCTAAATGGATTTTGAAGAAACTTGGTGTGAATCACCCAAGGATGAACCCTTTCAAAATCAGACCAATCGAAAAATATTTAAATGAGTTCTTACCCTTGTTCTTAAAAACGCGTCTTGAATTCTTTGTGGACGCGATAGGGAGCTCGTTTCTAGATGGATTTTGATTAAATTTGGTGTCAGTGTTTGTAATCACTCAAGGATACACCTTATTTAAAATCAAACTAATCAAAATTCATTTACTATGAGTTATTGCCCTTGTTCTTGAATTCTTTGTGGACACGATAGAGAGCTGGTTTCTTGACAGATTTTGAATAAACTTGGAGTGAGTATTTGTTATAGCCCAAGGATGAACCTTATTTAAAATCCGACCAATCAAAAAATATTTAAGATGAGTTATTGCCCTTGTTCTTTAAAACGCGTCTGCCTTTGTTCTTGAATTTTTTGCGGACACGATAGAGAACTGGTTTCTGGATGGATTTTGATGTAATATGGTGTGGGTGTTTGTAATCACTCAGGGATAAACCATATCGAAACTAATCGAAAATTATTTACTATGAGTTTTTGACCTTGTTCTTCAATTCTTTGAGGACACGAAAGAGAGCTGGTTTCCTGATGGATTTCGACGAAACTTGGTTTGCGCTTTTGTAATCACCCAAGGATGTACCCTATTCAAAATCAGACTAGACTAATCGAAAAAATATAACTATGAGTTATTGTCCTTAATCTTTAATTCTTTGTGGACACCATAGAGAGCTGGTTATCCTGATGGATTTGGATGAAATTTATTGTGAGTGTTTCTAATCACCAAAGGATGAACTTTAATTAAACTTCAATAAAAATCTTTCATTTGCCGATAATTATTTTTACTAACAAACAATTTTCCGTCTTAATTTGGAAAATTTGAAATTTATGTTCATCCTATGAGTTAGTAGTACTTGATGATGTAACTTGACTACTACTTGTTTTAAGATCATACATGGAGTGAAATATCGTTCACTTGAATTGTAATCACCTGTGATTTGGAATCATAAACGCATACAGGTAGATACCTAAATAATAACGTAAGAGTTTGGTACGTATCATACTGTTTTCTTTCCAAATTATGACGAATTGATGACTCTCTATTGTCTGAGCAAAGGAAAATAATTTTGACCTTTTTTTGTATTTTCTGAAAATTTAAATACCAGCTGCAAAACAGTACTATTAAAAAAATTTAAATTTACATTGAAAAAAGACCCTTTCAACTCATAATGTTTGCCCATGTTTATTATTGTTTTAACGCAAAGACATTCAAGGACTTCAAATTCTCAGAAAACTTTAGGACGATTTTTTTTTAAATTTTGGCTTTAGTTTTACCTTAACGACATATCGAGGATAGATGGAATCGAAAATGTATCTGTCCAATTTTCAGGCATAATTTCAGGCAATCTTGGCTTGAATAATTTTAAACGTGTAGGCTGCTTTATTCAATGACAATTTCAATTTTTTTTTTATATCAATGCGATTTACTTTAAGACTATCCGCTTTGTTTTGAAGTTAATACTCCAATAAAATTCTAAAACAAATCGGTAAAAATACGGTATATTTCTTTATAGACTGTGAAGCTTATCAAATATTTGACCATTGTTGAAATCAATAGAGAGTATTAGCGCCTGACAGGTTAGTTCTGAGTGACATGATATAGTGTAGTATAACCAATAACAGAACCAGAGTGCTATAATAGTCGATCGCTGGTTTACCTCGATACTCCACGCGTCGTTCTGACGGCTGAATATAAATTGCTGATTGTTTGTATTTTGGGTTGCTCACTCACGTTTACAGAGACCGGTTAGGATAGCTGTCTGTGTAGTTCTATTAGTTGTAGATTTTGAGTCAATTGTCAGGTAGGTGAACTTTGTTGTTTTGTACTGTATTCTCATCTTCGTGGTTCAGTTTGAAAAGATTGCAGCATCCAAAGGATCAGCAGGCGAACATGATTTGTTTACTTAATCATAGATCTGATAGGACTCGGGACGTGACGCTTTTGTTATGTTGTAAACATTGCAATTACTTGTATTCAATCATCTCAGAAAATCTTAATTTGTTGTAGAATAATGTGTTTCATTTGTAGAGGAGACCAGTGGTCTGCATGGAGGATTTTGACTATCTTCCTTAATGCAAATAATGAGGCAATTTATAATCTATTCCTGTGTAAGCTATTGTCTTGTATCTATATTTTCTAACTGATAATCATTTCTGCGAAGTCTGATAAACCAGTTAATTATAGTTGTTTGAAAGAGTTAACGATATAGGCTTGACACATCCACTTGTGGGATGGCATCAGCTATTTTGGAAAAGTAAGCATATTTATGGACATCGAATTATTTATTTTAAAAGTGCAAACATTTAAATAAGTACAATTTACTGCCATTCTCAGCGCTTCCAATTATTGTTTGATAGAAGTGCGCTGTAACTTCATCTGACAAACATGTTTAAGCGGAATTCCATATATATAGTCGAATTCATCTGAGGCATCATTTGGCACACTTTTTCATGCTTGCAAAATGGTTTGTATATATATTATAACTACTAATTAGATAACCAAATTATTAACAAAAAAAGTTGAATAAAAGGTGGTATAGACATTAAATTATTCTTGATTTTCTTTACCAACGTTTGACCCCATAGTTTCGACCTTGAATGAAGGTCATGGTTATGACCTTTGATAATGAGAAAATTTACCGTTGAATTATGCGTACTTTTGGTTTGGGGTTATGTTCAAATTTACCCTATCCCTTTACTGTTTAACCTTTGTCAAGGTCATTATTGTAGTAAAATAATCGAAAATAAATAACAACTGAAATTCTTAATATCAGTTAATATTCAATTATTATCTTATTTATACTCATAATTAACACCAATCTCACGATTTAACTTTTGATCACAAATAAGTTGGGTTTAAGGATCCCGATGAACATAGTCATTTATGTAAATGCGTTTATCACAGACTACCAGTAAAATAATATTCAAATTCGATATACTAACAAATAAAAAGTATTTCTGTAGTTTGCAATTTTTTGTTGACCATTCTGGATAACGCCAGTTATAGTTGGTGACATAATTCATTAATATTCCAGACTACCCTATCGATTTGTTGAAATCTTGGCGTGAAGAAAAACTGAAGGGAATAAAATCTGATTTATCTTGTTGATGCTGTTAGGCAAAATAATGTCAATCATAGAAACAATGTCAAGTCATAGAAATAACAAAGATTCTATGGTGTTGAACATAATTCAAAATAGTATTTTCTATTCTACGATTTACAGTCAAATATAGAATAGTACTTGTTGTTTGAACTGATATAATGAAATAAAACTCGCAACAAAAAATATTGTGAGATATTTTTTAAAACTTTGCTTTAAATCCATATTGTCAAATGAATCAACTGTTACATATTGTTTTAAGCCTTTTTTAAAGCATTAATACCAACAATGGTATGATGATTTCTAATTACCTTTTTCCGATTTTAATGGAATATTCATCTAAAAATTGTGAGTAATCTTGATATTCATCGTTGAATAAAACACATAAATTACAGTTAGTGTATTGCTGTATCTATATTGCTTCGTTGTTCCTAAAGAATCTTGGTTCATAAAAATGTGGCTACTTCGATCAACCTTAATGACGACTGTATCGTTAGATATTAATTAAATATACCATAAGAATATTACTTCCTGCTTTATCCTGGAACGACCTTTTCCAATATAAGGAAGGAATATACCGCAACTATTTTCCTCGAGTATTCCTGAAGATTCACGAAATCATATAATTGGTGTTCTTAATGTAAATCATTATTGATTGTTTTCATTCTCTTTAGTTCAGTTTTTTGATTGAATGCGTGTAGGCCTACTAATTTATTTCTATTCATTCAAGCCATAAATATCATGACCGAAGATTGACCTCATAATATATAAATCAATATGTCAACAGGTTTTATTTTCTGCTTGACCGATCTTTGAACTCATTTCTAAATTCAAGGTGCGCTATAGATGACTTGAGTCTGGATTATCCGTTGTAAATAGATGATAGTAGCCTATACTTTAATATAAATCCTGATATCAATTCAGTTATTTATTCTTCTAAATTTACTTACTCCAGTCCATTTCGAGAATATTTGAAAGTTAAGGCCTCTTTTTTGAAATCTCTGCATGTTGACTAAACATTCTTTCCACAATTGACTGAATGCAGGATGAAGCATAATATGTATATTGTATATCGCATTATCCTCAATTAGTCATTAAATCGTTCTCATTCATATATTATAAAAAAGGAACTTCCTTGCGTCTTCAATTCCCAATACATTGCTGATCATTGGCGAAACATTATACATTTTTTGTTTGTACTCATACGTGCGCTGTAGGATTTTCAATGACCAGACATTGACCTTTGCATGTTATGTCATATGAGATAAGCAATGACCGGTATTTAACCTCGTCATTTTGTACTTACAACTTTGGTTTTACTATTAATCGTTCCTTTTGTAATTATCTGGTAATGTATACTGGAATTTTTCATACAATTTACTGTCATCTGCATTGTAATTTTAATTGCAAAAACGCTGCAAGACGCCTAATCGTTCGTGTGAGTGTCTAACGTTTGACACGTCATCTGTTGGAAAAAATTCAAAGTAGGTAAATGTAGCAGTGGCCTCTTCAAATTCAATGTTTTGCATCCGCCACACGTGTTGTTGTTGGGTACATGTTTTCTGTGACGATAGTGAAAGTGTCATCTTTGCATTTTGGTGAAATTATTCATAATTATTCTGAACAAACTTGATTATTTTATTGATTATCTAGCACGTATTTATGACTCTTACATCCATACCTAATTACACGTCAATCAATGAAACTTATTGCCCAATTTCTTTTATGATATAGCCCCCACTGGGATTAATAACTTTTTAACTTTTCACTTAATCTCAAGTTGTGCAGCCATGTTTCGTGGCTCTTTTAGAGTTGACAATGTTTGTCCAATTAAATGAAAATGGCCCAAAGTTAATCTCATATAGGTTGATGACGCTTGTTGTTACACTAACTCTGTGGCTAATTAGAAGATAAACACTTTCTGTTTTAGATTTAGATGGGGTTTATTCGATATTTAACCATGCTTTAATCATTAGATCCCGAGACCGCTTGCGGTCGAGGGTCTCTAATGGTATATTCAAGCATGGTTCGATTCATCAGTCTATGGAAATTGTTCAACGAGTTTAACACTAAACATTTTATTTTTACTGTGACAATTATCTGATTTCTTGGAAGGGGTGCTAAGTTAAAATCCAGTCGCAATGAGGCAGAGTTTGAGAATTATATAAGTGAGCTAATTTATTGTTGAAAGTCGCTGTATTGACAAGCCTTTTTGTCAAGATATTTAAAAGGAGTACAGTCAATATACTTTCCATAAAATTATCAATTACAAAGTATCTTAATTCAAATTTTTAACTTGATAAACATCGGGCGGGGTATCCTAATGGACGAAATATAAGCATAAGCAAGAAATGTTACGAAACATACTGAATATTGTTATTCATTTAATGAGATGAGACTGTTGAATTGAAACGGTGCCAAAAGCAAATAGATTTTTTAACTAGAGTATGAGAATGATATCATGCACACTATAATGATGATGTTATATTCAGCTTGGAGTTATTTTAACCAGACGATTGTAAATAACTATTAACTACATGTATGTTAACGTACACATTTATGATTCTAGTACTTTTTAAAATGTAAAAAAGTTTCTTCCATTTGTTTGATAAATCTTTTGACATCATCCTTACTGTGCAGGAAATCAATTTACTGTTATACCACATGGACTGAGAGCCGTTGAAGCTTCTAAAACGCAGATTCAGTTGCACACCTCTCAAGAAATGATGAAACTTTACAATAAATCACATGGGGTCAAAACGCTTCAAATCATATGACTTACCACTTTTCTAAAGCTGTGCGATTGAACGGAAAACAAATATGAAATCCAGATTCTTTTACTCTAGCGTAGGGCTCCAAATCGGACTCTTCACCGATGCGTAAAGGTACTATTACCATATTAGGATTATGAACTATATAAGCCAGTAAGCTATCGCCAATTAGTCATGTGACTAATACGTCATGGTGGAATGTCAACAAGCTATGAAACAGCTCGATATCATTTTCCCCGAAAACTGCTGATACGCTTCTATTTTCCCGAACATTAACTACTCTTACCTATTATATTTTGGTTTCAATTCGTGCCTTCATGTTTATATTGTATATGAATAAGTTTTAACATTTCAATCGGTATAATCATCGCACATGACCGTGAAATAGAAAAACAAATCAAGAAATGAAATTGAAACGTCATGACAGTAGAGCTTCGCCATGTTGGTTGTGGCAGTCGAAAAGAATGATTATCTATCTCGGCCCTAGTGGTTGTCAAGAGGATGGAGGGACCAACCAAAGACCCGGAATCCCTCTGTGGCTTTTAAAGGGAGGTCTTGCATAGGGCCTACATCTAACGAAATATTGGATGTGAAAGTAGAATAGAAAGACTATTGTATGCCTTTCATTCGGCATACCCTAAAACCTGATACGAGATATCAGATACGAGATACGAGATATCAGATATCAGATATTAAAAAAAAAGACATTTTTTTTCTTCAAACTGTTGAATCCGGCGAAAACTTTCTTGTCAAATAAAAACTTGATTTACCATTTAGTCCATGGCAGACTTGAACGAACCCACACCACCCTTCAACTACCCAATGACCCCATCTCCCCCCCCCCCCCAAAAAAAAACAACAACACATTAGCCCTTCTATAATATGACATTGACTAAATAGTTCATTTCAGAATGTAGCCTATACTATATTTTAATATTTTAGATTAACTATAGGCCTATCATCATTCATATAATTAATTATATTAAAAATGCTTTCTTTTTAAGTGGGAAGTGTAAGATAAACTTTGTATATACATTTTGTCGATATTTCTTTCAGATGATCACTATAAGTCGGTACATCCAAATTATCATCTTTTTTATTGCAGTGCGTTCTTCGAACGCACTGCTTTGTTTTCGAAATGACTATTTGCAGTGCGTTCTTCGAACGCACTGCTTTGTTTTCGAAATGACTATTTTTTTTTTTTTTTTGTCTCTTTCTGGTCACGCTCCCCAGCCATAACTGCAAATGTCTTACACAATCTGACGTGATATTGTAACGTAATCTAGTGCTCGTTGTTGTTTAAATGTAAAAGGACGCATTTTTGTTCTACCGGAAATGACGTAGAACGTCACAAATTTTATTTTTGTTTACTAACTCACGGCTCGTTTTTTTATCCAATCTGGTTCGGACTTTTTTTATTTACTACTTATAACTTAGATTTACATAATAGCAGTTTAAAAATTTTGAAATTTTTACTTTTGTTGCTGACTTTTGAATTTTAAAATTTAACACTTTTTCTAACTTTTGCAATTTTTATTAGATCGAAATCAAAATTTGCAGTTAGATAAACATTTTTCTTGTCAAGAAAAATCTGTTTTCAAAATGTCGACATCACTTCCGGTTTCGGCGTCATACGTCGTTAAACTTCAAATTTTCACTTCCGCAATTCTAAAGATATTGGAATTTTTTTTTTTGCAATTAGTTACTATTAACCCATAATGATTTTATAATTAACAAAAATTGAACCGGAAGTAACAGATCAGTCGCCATCATTAAACCACTTACTTTTGTAAAGTGAAAAATTGGGCCTTAGGGTTTAATCGGACAATTGTAATTTTGATGTATATGTAATCTTCAATCGATTGCTAACAATTCTTAGGAAGCCGAATTTTGAATTTCGATTTAGCTTACCTTTCATTTCCGGTTCTTTTTTTTCACTCAGTGCCTAATTTTCCAACGTTCATATATCTTGACCTTGACCTTTGGTGACCATGTGACCTGCACAAAAGTTGTTGCCCTTGTCGAGATCTATTCATTGATGTCTTTATTTGTGTTGTGAAATGTCAACTTCCGGTTTTACAGCCATTTGAAAATTGCACTTTTTAACTTCGAAGAGCTCTGTCACGTGACCTAATTTACATACGTCAAAATTTCTTTTATGTCCTTATTACGCGTAGTTTATTCTTTCCAATGGTGTATAACACTTTATATTTTGATCAAAATTGCGCTTTTTAATATTTGAAAATTTTGTTCTTAGTTCTATATTAATTGTGCGTGATTTATGAAAAAGCACGTGTTTTTTTTTAAATTTACGTCTTATTTTTTCACAAAAATTGGTAGATGAGTAGACAAAAAATTATCATTAAAGATTCCGATAGAACATTTTCCGAAATTAGCCGGAAACGTCCGAAAATGACCAAAAAATGTAGAAAATCACAGAAATCGGAATTTTCGGATTAAATTTTTGCACAAACTTGCAATTTTTTTATTCCACAGAATTAGTACCATCAATATCTTCATTTTGTATGTATGCCGTATATGCAAATTCCTAACCGTTTGATCGCCATCTTGAAATATGCAAATTATTTGAAAAATACTACTCGTCCGCCATTTTTAATCCTATTTTTTCAGACTTGTTTTGAAATATAATTTGGATAATTATCTAGGTCCTCTGGTGGCATATTTTTCAATTTCAAATTTGTCTTTGGACCAGGTCCTGCCAAAGTTTTTCAAAACTGACTTCCGTCTGAAAGTTCATAACTTTTGAACTCTACCATATGCATCCTTTTCATCTCAAAAAAACATCACCAGAGAGGCACTGGACTGGAATCCCCAAGGGCATAGAAGACAAGGACGACCTTTACATAGCTTGAAAAGAATAAGACTGAGAGAGCTAGGAAGGATTGGCAAGACCTGGAATGAAGCAAAAAGAACAGCTCATAACAGAGTGAGATGGAGAACGTCTGTAGCAGCCCTAATCTCCGCAAGGAACGAAGAGGACTAACTTACTAATATGCATCCTTTATTTTTCTGCACAATCATCTTCATTGGCTAAAGGTTCATATGATACCTTGATTTCTAATTTTAGTAAAGAACATTTGGATTAATAGGGATCCAAAAATTGGTAATTTGCATATTTCTCGTATCTTCAGATGGTTATATCTCATGAACAAGACTCTTTGCAACATTCTAATTGACATTATTGTGATGTGATTTTTATCAGATTTCTAACAATATCTTTATTTTAGCTATAGACCGAAAACTGATGAAAATACGCCTAGTAGAAAATAAGCGATTTTAACATTCATATTTTTTTTATATTTAGTTCTATTTAACTTAAAAACAAAATTCGAACAGATTTATAATGTGCAAATTCCCAGCTTTCAAGCAATATATAAATCAATATGTATAAATAAAAATTGCGAAAAGTTTAAGAATAAAATTACACTCTAATTAAAATTTTGCCGAAATTTATTTGATTTTGATTTAATTACGATTAAAAATTATAAAAACTTCGAAGGTGTATATTGTGAAGTTGACCTTTGGCGATCTTTATACCTGTACATATGTGATACGTTCTATCCAATGACATATTAAGCTTTATAGCAAAATGTAAACTTTCGGTTTATCGGCATTTAAAAATTGCGAATTTTTCCTATAGAACGGTCAATTCACAAATTTTGACATTTCCAGTTGAAGTTTCCAAAACAATTCAATGGACTTTGTGGGCGTGGTTAAGCCCAGATATTTTTACATCACAAACCTTAATGATTGCCAGTCTATTAACAAGCTCCAATGTCACGTGTTAAATCATGAATAAATCATCTCTCCCAATAATCGCAAAATCAATCTACATTCTATCCTTAAATGACAGCCAGGAGGCCAACAAATTCTAAATAGCCCGAAAGCTGCAGAACTGTTACAAACAGGTCTAGTTATTCTTTCCAATGGTGTATAACACTTGATATTTGATCAAAATTGCACGTTTTAAATTTGCAAATTTTGAAATTTATTCTATACTAACTGTGTGTATTTTTCTTAAAATCGAAATAGGGTCTCGGAAGATAATTCAATTTGTGTTATTTTGATGTACATGTATATAGAATCTATTGCCGAAATATATATGGAAACCGATTAAAAAATTAATCCAGTTAAAATGATTCAAACACATTATATATCTTAAATAAAAGGAATGATTGTTCATTTCTCGTTGTGGGCGATGTATGATATGGAATATTTGGAAGGAAATGACAACCTTTAGAATTTTAAATGATATTCTCTTAAGCAAAAAATAATGTACAGTATACATATACATATACATATAATGTATGTAGTGGTATAAGGGACGGAACTCTATAAATACTCTCTCAAAGATGTAAAGCCGCGCTGTTAATTTGATGGCTCTATGTTATACCATGGCAACTTCCAATGTTCCTACTACACCTAAATTAAGATTGATAAACCTACTACACCTAAATTAAGATTGATAAATAAACAAATTAAAAGTATCAACGATCTGGAAAGTTAATTTAATCCGAGATCAATTTGTAATCTTAAATAAGGTGTTATGTCCCTTAGACCACAAATTTGTTTTTTCGACGTTTTGTTTTACACACTAATTAAACAGATATAAATGTTACAAGAAGAGTTAAGAAGATAATGTAACAGGTCATAAAGTCAAATTGTGTTAATTTCTTATCGTTTGGTCAAGACAAATTTTGACATTTCCAGTTTAAGTATCGCAACCAATCAAAACAAGTCATTATACTGAGTAGGCGTGGTTACGTTCTATTTTAAATGACAGCCAGGAGATATAACGAATTCTAAATATCTCGGAAGCTGCACAATTGTTACAAACAGGTCTAGTTATTATTATGGAATTGGATATTATAAATGCAACGTTTCACCCATGCAATAGAAGGGACGCGCACTGCCTTGGTACCGTCTAACGGTTCTAGTTGCAGTGCGTTCTTCGAACGCACTGCTTTGTTTTCGAAATGACTATTTTTTTTTTTTTTTGTCTCTTTCTGGTCACGCTCCCCAGCCATAACTGCAAATGTCTTACACAATCTAGCGTGATATTGTAACGTAATCTTGTGCTCGTTGTTGTTTAAATGTAAAATGACGCATTTTTGTTCTACCGGAAATGACGTAGAACGTCACAAATTTTATTTTTGTTTACTAACTCACGGCTCGTTATTTTATCCAATCTGGTTCGGACTTTTTTTATTTACTACTTATAACTTAGATTTACATAATAGCAGTTTAAAAATTTTGAAATTTTTACTTTTGTTGCTGACTTTTTCATTTTAAAATTTAACACTTTTTCTAACTTTTGCAATTTTGATTAAAATCGAAATCAAAATTTGCAGTTAGATAAACATTTTTCTTGTCAAGAAAAATCTGTTTTCAAAATGTCGACATCACTTCCGGTTTCGGCGTCATACGTCGCTAAACTTCGAATTTTCACTTCCGGAATTCTAAAGATATTTGAATTTTTTTTTTTGCAATTAGTTACTATTAACCCATAATGATTTTATAATTAACAAAAATTGAACCGGAAGTAACAGATCAGTCGCCATCATTAAACCACTTACTTTTGTAAAGTGAAAAATTGGGCCTTAGGGGTTAATCGGACAATTGTAATTTTGATGTCTATGCAAACTTCAATCGATTGCTAACAATTCTTAGGAAGCCGAATTTTGAATTTCGATTTAGCTTACCTTTCATTTCCGGTTCTTTTTTTTCACTCAGTGCCTAATTTTCCAACGTTCATATATCGTGACCTTGACCTTCGGTGACCATGTGACCTGCACAAAAGTTGTTGCCCTTGTCGAGATCTATCCATTGATGTCTTCATTTTTGTTGTGAAATGTCAACTTCCGGTTTTACAGCCATTTGAAAATTGCACTTTTTAACTTCGAAGAGCTCTGTCACGTGACCTCATTTACATACGTCAAAATTTCTTTTATGTCCTTATTACGCGTAATTTATTCTTTCCAATGGTGTATAACACTTTATATTTTGATCAAAATTGCGCTTTTAAATATTAGAAAATTTTGTTCTTAGTTCTATATTAATTGTGCGTGATTTATGAAAAAGCACGTGTTTTTTTTAAATTTACGTCTTATTTTTTCACAAAAATTGGTAGATGAGTAGACAAAAAATTATCATTAAAGATTCCGATAAAACATTTTCCGAAATTAGCCGGAAACGTCCGAAAATGACCAAAAAAT